>CP139502.1:275773056-276225556 GCA_021014915.2 Artemisia tridentata subsp. tridentata
GTGTCTAGAATGAAGGCATTTAGGGCAAAAACTAAAGCAGTTGAACATATTAGAGGTGATTTCACTCTTCAGTATAAACAGTTGAGGGATTATGTTATGGAGTTGCAACATACCAATCCTAACACAACTGTTAGAATAGGAGTTGAAAGTGAAGCAGACCATATTGTGTCTAACAAGGGTTTTTAAGAGGATCTATGTGTGTTTGGGAGCTGCCAAGGAAGGGTTCAAAGCTTGTATGAGGCAATTTCTTGGCTTTGATGGAACATTCATGAAAGGACCCTTCCCTGGACAACTTTTAACAGCAGTTGGTGTAGACCCAAACAATGGTATCTATCCTTTGGCCTATGGGATTGTGGAAACAGAATCAAGGGAGTCATGGACATGGTTTTTGGAACATTTGAAGGGAGACTTAGACTTGCAAGACAATTCAAACTTCACCTTCATTAGTGACAGACAGAAGGTACCATTTGCATTTTAACTTATACCATATTTTTTTGATACTTTAGCAGTTTGAAATGATTATTATTGATTTTTTTGTGTTTTTTTTTTTAAGGGTATCATTCCAGCTATTAAAGATGTATTTCCAGCAGCAGAACACAGATACTGCCTTAGGCACATTCATGAGAACATGAAGTTAAAATGGAGTGGAACTGCATACAAAGAATTGCTATGGAAGGCTGCAATAGCTTTGACAGTACCAAGGTTTAATGAAGCTATGAACAACTTGAAAATTTTGAATAAAGAATGTCATGAATGGCTAGCAAAGATACCACCAATGCACTGGGCTAGATCACACTTCTCAGGTAAAAAAATTTTAAATTGTTACCTAAAATTTCATGTTTTACTATACTAGTAGTCTAATTAGCATATGTTTAACAGGGAGGGCTAAAACTGATATGTTGTTAAACAACATATGTGAAGTTTTTAATGCTCAGTTAGTTGATGGTAGGGATAGGCCTATAATAAGTACCCTTGAGTATGCCAGAGAATACTTGATGAAAAGGATTGTAAATGTGAAAAAAATTATTGAGAAAAGTGATGGCCCACTTACACCCACTGCTACTAAGTTGTTTAATGTAGTGAAAGCTGAAGCAAGTGAGTGCATTGCTCAATTTAATGGGGGTCATCTGTATTGTGTTACTGGCCCTTGGGGGGATGTATGTGTGGTTGATGTGCAGAATATGACATGCAGTTGCAGAAAATGGGAAGTGACAGGGCTGCCATGTAAGCATGCAGTTGCAACTAATTGGAACATGGCAGCCAATAAGATGGAAGTACGGTTGCCTGAAAGTTGGGTGCATCCATGTTATAGGCTACAAACATGGAGGGAAGTGTACAGTCACCACATCAATCCCATTAGACACAAGAGCTTCTGGCCAAAGTGTCCCATTCCAACCAGTATCCTTCCTCCAAAATATCATCCCCAAGTTGGTAGACCACAGAAAGCAAGAAAAAAGTCTTTAGGTGAGGACATCCCAATGGTGAACACTGGAAAGCTTTCTAGGAAGAACAAGACAGTGACTTGTGAGTTGTGCAAGACAAAGGGACACAACAAGAGAAGCTGCAAAGGACCAACAAGCAAAAAAAGGCAAGTATCTGAGAAGGAGCCTGCTGGTGGTGGTAACACTATTAAGAAGACCAAAAAGACTGCCAACAAGGGAAAAAATAAAGTGTAATTGTCTGTTGTTATTTAGATATGCTGTTTATGCACAAAACTATTGTAATTGTCAACTTTTCATTTGCTATGTCTGTACTTGAAGTTAGGTTATTTAATGTTGCAGTATATGCAACAAAACAATGTGTACCATTTTGCTAATCTAATATGTGAATGCAGTCACATGGTTATGTGTTTTCAGCTTGAAATTTGGTTGTTTAATGTGATGGTATACAGGTGTGTACATGTCAGTTTCTTTTTTATCCATTTTGACTTAAGAAGTCAAACTTATTGTGCTGACTTTGTTTTATCAAGTTTGACTTAAAAAGTCAAAGTTTCTGTGCTGAGTTTGGTTTATCAAGTTTTACTATTTTTTTCTCATTCCAGCTTAAGAATCTTAGCATAGTGGAAAGCTGCATACTACTATTTTTTTCTCATTTGTTGGTCAATACAGACAAATAGAAAGCTGCATATTCTTGGAAGAGTACTCTTCTTGGAACTCATACCAACCCAATAGAAATAGACATTATAAAAAGGCAGTTTGGTGAGTCTCATTTGCATATCCAGCCAAACTAAAAACATGAGTTCCAAGCAGTTGGTTAACATCAAACCAGGTTTTTTTCCCAACAATACTAACTTTATTTTTCCTTTTTCTCCAATACTGCTTACTTTATTTTTTTTTTTTTGTGTGCAGAGGTCATTAACATCTCAAGTAGTGAAAGTGATGAGTCATCTTATGAAGGTTCATGGGCTGTTTATTTCCCAAAAAACTATTCAAGTTTTAAAAAGGGTGAATCTAGCAGCAGTCTTACAGGAAAATTTCTTGATAAGCTGCTTTTTGAAGACAGGAACAAGGTTTTGGGCTTGCCAAATAAGGAGACTGCTGAATTGCTTAAAATCAAGCCCTTTGTAGCCAAAAATCCCATGGGTGGTTCAAAAGGGTATGGAAATAACAAAAGGGCTTAGTCTGAGTTAACTATGTAATGCTTGTATCTTGTATGACCTACAATAAAACTGTTGTAGTACTAAGCAATATGTAATTTGACTTTTCAAAGTCAATTTTCATCTATAATGAAGTATGTTAGTTAACTATGAAAGCAACCCATGTAAACACAAAAACAATAACTACATAACAACCCATTCATTCATTAAAGAGTACCAAAATACAAAACATAGGTTGTTGTTACAACTTAAACAACTAATAAGGCCAACAACTAACAAGGCCAACAACCTACAACATATTACCAGTCTAAGATAATAGCTTGAACAAAACAAACAAGCAAATTCCAATCCTAGTCCTAATCAGGTATTTCTTGACCCTATCACGATCATCTTGAACTTGTTTCAAATAGGCTTGAAGGTTGTTGATATTCCTCAGGAGTCCAGGTATGATTTGAACTGAACGCTAGCACATTGGGGGGTCCATGAAATCAATGAACCTGCAATCAGAGTTCTATACAAGAAAACCCTTTTAAAAATAATACCCATTTAATCAATAACTTTAAAAACCCTAAAAATCAATTTCAAATTAAAACTTTTAAACACATACAAGGTCATGTTAAAACCTTCGACCTAGGAATCGTTGCTGTCCATGATGTAACAACCACTGCACGTTTACCAAATGACAAAAAACACCAATCTTATCGAAAGGGAAGTATGTGAAGTGTTTCCTCAACAGTGTGTGTTTTGAATGTGTAACGTCTAGGTTTGTGTGTTCGATTTAAGGTTAGAATATATTATGATTATAAGGTATAAAACCTAAATTACCCCTGCTTAATTAATCTGTTAAACATACGAGCGTACCCAATTTTGGAGTATAGGAACTTACGGCGTGCGCTTAAAAACTATTAGGACTAAAAAAGCAAAAAATAAATAATAAAAGGACTTAGAGTGCAAATGACCCAAAACCACAGGATCGAACGGTGTAATTTACTCTTTTTTTTGTTTGAATGTGACATTTAGTCATTTGTGAATCAATTCATTCACTGGCATCTGTTTACTTTATTAGTAAGTAAAATTGACCAATTATCAAGTTTAAAGCATTTTGCTTTTTAGTAGTAAAATAAGTTTAAAGCATTGATGACAGAACGTTATGAATAAAATCATCATGGATTAAAAGGATTGTGCTTCAATAACTATAATATAAAAAGGAAGAAACGTACGTAGATCATAATCTGAAAATGAAATTGTCAATTTATAAATAACAAAACTTTAATAAATGTCTTGGACAGCACCCATGACCAACCCCTACAAATGCAAAGCACCAACATGGTGTTTAAGTATTGATGAAATTGATTCGAGTACTAGGTGCGTTTGTTATAGGGATTGGTGTGTTTGGGGATGAAAGTTTTCAAACTCACTTTTAGGGTGCAATTTGGTTTCCCATTATGGAATTCAAACTATCTTATGAAAGTGATTAAATGTGTTTTTAAGATTGAGAGCCCCCACTATACTATGAAAGTGAGATATTATCTAAACTCATATACATCAAACTAGGTGGGAATAAATATATTCATAGGTGATGGAACCCACCATACTATCAAACTCATACCCATTGTCATTACATGGCAGCATATCCAAAACGCAACCTTTTATGTATTTAAGTACCAATGTCCAAATACTCAAATGGGTACCCAGGCTTATTATTTGAATCTTACTTCTTTTTATCTTATTGTTCATAATAGATACATTTTTTATCATTTTTTTTTGTATTTTTTTGTTAGTTACTAGTTTTGACATGTTAAACTTTATATTTTATTTTGTACTTTCGTTAGTATTTACAATAAACATTAATAAATAATAAATGAAAATGTGAGGGGGTATCACTTGTATCTTTGGAAGGTCCAAATAACCTATCCTACTGAATATCACGGTTAAGTAAACCATCAAGTTAGCCAGCTTAAAATTAGTGGACACGTATTTTGTCTATCTCTTTTATTTAACCATATGGGAATCAAACTCTCTTCTTGAAAGTGATTAATTGTGTTTGTTTAAGATGAGAGAGCCCACTACTATGACTATGAAAGTGAGATATTATCTATACTCCATATACATCAAACTAGGTGGGAATAAATATTTCATAGGTGAGGGACCCACCACTACTATCAAACTCATACCCATTATCATTCATGGCAGCATACCAAACGCACCTTTAGTATTTAAGTACCAATGTCAAATACTCAAATGGGTACCCGGCTTATTATTTACAATCTCTACTTCCTTTTTATCTTATTGTTCATAATATAATACATTTTTTATCAGTTTTTCTTTTTTCGTATTTTTTTGTTAGTTTACTAGTTTTGACATGTTAAACTTTATATTTTTTATTTTGTACTTTCCGTTACGTAGTTTTACAATAAAAACATTAATAAATAAATAAATGAAAAATGTGAGGGGGGTATCACTTGTATCTTTGGAAGGTCCAAATAACCTATCCCTACTGAAATATCACGGGTTAAGTAAAACCATCAAGGTTAGCCAGGCTTATAAAAATTAGTGGGACCAACCGGTATTTCTGTCTATCTCTTTTTATTTTAACCCTCTCTTTTTTTGACGAACCTATTTTCAAGTCAAATTATAACATTAAATATGTATAATATTCTTAGGGGCAATTTCATATATTCCTTTCTTTTAGTTGGAAATTTCATATATGCCCAAACATGCATTAAAAACATTGTACATTATGCATTCAATACTTGCACTTTGGGTATATATGAAATTAATTATGAAAGTAGGGTGATATATAAAATTAATCATATATTCTTGTTATAGTTAATTAAATTTGTTTCATTTATATCATTTTGTTTTACGTTAGATTCAAATTCAAATTCAAATCTTAAACCAAACCCACTAACAAAACAAAGGCACCCACTAGTCCATAGCAAGGCTGTCAAGATCGCGTGTAAACTCGTAGGATCGTACGAGTTTACGTGTTCACTAGCTAAAATCGTGTAGGATCGTGGTAGGATCGCATATGTGGTAGGATCGTAAGTAAGATCGTAGGATCGCACGTAAGATCGTAAGATCGTCAAGCGATCCGAGTTCTTTTTTTTATATATATATTTTTTTAGTCCATCTTAAAAAAAAAAAAAAAAAAAAAAAAAAAAAAAAGTGTGTTTTACTATTATTTAATAAGTAAACCACTGTTGTTTCATTTTCTAAATAGATTCTAGTTTATACTTAGTTTTCTACTTTTCTAAATAGATTATAGTCTAAAAGTGTTCAATAATTCAATTTACCTTGGTTCATTGTGATTAAACTAATCAAAGGTATGTTTTGGAATGCCACTAATGAAACGTTTGTTTCCTTGAAATCATGTAGATGACTCGTATGTTTTGAGACATTTAGGACGCATGTTATGTAATATTATTTCGCTAAATCGTTAATGTAACGATTGAAACTTTATTTTTTTGTGTTTTACTATTACTTTGGTGTTTGAAATTTGAACTTTGTCATTTTCAAAAGGATATTATATGAATTTATTTTTGACGTTGAGTAGAAATGTAAAATAGTTTGACTCGTTTATCATTTGTTTACAAACTATGACAAATTGGTAGGATCGTAGGATCGCGATCCGATCCTATGATCTCGATCTTGTAAAGACAAAAACGATCCCACGCGGGATCGCGATCTTGATAGCCTTGGTCCATACCAATCGAAGCTAACTCAAGCTTTTTAGTGAAGTAAATTCAGCGAAGCGACAATTACAAAGGTTAAAAAAAAGTATAAATGTTTGGCAGCATTCAAAACTAGTACTCTCTAACTTTTGACAACATTAAATGATAAATGACGTAAATCGATTGTAATGATATGATTTAGCAACCATCTTGGGATGGTCATAGCTAGAAGATACCAAAATGGCCACAAGAGTACCAGTCAGATTATGTTGATTAGAGTAAAAAAGGTTTTATCTTTGGCTTGTATCCTAACACCCCCTGTAAGGGGATGTTCCGATGATTGCACTGCTGCCGCCACCTGTACTGTCAGTTTTATCGGGTTGTACATTTGACTAAAAATAGAGGGTCCCACACATAGGGGGTGTTACCCTAACACATCTCTTTATCTTTTTCTAGTAGCTATAATCAATGTTGTACTCCCTTCGTCTCAAAATATAAGTTTATTTTGACTTTTTCAAAGTTTTATTATTTCAACTTTGACCTTAATTTTTTTTTCTTAGTGTTTTATAATATTTGATGCAAAATATATAAATGAACTTGTGTTTTAAATGCATTTCCATTGATATACTTTTTATCAAGTATTATATAACACGAAAAAAAATAATTAAGGTCAAAGTGGTAAAGAAAATACTTTGAAAAATAAAAAATGTACTTATATTTTGGGACGGAGGGGGTAATTTCGAAACGCAAACCTCATTATTTCACGCATTAAAAGTAGTATTACACGCATTACGTCCAAAAGATTTAGATTAAAACCACCAAATCAAATGTCATGTACATAAGTTATTTCCTTTGGACCACAAAATGTTCAAAATAATACACACACCCCCAACAGGATCGATCATGTTGTCATAACTAGCGTCCGACAACTTGCAAACCTAAAGTTTTATTCGCAAACTCCACAAGCTTCTCGATCTCGTCATAATCAATATAACCATTTCGGTTGGTGTCAACGGATCTCACTCCCTGCCACCCCTTGATCAATGCGGTGAACCGACCTCCTCCCATCACACGAATAGCTTCTCGTAGTTCATCTTTACTAATCCGACCATCTTTATCGTCATCAAATGTCATTAGCCATGTCTTGAATTCCAACATGGTCACCTTTTGTACCCCTTTATACGATACATTCTTCATTTTCGGTTTTGATGGAGTTCCTAAAGGGCTTAAACACTTGTATAGTATAAGATTTAGGTTGGATGAAAAAAAACATCACCGTGAATTTATAGTGCATGCCACAAGAAAAGTTATATATAATTAAATGTAGTGAATATGATTCGAGTACGCGCAAGAATATTTGGGTAAAATGTGAATATGTTATTGTTTTATGTATCTGTCAATGATATTAATGATAAAAACGTGAATATTTTCAAATATTTCGTGCTTAACTAAATTAAATGGATGTATTAACAAGTTTACTCAGCTATAAAAACACGTACTAAGAAAATTACTAGTTTCAATCTGGTTATGTTGTTTTTTCAGACGGTTATGACATGGATTATTAGATGCATCCTTTCAATTTTAAAGGGTAAGAAAGCTATGAAAAGTGAAAAAGCTTTACACCAGATCAGTGGCGAAGCTAGAATGGATTCAGTGGGGGGTCGGGATCTAATATATCGAAATTTCACAATTAAAATAGGGGGTCGAAACCGAATATACCGAAATTTTTCTACACGAAAACTATATACCCCCTACATCGCAAAAAAAATTTCGGGCCCCCCCCCCCCTCCTCCTTGTAGCTGCGCCCTTGCACCAGATGTGGCAATTATTTTTGACACAACCAAAAACTAACACGAATCTGACAAAAAGATAAACAAGTTTGGATTGACATAAATGGGTTTATGTAAAAACCAAGTTAACCCATCTAACACTTTTACTTGTTAAATGGGTTGTGTCTTCGGATTGAGTAAAAGTTAAACATGTAAACCGGTGGACTAATTAAGTATACAAACTATTAAAATACGAGATGGGCTGCGAACCGCGCGTTGCGGCGGGGCAGCGATACCTCATTGGTATTTTTAGCCGATAGCAGTTCAAAGTTTTTGATATTATACAGCTAATAATAATTTACATGATCAAAAGATAATAAATATTGTTGTCATAGTATATATTACATTTTCTTACATAAAACTAAACAGATTCACATAAACAAATTCACACTAAGTTAGCATTTACACATTTGGATCAACAATGAAATTAATACTGGAATAACTGAATGGATCCAACAATGATGCGTTGGTGATTTTATTATTCTTCTTACAGTTATTAGTAGACAGACCAAAATTTACCTGCATGCCTTTTATTGGCGCATAATAACTTCTAAGGTCGTTTCACAGCAGCCGGCCCTTGCAAATTCTGCTGTTGAAGCTGTTGCCTCAACTGCATCTGCAGCTGCTTCAAATGTAAAAGTTCCAACATTACACTGTCGATAGTATTACAGGCGATACCGTTGTACTGGCTTCCATACTTTTTATGGTTTGGTCTCCTTTACCAATAATAAGGGCAACCTAAACCCAGAGACAAAATAGAACAATAAAAAGACACGCTCAAATAACTACGCACTATAGTTTATTTATTAGAAACAACATACTGAATCGTACCAAATTATACTGAGATTGTCACCGATAAATCTAACTGACTATTAATGGATGTGTTTTTAACTAATTCATTGATAACATAAAAAAAAGTACAAACATGTTACCTGGTAGAGATCACAAAGCAGATTTAACTGAAGTTGCATGTATGAGGAAACCATGTGAAAAGCTTTGAACCTCTAAAATGTATACTTCCGTTAGCCTGTATAGCAGAACCTGGTGCAAAAGATATGAAGTCGTCAAATAACTACAATCCAACATTAGGGAAAACGGGATTATCAATCTGTTACCTTTTTAACATCAGACTACCAACAATATTTTAACTTTTTCCAGGGCATTAAAAAACCTTCCATCTATGAAGCACCAAAGCGACAAACTGAAGCACCAAAGCGACAACCTAAAGCGTACAAATTTTTTTTTACTAAAGCGGTATTATAAAAATGAATAATGGTTACTACTTATACCAGGATCTTTTTTTGAAGAATCTTGCATATATAAGTAACTCGTCGATTTGCTCATGGGTACATCACTACACAAGTACTACAAAATACGAATTAAAACTATTTTATCAATCGAAGTTATCATGTGGTAATGATAATATTGTATACAGATTAGTGTCTAGGATTTTTGTAAGAATCTGTATTCATCAGTACGCCTAGCACATGCTAAAATTTTGTGCAATAATTTTGTATTCCCTCAAAACTTTTAATGCTATATTACATAGATAATAATGCTTTGCAATATTTAATCAAAAATCTCGAAATAGAATTTCTTTGAAAGAGGATCCAAAGAGTTTGAATGCTTAAATCTAAAGTCAAAAGGAACATGCTTTTAAATATTTCATGATAATACTATAGAGTGAAAAACAAACCTCTATCCAAACGGCTAGCCTCTTCCTCAATCATCCTCATAATTTGTAAGGTGTTCATGCTAGTTGACCTGCATCATCCAAGTCACTCCACCTTGGCTACACATTGTTTAAAAAAATAAAAATTAGTACCGAACTTTTTGAAAGTGAACATGGTATAGAAGTCTTGATTACTTAATAGAAATGTGAATTTTGACTCACAGTTAAACCATTGCGAGCATAATCAGCAGTGGTCTGATCAAGTTTTGGCAATTTCCTGCCGTCATCATCCCTCCTTCCACAAAAGCCGCAGGCGAAGTTAAATGATTGTTACTCTTTCCATCTTCCATCCCCGGGACCTAATTAACCACAAAATCATGCACAGGAAATAGAACTTTCAATGTAATTCATATATAGACAGTAATTTTCAGTACATTTGGTATTCCAGCGGCACAAACAGCTTCACCCTTCCTTCAAGACAACAACGATGATATACACATCCAGTTGCTACCGTGGAGCGAGTTAGCTTTTCTTCTTCCCAAAATACAGCGCTACACTTACGACACACCTGGCTGCAAGAGCCAAATCGCCTGTATTCTGTAGGAGGGCCTGAACAGAAATCAATAAAATGTTTAGTGATAAGAAATATTTTAGAAACCACAAAACAAATAGCAACAGTCTAAAGCATCAAAGAAATAAACCTCTTGTACTCGTAGAGCAGGATGGTTGACGCAGCGGCGGTTCAGGTGCGGCAAAAATATGTTGTGCAGAGGCATATGAAGTGTCTCCTATGTAAATGATGACAACGGAGGTTTAGCGTGCGTTGCATAACGACAAACACATAGATATTAAATTTTATGAACAAAAAACACAACCGTTCGTTACCTGTTGTGGATGATGTGTTCACAACTTGCAAAGTCTGATCCTCTATAAATCTGTTGTACCTGTGGAACGTTGTGTTTGATGAAGGTTTGGCTCAGGTGCGCCATAAGCATGTTGTGTTCAGTATGAACATCCACTTCCTTAGCTACACACCTGCATTCACACACCAACAACAAACACAAATATAAAAAAAACAAAATCCGTAAAAATTAAATAGAATTAAACCGAAAGCCATAAAAATTTTACCTGGTATAATCGACTTAGAGATACTCTTGATCATAGTTTTCACAGAAGAATGCAGTTAGGTAGTAACTGGTATACCACTCGACAATCCATAAATATCATCTATCACATCTAAAGTCTGTCAAACTATAGACGAATGGACCACAATACTTCATTTTACTTAAAAGAGAGTACCATATTTAACGTTAGCAACATAATAAGTCCAAATTGACCAAACATAAATATATGCATACATTTGTGACCTCAGCAAATGCGTTTCTTCGAGATACATTTATCAAATATGTGGTCACAACGGATATGGAGACAAAGATACCAGCCTGTGATTCATCGATATTCAAAATTGTCGGGTACTCGTTTTTTGCATAAGCACACATGCGAAAAATATAACATGTATTAACATAAGGTTACTAATGATTTGGATACACCATAACAAAGCACAACTCTGAAACATATGTCATAAGCTAAACCCTTTTTTATTTTCTTTAGGCTACCAAATGATTAGGCCGGTTTACTCAAGCAATTAATAGGGTCATTACACCACTGATCAGCTTAAACATATGTTCAACAAAAAGTAGGCCAACCATTGTAAACCACACAAAGGCACAAACTTGATTTTTTTCATAAATCATAAACATCTAAAATCAATAAAAATGAGACCAAAAGACTTCAATTACACACTATATAAAGTCTCAAAACCCAAAAGCATGGATAATGTGTTTACAGAAAGTCAACTAATAAGTTATTATTTGACCAACAGGAAGTTAGGAAATTGGCCAGTCATGCCATAAGCTTCACTGATCTTGTGAGCATCTTGTTTATCAAGATACTCATGTCTATTAATTGACCAAACAAAAAATAAAATATCACCATACCTATGGCGGCAGTCCATCTGTCTTTGCATCTTCAGTTTAATCTTCCATATCCACCTCTAGTGTACCCACCTTTATATGATTAACATGATTAAAAATAGACATTAAAAATAATGAACATGAAAATAGTATATGATAAAAACAGAAAAGGCATTACCTTCAAAAAATACACATATCTGGGCAACACCCAAAACCGATGATCATGTTTCGGTTTTAGTACCGATAAACACAGACCCAGATAAACATAACGGAATCCATGGCCATATCGTTTTTAGCGCTGAAATCGCAGCGGTACTACTATCTTCTCCCCGTTCGTCTGGACTACACCAAATAAGCAAATTTAGGCTTAATAACTTAGCCACCTCCCTAATAGTAACCTGCAATTAACAAAACTGCAATTAACAAAACCCCAAACTATGACAAAAGCCTAATTTAAAAATTGAATTTTTATATATGTATAAACTGTAACAACCCGTAATTTCAGGTCACTTTCCTAACCTCGACAATTCACTATTCATCAGTTACTATTCATCATTTACTATTCACCGATCACTATTCATCATTTCACTATTCATCGTTTTCGGAGTCAGTTTGAGACTTCGAGAACCGTTCAGAAATTTTACTATTCATGTGACACTATTCATCCCCGGGAGGGAATCACTATTCATGTCCACTATTCATTTCAGCGTAAACATAGTTTACGGATATTCATATTCGCGTAACCGGTTTGGTTTGACTGCGAAATTCATGCATCATCAGTAAGAACACTGCATACGGACTAGGAATAGTCTGCATATCGTCAGATTTACATT
Source organism: Artemisia tridentata subsp. tridentata (assembly GCA_021014915.2). Taxonomy (NCBI): domain Eukaryota; kingdom Viridiplantae; phylum Streptophyta; class Magnoliopsida; order Asterales; family Asteraceae; genus Artemisia; species Artemisia tridentata. Next base: position 275,785,634 of record CP139502.1, read on the forward strand.
TTCATACTATTCCACTCGTAGGTTTATCAAATTAATATTTTTATTACATTTGACGTATTACGTATAATTACTTTTAATTAAAACGTTAACGCGCGACCAATAAATATGACTAACACGTCCGACACTCCCGACTATGGTCCTAATATAATTTCATACTCTTTATAATAATATAAAATTTATATTATTAATTCACACGGTGTTTTGAGGATTTTTACCGTATTTACCGGTATACGTTTAAACTTCCGTCGGTTTACGATAATTCAACCCGACAATTATTTTAACACCCGATTCTCATCAGGAATGAAATTTTAAAATTTTTATAACGTTGTTATATCTAAATTGGTACCGTTAAATTTTATTTCTAGCAAACTCGGTACCCGGTATCCCCTAAAACTATTATATACACACAATAACACACAAAAGTCTTACAATATCTAAACAAATCTCCACATTTTCTTCCTTTTTCACCCATGTTGCCGCCCCACCCCTAGCACCCTTGGTGACCAAGCTTCATTAAAGCTCATTTGACTAAAAGACTTTAACCAAGTAGCTAGATATTTTATTACTCCAAGACTTTAACACATAAACTCATATTTACAAAATCAAAAGGTGAAACCCTCCTCTTCTCCTCTCTAGTGCACGGCCAAGATCCAAAAGAACACCAAGATCCATCAATTTTCCAAGATCAAGTGTTAATCAAGTCCCATTTGTACTCCTAGTTAGGATTTTGAAATAGAAATCCCTAGATTTCTTACATAATCATCTCCAAAATTCATCAAATCTTCAAGTAAGCTTCAAGAACATCTTTCTAATCTTTTCATACTTTCAATCTATTGTTTTTCATGTTATATTGATGATTGATCATGCAAAATACAAGTTATCTATACCACTTTGTTCATTTTCATAATAAACCCTAGATCTATAAGTTTTATTAACATCCTTATGAGATCCTTGGTAGATTAGCAAGGTTGATGATGTTTAGGACCCCATGACACCCTAAGAAGGTGTATGGTAGGATTTGGGATCATTTGAAGTTGTTTGGTTGGTTTTTGAACAAGATAATAACTAGAAAACCAAGTTTTTACAAGTATATAAAACATTCTGTCCATAAAAGTGAAACGTGGGAAAATCAGTAGGTGTGAGATAATTTTTGGCCAAATATTTAGAAAATACCTTCCGAGACGAAGCCGTGTCCGAAAACGGGGATAAAAACGAGTTAATAACGAAGGAGATATGATTTTTACAAGTTTAACGACGAAAACTAATTTTCCGGAAAATAGCAAGCTGTTACACGACTTTCGACGGACCCGCTGAGGCGTTTAACGCGACCTAGATGACCCGAGCTACTGAAAATATATTAGTACATGTTTATACGAAACCACGGATATAAAGAACGTCAAAAACAAGCTAATAACGAACGAGATACACGCGTTTAAACATCGACTATATACATTTTATTTTGACAGCTTTTTAAGTAGAAAATGGTTACGTACTAGAAACTATATTTTTCACGAAACGACTATGGTGAACCGTAATTCTTATCCATTGGAACACGTACAATCAAAGGTTTATTAACGCGACTACCATATCACATTTCAATGTTTTCAAAACGCCAAGACCAACACTAACGTTTTATACACATTATGACACGACTAGTTTTATGTTAACAAGTTAACATATTTATACCAAGTTTTGGAAAAACTTTACATATCAACGATAACTAGTATTTTCAAATGACGAGTGGTATAGGTTACATATACATGTACATGCACTACATTGCCTCATAATCTAAGTAGATTATGCATATTCATTTTAGGTAGCGGCTAGTGTTCGCGCCTTGTTATTGCCAAGTATTCCAAGTGTTCCAGTATTTCAATTATTCCAAGTATTCCGATTTCATAGCATTGTTGTATCATCACTTCAGGTGAGTTTTCATAGCCCCGTTTTTCAATTTATTATTTCATTTCAAATCCCACGGGGGAGAATACATTGCAACCATTTTTATATGCGAGCCCTAGTATCAAATTCCTTGTACATAGATTAAGTTACCTTGTTGCCATATGAAAGTCCCCTATATCATGAACCGTTAATTTACCTGTAAGCGAGAGTGAGTGGATAGATCTATCGAGGGTGACGCCTCCATCCGTGTTGGCTTTGACCAACAACCGATAGCGGATGCATTTCATGTCTTTTCATTTGAGTGTCTGGCAAAACACTCCCAGGGGCTCCAGAGAATTCAGTCACAGCGTCGGGGTCATGAGCTTAAGGCTATTGTACAATCATTTTTTTTTATGTGACTTATGTCATACACTTTATACTTGTGGCTATCGTATAACTTCATTTTATTAAACCTATGAACTCTCACCAACTTTATGTTGACCGTTTTTAGCAATGTATTTTCAGGTTATTAGCTATCATGTGGGCATGCATTGGACCATCTTGGAGTCGCGGGGTCGACTTGCATCACTTATTTTCATGCACTTATGTAACCGTTTGATCTACTATGGTTTTGTTTTTAAACTTGCAACATCATTTGGGACCTATGTTTTGTAAACTCTGATTTTATTTATGATCAAACGTGTATTTTCAAAACGACACTTTAGGTCGTTCAATATATCCATTGTATGAGACGCCATGAAAGTCCACACCAAGGTATTCAATTCCGCTGCCATTAACAGGTAAATTCAGGGTGTGACAGATTGGTACCAGAGCAATGGTTATAGCGAACTAGGTTGTCCTCATACCCTAGACTATAAGTACCCCAACGGTAGCGTCTCATCATTACATCATAAGTGCACATTATTATTTGCGAGGATTCATTACATGGGTTATTCATTTCATTTTGTATTGTTGCCACAGAGATATGTCTTCCAATTCCCGCACTATTGTTATATTTTCTGATGTTTACATCGAGGACGCTATGTCTTCTACTACTCCCATTGTTGCACCTACTCCTCAGATTTCACTTATTGCACCACCTTTGGTTACTCGTGCACCTACAGATTCATCATCCCATACTATTCCGGTTTCCGCAGAATCCAACTCTTATGTTCCGACGTCGCAAGACGATCGGGATGTCCCTATTACTTCAGCCCATACAGAGTATACCATTTGATAAGACGTACATGCTTAGTCCTTATGGACCTATTAGAATGTTTATTGCAAGAAAGATAGTATATCTTCATTCCCTCACTATTAGAACACTCACTACTCATGTATTACCACCAGTATCAGCTACTCATACCACTATTGGTCGTCCCATAGTGCATACTCCAGTTTTACCGCTTAGACATCGCAAGATAGCGTAAAAGAAGGTAGTGATTCCTTCAGTATTATCACCATCGACTTTATCATCATCATATGGAACCCCATTTATACCATCACATTTCAGGGACTCTACTCACATACTTAACTTACCGCTTAAGAAGCGTACATGGTTTGATACACCATTACCATCTACCACTAAGGACACTACACCACCTTATAGATTAAGGTTTGATGAGAGTTCGAGAGCCCTTACTGTTAGACAACCTACTACTCTTCATCGTTAGATGATGATCTCTAATTAATTGAGACTACACATGAAGGTTTGGATGCCCCACAAACCAAACAAGAGCAACAACAAATCGCCAAAGAGTGGCATTCCTCGCAAAGACTCTATACTATCTCAGGTATAATCGACTCATACTTCCATGACATAATGAACCAACAAGATGCTTTGAGCAATGTTACACCACCACAAGAGAACTCTTCACAACTCCCTTTTCATTACCAAGTTTGATTACATCACATTCTAAACCGATGAGTTGGATTTCATCATTGGTCATCGTAACAACACCCCACCAATCAGATATGACACCGAGACCTTCGAGATTCGGGAGTCTAACATTGCCTTTCAGTACGACCATTGTCATTTCTTTCTTTCCCATTCTCACTTGACATGAATTAGATAACATCTTGTGGATGACACCAAGATCACGGACTCAACAGGAACATCTATAGATTCCTCAAGGATGGATTGGAATCTACATTATCTCAGACATGAATCGATGCACAACCCCGGACCTCACTTCAGGACATCATCCTAGCTTTTACCTTTACTCGCTTTTACTATCATCTTGGCCACGGGAAGTGTGGCGTGGTTCAAAGAAACTTGTGGTATTTTGATTGTTGTACAACGAGATCCCCAAGTATTGACTTTACTATATGGGTATGGTTGTGCTATCTATGACACCGGTCAATGTAGACCAAAATTTTTAAGTGTTGTATTCATGTGTTATGAGGATATACGCATGGTTGTGGTGGTATACCTAGTGAACAATGATCGTTGCTATTACGAGTACTCATGGTTGTATTTATACACGCTGAGGTTGTACCTGTTGTGGTTGTACATATCGTGGTTGTATTTACACTTGTGGTGGATATATATATACATGTTGTGGTTGTATATATTTTGTACGATAATCATTTCTAGTATGATTGTTGTTGATGTATTCTGTTGTGATGTACCAGAATTATGGCACCTAGGAAAGCAAAAGCCAAGGCTGCTGCAACGACTACCCCAGAAATGACTCAGGCTGCTATCCGGAAGCTCGTTAGGGATAGTGTAGCCGAAGCTCTAGAGATTGAAAGAGCCGCTGTTGCCGCAAGAGCTGCCGAAGATGCTTCTCGGATAGGGACATCGGGAGAAGCTAGCAACGGAACCAATGGGAAGAAATGTACTTACAAGGATTTCAAGAGTGGAGATCCTACTTTGTATAAGGGTACTGAAGGGGCTACTGCCATGGTTCGATGGTTCGAACATACTGAATCCGTGTTTATCTTATGCAACTGTCCGGATGATTCCAAGGTTAAGTTTGCCGTGAGTACGCTTCGTGATCAAGCCTTATCGTGGTGGAACTCCTATGCAAAGCCCATAGGGATGGAGAATGCTTACAAGGTCACATGGGACGAGTTCAAAAAGTTGGTAACTAAGAAGTTTTGCCCACGAACCGAAGTGAAGAAGTTAGAGGTGGAGTTCTATGATCTGGTAACTGTGGGTAATGATATTGAGACTTACATTCGGAGGTACCAAGAGTTAGCTGCTCTATGCCCATCTATGGTACCTGATGATGAAAAATTGGTAGAGAATTTCATTGGTGGATTGCCCGAAAGCATCCGTGGTGATGTGATTTCTTTTGATCCGCAAACTCTTGATGAGGCAATCAGGATGTCTCAAAAGCTCATAGCTCAAGTTCTGAAGAAAGTGACACCCGCCAACAACAACAACAATAACTTCAACCGAAACCGTAACTACAACAATAACACCAACAATTACCAGAACAACAACAACAAAAGGAAATGGGATGACAACCAAGGTAACAACGCCAACCAACCACCACCCAAAAGACAAGAAACTGCACGGGCCTATGTTGCGGGTCCGACTGAAAAGAAAGGTTACGCCGGTACTCTACCAAAGTGTAACAAATGCCAAACACATCATAACCCGAGGGATTGCCCTAAACCTTGTTTCAATTGTGGGAAGATCGGTCATCTGGCTAAGGGATGCAGGGCTGCTCCTGGGGGAAATAATCAGAATCCACCGCCAACATGTTATGGTTGTGGAGAAGTTGGACACTTTAGGAACAATTGCCCGAAAGGAAATCAGGACATGGGGACCAAGAGGAATTAACTCGAGGAATAGCGTGCGTGTTTGGGAGAGAGACCGTCAGGACATTAGCAACATCAAAGACAACAACAATGCTTAACCAGAAGGAGTTCATGTTTTAATAAACCGTAGTTGAGCCCTCTAGGGTTGTATCTTTCTTTTGTACTTTCCATAGGTACGTTGGTGTAACCTAGTTGTATTAAGCACTTTCCTATCCAATGTAATACCTATCTTTTGTTATATTCGCGATAATCATAACCATCGTTTATTCCATTCCTATTCCAATTGCTCAATTCTCTATAGTTTCGCAACAATATACCTTTATCTTACTAGGGATTAGGCCGATTTCATTCTTGACGGATTAGTAGACTAATACCATTTCATAAGATTCATCCATGTATCCAATGAAACCTTCAACAAATTTAATGCAAGTTATTTTACTACCCTACGGGAGAACTATTTTTCAGAACTTTCAAAATAAACTATTTGGTACCACCCTATAAATGGATTTCCTGTCATTTTATCAAGTATTTACTACCGCTACGCGAGACAATTTTCATGTTACTTTCAAAGGAAATATCTAGAAAACCATTTATCAAAACAACACGCTGAACACCATCTAAAACTTTTGGGAAAAAGTAATACCGTTTCGATTTAACCAAGCATCGCATCGTTGGTCCTCAATTATACATAGCCTGATCACCTATGTATAATTCAGGAGGAATTATGCCGTGAAGAAAATAGTCACATTTTCAGAAATTATTAATAACAATCTTCATTCAAAAGCTTTGTAAACAAATGGAATTTTTCATGAACACCCCTTTTAACAAACTCCCACCGGATACTTACATCACTCATCACTCACTCAGCCATTAAGTTGAATTTGCACCATTGACTTCTCTAGGAGAGACTCTACATTATGAAAGATATTTTATGACATAGAAACGGCGAAAGGATAGACGATACCTCTCAGATTTCTAGCAATTCCTTTAAGATATTCCTTTTCTAATTGGATATACACGCTCTACCATAGTTAGCCCGACGAATCCTTAAAAGAACTACCTGAACACTATAGGATTTATTCAACACCACATAACCAACTTTGAATGGATTAGGATAATCTTTCGAGTATTGACGAATTTCATCATCAGCAAAAATAACCATCACGGGAATATATAAAGGCACCATTTAAGACACCCTATGGCCGAAGTGACCATATACATATTTATATATCGAATTTGGAAAGTTAAATTCACGGACCTAGAACTAAACCGGGAGACAACAAAGGAAATTTCACAAGTCAAGAATCAGTTACAAGAAATGAGAAAACAATGGAAGTTAGGTCGATGCATGATGCACATCATACGGAATTGATACCCTTGAACAACGAACCTCCTAGATTCAAGTAGAAGCACGAACTATGATTGAAAGCCTTGCCTTGGAAAGGCATGATACAATTTTTGATAACCCGATAGACTGAGCTCTCGGTATCGGACCATTTCGGATTCTAGTTAGAGCCGGTCAGTTGGCATACACACCTAAGTTTCCGTCAGAACTCAGCAACGTTCATAACACATTTCATGTTTCAAACCTCAAGAAGTGTCTCTCCGACGAGTCATCCGTTATTCCACTCGAAGAAATTCAACTAGATGACAAGCTTAATTTTGTGGAAGAACCCGTTGAAATCATGGACCGTGAGGTCAAACAATTGAAGCAGAGTCGAATTCCTATCGTGAAAGTTCGCTGGAATTCTCGAAGAGGACCCGAGTTTACTTGGGAACGAGAAGACCAAATGAGACGCAAGTATCCACATCTTTTTCCCGAGCCTGCTTCCGAAACCAACAACATTTGAATTCAGGGACTGAATTCCCTTTTGGAGGGGCGACTGTAACAACCCGTAATTTCAGGTCACTTTCCTAACCTCGACAATTCACTATTCATCAGTTACTATTCATCATTTACTATTCACCGATCACTATTCATCATTTCACTATTCATCGTTTTCGGAGTCAGTTTGAGACTTCGAGAACCGTTCAGAAATTTTACTATTCATGTGACACTATTCATCCCCGGGAGGGAATCACTATTCATGTCCACTATTCATTTCAGCGTAAACATAGTTTACGGATATTCATATTCGCGTAACCGGTTTGGTTTGACTGCGAAATTCATGCATCATCAGTAAGAACACTGCATACGGACTAGGAATAGTCTGCATATCGTCAGATTTACATTTTCATACTATTCCACTCGTAGGTTTATCAAATTAATATTTTTATTACATTTGACGTATTACGTATAATTACTTTTAATTAAAACGTTAACGCGCGACCAATAAATATGACTAACACGTCCGACACTCCCGACTATGGTCCTAATATAATTTCATACTCTTTATAATAATATAAAATTTATATTATTAATTCACACGGTGTTTTGAGGATTTTTACCGTATTTACCGGTATACGTTTAAACTTCCGTCGGTTTACGATAATTCAACCCGACAATTATTTTAACACCCGATTCTCATCAGGAATGAAATTTTAAAATTTTTATAACGTTGTTATATCTAAATTGGTACCGTTAAATTTTATTTCTAGCAAACTCGGTACCCGGTATCCCCTAAAACTATTATATACACACAATAACACACAAAAGTCTTACAATATCTAAACAAATCTCCACATTTTCTTCCTTTTTCACCCATGTTGCCGCCCCACCCCTAGCACCCTTGGTGACCAAGCTTCATTAAAGCTCATTTGACTAAAAGACTTTAACCAAGTAGCTAGATATTTTATTACTCCAAGACTTTAACACATAAACTCATATTTACAAAATCAAAAGGTGAAACCCTCCTCTTCTCCTCTCTAGTGCACGGCCAAGATCCAAAAGAACACCAAGATCCATCAATTTTCCAAGATCAAGTGTTAATCAAGTCCCATTTGTACTCCTAGTTAGGATTTTGAAATAGAAATCCCTAGATTTCTTACATAATCATCTCCAAAATTCATCAAATCTTCAAGTAAGCTTCAAGAACATCTTTCTAATCTTTTCATACTTTCAATCTATTGTTTTTCATGTTATATTGATGATTGATCATGCAAAATACAAGTTATCTATACCACTTTGTTCATTTTCATAATAAACCCTAGATCTATAAGTTTTATTAACATCCTTATGAGATCCTTGGTAGATTAGCAAGGTTGATGATGTTTAGGACCCCATGACACCCTAAGAAGGTGTATGGTAGGATTTGGGATCATTTGAAGTTGTTTGGTTGGTTTTTGAACAAGATAATAACTAGAAAACCAAGTTTTTACAAGTATATAAAACATTCTGTCCATAAAAGTGAAACGTGGGAAAATCAGTAGGTGTGAGATAATTTTTGGCCAAATATTTAGAAAATACCTTCCGAGACGAAGCCGTGTCCGAAAACGGGGATAAAAACGAGTTAATAACGAAGGAGATATGATTTTTACAAGTTTAACGACGAAAACTAATTTTCCGGAAAATAGCAAGCTGTTACACGACTTTCGACGGACCCGCTGAGGCGTTTAACGCGACCTAGATGACCCGAGCTACTGAAAATATATTAGTACATGTTTATACGAAACCACGGATATAAAGAACGTCAAAAACAAGCTAATAACGAACGAGATACACGCGTTTAAACATCGACTATATACATTTTATTTTGACAGCTTTTTAAGTAGAAAATGGTTACGTACTAGAAACTATATTTTTCACGAAACGACTATGGTGAACCGTAATTCTTATCCATTGGAACACGTACAATCAAAGGTTTATTAACGCGACTACCATATCACATTTCAATGTTTTCAAAACGCCAAGACCAACACTAACGTTTTATACACATTATGACACGACTAGTTTTATGTTAACAAGTTAACATATTTATACCAAGTTTTGGAAAAACTTTACATATCAACGATAACTAGTATTTTCAAATGACGAGTGGTATAGGTTACATATACATGTACATGCACTACATTGCCTCATAATCTAAGTAGATTATGCATATTCATTTTAGGTAGCGGCTAGTGTTCGCGCCTTGTTATTGCCAAGTATTCCAAGTGTTCCAGTATTTCAATTATTCCAAGTATTCCGATTTCATAGCATTGTTGTATCATCACTTCAGGTGAGTTTTCATAGCCCCGTTTTTCAATTTATTATTTCATTTCAAATCCCACGGGGGAGAATACATTGCAACCATTTTTATATGCGAGCCCTAGTATCAAATTCCTTGTACATAGATTAAGTTACCTTGTTGCCATATGAAAGTCCCCTATATCATGAACCGTTAATTTACCTGTAAGCGAGAGTGAGTGGATAGATCTATCGAGGGTGACGCCTCCATCCGTGTTGGCTTTGACCAACAACCGATAGCGGATGCATTTCATGTCTTTTCATTTGAGTGTCTGGCAAAACACTCCCAGGGGCTCCAGAGAATTCAGTCACAGCGTCGGGGTCATGAGCTTAAGGCTATTGTACAATCATTTTTTTTTATGTGACTTATGTCATACACTTTATACTTGTGGCTATCGTATAACTTCATTTTATTAAACCTATGAACTCTCACCAACTTTATGTTGACCGTTTTTAGCAATGTATTTTCAGGTTATTAGCTATCATGTGGGCATGCATTGGACCATCTTGGAGTCGCGGGGTCGACTTGCATCACTTATTTTCATGCACTTATGTAACCGTTTGATCTACTATGGTTTTGTTTTTAAACTTGCAACATCATTTGGGACCTATGTTTTGTAAACTCTGATTTTATTTATGATCAAACGTGTATTTTCAAAACGACACTTTAGGTCGTTCAATATATCCATTGTATGAGACGCCATGAAAGTCACACCAAGGTATTCAATTCCGCTGCCATTAACAGGTAAATTCAGGGTGTGACAGATTGGTACCAGAGCAATGGTTATAGCGAACTAGGTTGTCCTCATACCCTAGACTATAAGTACCCCAACGGTAGCGTCTCATCATTACATCATAAGTGCACATTATTATTTGCGAGGATTCATTACATGGGTTATTCATTTCATTTTGTATTGTTGCCACAGAGATATGTCTTCCAATTCCCGCACTATTGTTATATTTTCTGATGTTTACATCGAGGACGCTATGTCTTCTACTACTCCCATTGTTGCACCTACTCCTCAGATTTCACTTATTGCACCACCTTTGGTTACTCGTGCACCTACAGATTCATCATCCCATACTATTCCGGTTTCCGCAGAATCCAACTCTTATGTTCCGACGTCGCAAGACGATCGGGATGTCCCTATTACTTCAGCCCATACAGAGTATACCATTTGATAAGACGTACATGCTTAGTCCTTATGGACCTATTAGAATGTTTATTGCAAGAAAGATAGTATATCTTCATTCCCTCACTATTAGAACACTCACTACTCATGTATTACCACCAGTATCAGCTACTCATACCACTATTGGTCGTCCCATAGTGCATACTCCAGTTTTACCGCTTAGACATCGCAAGATAGCGTAAAAGAAGGTAGTGATTCCTTCAGTATTATCACCATCGACTTTATCATCATCATATGGAACCCCATTTATACCATCACATTTCAGGGACTCTACTCACATACTTAACTTACCGCTTAAGAAGCGTACATGGTTTGATACACCATTACCATCTACCACTAAGGACACTACACCACCTTATAGATTAAGGTTGATGAGAGTTCGAGAGCCCTTACTGTTAGACAACCTACTACTCTTCATCGTTAGATGATGATCTCTAATTAATTGAGACTACACATGAAGGTTTGGATGCCCCACAGACCAAACAAGAGCAACAACAAATCGCCAAAGAGTGGCATTCCTCGCAAAGACTCTATACTATCTCAGGTATAATCGACTCATACTTCCATGACATAATGAACCAACACGGTGAGCCCAAAGAAGGAAAAAAACGAACGGACTAAAGCGAGGAGTTCATTGGCCGTTTGCCCCACACTTCAGAAAAAGTCAAAAAGTATGCTATCCGTTTCAGATGATGGAAAAATATGGGATTGGCTTTTGATTGAGAAACTTGATCCGATGATGGAGAGACTTGATCTGATGCTATCCGTTTCAGATGATGGAGAAACTACTTATCATTGTTAAGATAAGTAGTTTCACATATGAGATTAAGTAGTTTTTATTTACCGACTTTTATTTTGATTAAGTAGTTTCACGAAGCTAAGATAAGTATTTTCACATATTCCTTGATATAAAACAATGTACAGCGTGCACAAATATCATTGTTACCGGCTTATGTCACCAAAGACTTGTTAGTCACCTTGGTGAAACCAATGTATAGCAAAAAAAATTCTTAATTTTATATCATGTATATAGATTAGGATAGGATATAATTTGTAGATACGGGCGGGACTGCAAATACATAGAAACTAAATGTACAACTCACCCGAACCGCGATGTAGCTGCCTCGAGCTCTATCATCAACTTCCTTCATATGTTGTCACTTGTTTCGGGACGCACATTGGAAGCCGCAGCGCCACCTGCATAAGAAACAGTAATTAATAAATTATGACAGAAGTAACAGCCGAAAAGAAACCTCCAAAAAAACACTGTCAATGAACTGAATGACAATAACACAGTAGACTTTAGAAACCTCACTTTCGGTTACACTGGCACATCGAGCACGGAGCAGTCGTCTGGTAAAATTAGACCTACTGTTGGCAGCGCTTGGATGCCAAAAAAAAAGTGCGCCATTATACCATATCCGAAAGAAACAACAAAAGAAATAAACAGAAAATAAATTTTCATATACCTGTACGCACCGGTCGGCCAGTACAGTGTGTGTGCACCCGAAACTGCAAAAACACAGGCATCTCCAGTGTTTATAACTTTATCATTATGAATAAAAGAATAACTAATCCTGTACTCGTTAAAAGACATACTCTGCTACCAAATGCTAGTATCCACAAACTCGGTATCGAAACAACAATAGAACACCACACACAAATTCAACATGCTACCGGACCTGAAAAGATTTCGGTAGGTTGAATGACAGGTGCAGTCATTTGGTCCGGCGAATCCACAGCACATGCAATCGGCTCAAGGACAACGGAACTTTCAACTGATACAAAATTATGGCGACAAAAATAGGTCACAAAAAACAATGATAGAAAGACCAGAAACAACAAAATAATAATGACACAATAAACCTGCAGCACATGAGATGGAGATAAGTGTTCGTTTCCAATACCGGTGGAAGTAGAAACTCGACCGCACATACGATCAGTAACATGGACATTACTGTTATTGTTGTCCGAGTAACACAGCGGAGATACAACACCTGCGAGACAAACACCATAGAACATCAAAACTGAAACAACTAAAACAGAGAATCACCAAGTTCATGAACAGCTTATTACCTGCGGAATGAAAAGAAGCGTCTGCACCTGCATAACCAACTACAGATTCAAGAGAACCCATATAATGTTCCGGTCCCTGTATTCTGTCTGTAAACGCTGCACAACAACACGCAAAAACCAAATGTCACCAAATGAACATCGCCTAAAACCTATGAAAGGAACCATAAGTATAAACATAAACATACCATAAAACCTATGAAGTTCATCTTGAGCCATAACACAGAAAACCACAAAATCTCCAAATTACAATAAGCATAATTTGTTTGATTATTGATAAATTAAATACAATAACATAAAATTTATAGCTAATAATTAATGCATCAGTGTGATTTCGGCCAAATTTTTTTAGGGTTTCCTGGGTGATTTCGCCCAATATTTTTTTAGGGTTTGTTTACAATTTTTTTTTATAAAAGTGTTTAGCATAATCTGTGAAAACGTAGAGGGGGGGTGAATACGTTTACCGTTTTAAAACTTAAAACTTGTTGTATCAAATTTCCACTTTGGCTAGTTCTAATATGAACACTGTCTGTTGTAGTTTATGTCTACCAAGTTGTCACACAAGTATTATCACATAATCACAACACAAGCAATCACATAATGCAAATATAAAATTAAAGAGATAAGTAAAAGAAAGCGCAAACCGAACACGATGATTTATAGTGGTTCGGTCACGGAGCTCCTCTCCGCCCTACTCCACTCCCCGAGTACCCAACTCGAGAGTTACTTCACTAGATCAACAAGCTCCCTTTCTTAGGCGGAGAAAACCTTTACACGTCGCTTACTTCCTTTTCCGGTACTAAGCTAAACACCGGGTTCTTTCACAAGGTAGAACCAACCTGACGTCGCCTAATTACTTTACCGACACTAAGCTAGATGTCGAGTTCTTTACACGGGTACAACCACTCCCTACTCTCTTTGTGCTTTGAGGACTAAAGCACTAACCACACTTACTGATCTAAATGATACAATGATGGTTACAACAATGATCCATGACATAAGTATATCATGGATATGAATGCCTACACTATATGAACTTCCATTGATCGGAAGCCTTCAATGTATGAAGATCACAAGCTCCCTAAACTTGTTGTGATGGATCTTCATGTATGCAACTAAGATCTTCTTGGTGGATCATGAAGTATGCTATGGATGATGTCTCATGATCTTGAGCTTGCTTCACAGGATCATTAACAATGTATGCTTACAACATAATGAAAGTTAGTAACATTATGATCATTATGTAATGGGTGATTAATCTATGAATCTACATGGTTTGCTACTGATCTAAGTGTGTGTAATGAGTGAGGGAATGTATGTTCTAGTTGGATGCAAAGATCAAATGCCAAGCCTGCTATTTATAGGCAAGCAAGGAAAGGCTCCTACGGATCCGGCGGATCCCTCAGAAGGGATCCGTCATTGTATGGACTTGGATCCGTGGGATGGTGACAGCTATGGATTAGTTGTCTCTTACCATATCTTAGTTGTATCTTACCATATCATCCAAGATCTTCAAATGTCAACTATGTTGCTTGTAAATCTAAACAAGATATTACACAATCTACCTAAGATATCATACATGATGCATGCCATGATGTCATCCTAATATTTAACTAATAAAGTTTCCATTTTAAGAAATAAACATGTAAACTTGTATATGTTGTTCTTCCTAGTAAACTTGTAATGTGTAACATGTATCCTAGTGATCATGTAACATGTGGTTCTAAGTAGAATGATTAGCCTTTTTAAAATACTTAATTACCTAACCGTATTTTAAACATTCTAAATGGTTTGTTAAGGGTTTGATCATAATGCCACATAACAAACATGTACGAACCTGTGTTGTATCATACGAGGACTTGAGAGGTGTTGAATGTATGTTGAGATAAGATAAGATTACAAGTAACTTGTACATTTTACGTTATGTATCAAGTTACATGTTTGTCATCAATCAAAACAAACGAGATTGCTTGCACTAGCAATCTCCCCAACGAGACTGCTTGCACTAACAATCTCCCCCTTTTTGATGATGACAAAATATGTAAACGTGATAGAAAGTAAAATGCAAAAAGTTACTTGTGTCCGTAATGACTTACTTTATCCTTGTGTCCGTTTCTCCGTTTACACCTTTCTCCCTTTTCTCCTTGTGTCCGTAATTACTTACTTTCTCCGTTTACACCTTTCTCCCCCTTTTGTCGAAGCAAAAAGGGTGTGTCCTTGGAGTTAACTTAATTTCTCCCCGAAATGGCGAGCTTGCATCATCCCTAGTGAAGTTAAATAGACTACTCCCAATCTCCTATGGTTGTTGCGTCTCCAAGGTTGTAAGCGGATCCATGGATCAAATTAAGACTCTTAACCTACATCAAGGTTAGTGGTGTGCAATAAAAAGAATATATATGAAAAATGCATAATGAATGAAATGCAAATAGCCAACGATACACGTGGTAATCTATGTTGGACTATGTAGACCTATCTCCTCCTTTTTGTCGAAACGAAAAGAAGATATGCGTAGCGGAATGTGGTAACCAATCCTTGGTGATTACTCCCCCTAGTTTAGAGTACCAAGTATGATAATGCAATAATATTGAGAACTTTAAAGCTCCCCCTTGGATAATACTCCCCCTAATTGGAGTGACAAGGTTAAGATGTATGATCCTACAAAACAAATAGTTAGACTATGATATGCTCCCCCTTGATGTATACTCCTCATTGCTAGAGTACCAACGTATACGGTTCAAGGATGAGAAATGCTAAAAATGATGAGTTAGTATATGATATACTCCCCCTCGATCTATACTCCCCGTTGCTAGGGTACCAACGTATATGATCCAAGGACGAAGAATCCTACAAAATAAAGGTTAGTATAAAACAATATTTGTCCTTGGACAAGTATGTAATATATACCAATGCGTATATATGATGCATCCTAAATAATGCTTTGACGAAAACTCCCCCTTGCTCTAGGGCGTCAAGATGAACCTACAAAACAAAGTATTAGTGCACTAGAAGCTATGTCTTAAGTCATATACCACCAAAGTGTATAGACGATGCAAATATGAGTGCTAGACCGATAATCCTCTTGGTTTGAGATCGTCAAGAAGCACCTATAAAAGAAGAAAAATAATCGAAGCAAACTTCATCCTATGATGAGTAAGCTATATACGATCGAGCGTATATGATGATGAACCTACAATGAAATGGTTAGTGCAATATATTTTATCTCAAAGAAAAATATGATGCAATAATAATCTAATCACAAGCAACTTACCAATTGTGATTGTCTAATCAAAGAAAAATATGATGCAACATACTAATTGTGATATCAATCATGAATATCTAGTAAACCATGTTATAAAGAGTGTAATCTTCTTAATAAGAATTACATTTACAAGAATATAATATGATAAAATCCTACAAAACAATGCCTATGAGGAGGATATGAAGTGAAGTTAAAATGCTTAACGTGAGTGGTGTTAATATTGGTGTTGGTTTACTAGTGAATGATAACTTAATGGATGACTAAAGGTTGATGTAAATAGGTTTTTCGCTAATCCATGGGTTGATGATTAGTGAAGGAGGTGATGAAAGTTATGCAATGAATTAAGAAACTCTAATGTATAGCAAATGCTATAAGAGTATTTGAAGACTGTTACGGTTATGATATCTACCAAAGATGATGAATCGTGCCATAGTAAATGCTCAAATGAAGGAAGTGAATACAATGATCACTTTGGAATAGAGATTCCATATACTGATATGAAAATGACATCATGTGATGAGAGTGTTGGTTGGACTAATGTGTTGAGAATGATGGTTCTGCTTGTACTGACAATGACCTGTTTGATATGTATCAAGAATGAAAAGGATGAGATCCTATTATGGTGTTTTAGACACTGAAGATATTCTAGACAATTAAGTTGTGGGATGAAACTCCTAGATTCGTTGGTTACTAGAAGGTTGTTTGGTTTCTGAATGGTTAAAAGCTGACCAAGTACCCCACGGATTGGGCGGAACCAAAATTTTGGTTCCGTCCTTCTTATCGAAGGGTTCCGTGGGACCAAAATTGATTTGGTCATGTTTTGTCATTTTTGATCAAACGAAGGTTCATGCTAAGGTCTATTCACTTATAACTACTAATTTGGTTTCACTAATCCTAGTCAAATTCTAAGGAGACTTAATGTATCTCATTTAAGAGGTTTGTCAAACACATGATGTGTTTTTCTTTTAATGAGATATTGGTGCAGAGCTGTGATGTTGAGATAATAAGGTTAGAAACACTTTGTGATTTTGTGAACTGATTTAACTAAGTGATTTGAACCTACTTGTCGGTATTTGGGAATGTAACAAACATGAGTACATGTTATTTAATGAAAAGACAATTATGTGAATGAATTTCTCTCCTCCTTAATTGGTGGACATTCAACATAATCTATGATGCATTAAATGAAGAATGAAGGTAAAGTGTTTAGGATGTTGCAGATTACTGAAAGCGATGAGCTTAGCAATGTTTTAGTGGATATTGGTTAGCATACAAAGAACTTCATCCGTGAAGTTATGTAGCTCTTCTCTATCAATGCGAGATGATCGCACGATGAGGCATGTGGTTTTCCTTATGGGAGATATATTGTTTTAACTAAAAGATGATGGAGATATTGTTAGGTGAGCGGAAGCAACAATACGATTTGGAGAGAGGTATATTGAAAGATATCCAAACACAAATTTCAAACCTCTAAAACTTAATCCTATTAGCTTTTTAAAGCTATATGCAAGAAAATGGATCCCATAAACATATTACTAATCTAAGTAGCAATAATGAGATAACAATTATGCAAAATAAGCATAACAAAGAAAAATAACAAATAGTTTGTTATCAGCCTACAAGACAAAAGTCTTAATGACAAAAGATGTGAATATCATATGACAACATCTTATAAAAACAAATAATCTACTAATAGACATAAAGATACCACATAGCATAAAGACAAATAATCATATTGCAAGATAGCATTGTTTTAGATACTACATTGTGAAATTGTTTTTAAGTTAGGCTTAATCACTTAAGCATACTTACCCATTAATTAACACAATGATCTATGTATAAAATAAAATGACTTCTAAATGTTCATCATACCAAGACCACTTAGACAAAGTGCACATATGGCAAACAAATAGTGTGACAAAGAAGTGAGACTAAGATTCATGCAAACCATTATAACATTTAGGAGCATGTACCATTTAGACTATCCTACGAAAAAGCTCAATGATTGTCAACTAAAGACAAAGACTATCTAACACCATATAGTAAGTGTGAGTTAACAAGTAATACGTTAATCTTGCGAAATAGCATATAACAAAATAATGAACATATCATACAAATCATACAGCATATAAGCATGCAGACAAAACCTTTCTAAGGTTTACACATTTGACAATGATAACATCAAGATATCAAACAAATATCATGTAATCAATACACGTATATGTAATGCAAGTGATTTTATTAATAAACTAAAGAAAAATCACATCTACTTCTTGTTTGATTAATTATTCCTAAGACAAGATAATTCACCAATACATGACTTAATGAGACTCAACTATTTCTATAAAAACTAGTGTGATGAAGATGTCATGTTATACACGTAAATTTGACAAATATGTGTCGATGGATTTTAATCATTGTGTTTGGAATATAAGATTGAATGATCTAAAGGGTGACATCCTTTAAGTTGAGTTTAAGTATGAGTTATGCAAGTGATCTAAGATCAAGACATGTGTTTGTGTGTGGTAACGGGATATGTCATGAAAGTTCTGAAGAAAGTTCTTTGGAACAAGAATCTAAATAAAGTTACCAACTTTAATAGGTCTTGTGTATACTCCAGAGATGTGAATATGCACAAGGTTTGACCAAGGTTTAATGTACGCTTAAAAGGAAATAGATACGTATGGTATCTTTCAACAAGTAAGATTTAACTAGTGCTCAATAAGGAAGATAGTTCATAGAACTAGTGGATGTTTGTTTTAAGATTATTTGCCCAATGAGGTGTAAAGAAATCTCTTGTAACATAACCGTTCATGTTGCAAGAAAATAATGATGCATAGGATATACATTATCCTTTTTAACAAGATGAAAAATAAACACATAATGTTTTTCCGAAACATCATGTTTTCCTAAATGAAGATATGAACACAAAGTATTTGAATTGGATAGACTTATCCTAAATAAACTAGGTTTCAATAATATGATAACTAGACAAGATAAACTTACTTGAGTTTCTTTTGTATACTCCTCAAGATTGTTATTTGGGATGTATGAGATTGGCTTTGAGATTTCATTATAACATAAGTTGTTAATATGTTGATTCAAGATTAAATGAAACAAAGTATTACCAATACTTTGATGACTTGTGGTACTACTTAATGAATGTGAGCATCATGCTCATTTGATGGTGAAGTTCTAATTCTATAGGTGGCAAGGTATTGATGAGTTGATTCAACTTGCATTTGATTTGGTATGAGTGTTGGACTAAGGGCTTTTTGAGCAATGCACTCAATGGCGTGAATTATGGTGATGAAGGAGTTTGTTGAACTTTTGGGTTTCATGAATGTTGAAGATTACAAGAATGGATACTAATTCTTGTGTTTCACTAGCGGATGAAGTGTTTGGTTATGTTTGTGAAACTTAGGGGCTGAATGTGATGAAGACTAATTCTTATGGATAACGAGGATGAAGACAGACTCTTATGATCTATTGGTTGGTATAACTAGTGTGTGATGTGATCTAAGGCTTAGGGTATAAGACATATCACAGAAGTGAGTGTGATGGGATAATAGTGAAAGTACAAGTGTACTTAGGCGATAGGATAAGTGTTTTAACATACGTTGTTAAAATACTTGGGAGTTGATTGTTTTGGATATGACTTTTAATGACTACAATCGTAAGTCAAATTTACTTGAATATTTCGGATGAAATACTTTAAGTTGTCAATCCTACTTTGAGAAAAGAATAACAAGACTTGATAATTACATCTATAACCTAAGTGTGAGTTATGACTTGATGTAAATCGTCTTGAAGGATGACATGTTAACCAAGTGAGGTAACATACGTGAATACATACATGAGTTGGGTTTGTAATATGTGATATATTTGCAAACAGTGAGTCTGGATTAGTTTGGAAGTTGTCAATTTACAAATCAAGCTAATGGATAAGTAAAGGACAAGTGAATGCAGGGAATATGTGTAATGATCACAAATGATCAGTGGTCCATGGACCTCAAGAAACAAGTTTCCGGATTCCTTCCTTTATGGAGAAAGGTCTCTTGGATCCTTTTTGTGAAGTTTGAAGTTATGGTTAGAGATGATTTTCCTATAGATGCAAGTGAAATGTTCTAATCCTAATATGAGTAAATCATCAATGAAAAGAATCTTAGTGATGAGCGTGAGTGATCTTGAGTGAGGATCCTGATCTTTCTAATTTATAGACAGGGAGGATATTGGATTTGATGTGAATGAGTTTTGATCAATCTTATGGTTCTACGTAATTCTCAATCATCCAAATACACTTAATGATCAGTAGAATAAACCTAAACAAAAACTAGAATCTATAATCTAAGGATTGGGATTAGTCTGGGAATTTTGAAAAGTTACTTTTGACACCCACGGATCCAATCGACAACAAAAGCGGAGCCAAAGTTTGGGAGCCGTGGAATCCGTGGGTTCTGGACTGGCGGATCCAACGATAACTCTTGGCGGATCCAAAATGAGGGATCCGTCGGATCCGTTGAACAAAACTACTAAAAACAAACAGAGAGATATGCAAAATTCGCGTTTTTCGACCAAGACCCGAAAATTCTCCTGGAACATATCTATTAGCAAATATGTAATGCAAAACTACTAATGATGTTTATTCTAACACACATACACACATAGTTTAATCTGATCATATTAACTTACCTTAAATGAGAGTTAAGCCAAACAGTAGCTTAAACCCGAAAACTTGATAACATCAAAGTGTTATCGTCCTGCATGATATGGTTAGTTCACATGAAGGTTTAACAACAAGATAATATCATAAAGGCATAACAACTCAACACATCATTGTTTCAAATTGTTTGTACCAAACACTCTTTTTCAAAGATACTACATGTTTACTCATTATAATACTTGAGCAATTAAGTGAGAGTTTGTGCAAGTCAATACCTTTCAAGACATTTCACTTAGTACATATTTCTAAGTAAGTTACGCAAGGTTTTCACATAATATAATCAGTCAATAATATCTAAGTCTAAAAGTAGAACAGACATAGTTTATCAATGTATTACACAATATCTAGCAAATGTTCTATTATGCATAAAACAAGCAATTGATAAACAAGCAAGTAAGTATCATGGCAAGACACTTATGTATTACAAATAAACAATTACAATCATACTTATCAACAAGCATATCACATATATGCAAATAATATAGAACAGTTAGCCACATAGCATAGCATAGATGAAAATATACTTTTCGTCACTTTGCGTTTAAATATGACGATGTATGCCAAGCTTAATTTGTTTCCTTTATATTACCAAATTCTTTAGTTTCAAAAGAAATCATATTTATGAGCAAAAGATACCAATTTACATTGCTCGACTCAAAAGTTTAACTTACTGTGTCAAAATAAAACTTAACATTTTGAACAGGTTATAGTATTTGATTTGTTTTACCTACTTCAATTTAGATCTAGGCCATGAGACTATTTTTAAATGAAAATAGACTTAATTCCCTTCAAAATGATAGGTGGCGCGACTCCTACGGACTTACGGTTAATTAGTTATGAATTTTTGAAATTTGACAAAAACTGAGTACTGCACCGACGGATCTGACGGATCCTTTTAGAGGGATCCGCCCTTTATGTGATTTGGATCCGCCGAGACCTGTGACAGATTATCCTAAACTCATATTTTGACATAGCGAAAGTGTGTGGGACTTGCTACACTTAATCTTAGGCATATATTACAAATATTAACAACATTTCTACCTATGTGACTTATCTAAATATTACGGAGGTGATTTTTCAACTAACTTAATGTTTATTCCAAACACTCCCTTCAAAATAGTATTTTTCGTAAATTAGTTCTGAGCATATAATTTGACACTTACAAATTCTTTTTGAGAAACATTTTTCTTTTATTTTTCAAGAACACCTTCAAGCTTGTATACAAAGTGATATTTAACAACAAAATTTCAAAGTATACTTAGCGAAACATTTTTCATATTATGTTCTGCTTCAGAGGCAATTTGATACATGGATCTTACTCTATTTTAAAAACCATTTGTTTTGAAAATGAGAGCCAACCCGCTCTGATACCAATTGTGAAAACGTAGAGGGGGGGTGAATACGTTTACCGTTTTAAAACTTAAAACTTGTTGTATCAAATTTCCACTTTGGCTAGTTCTAATATGAACACTGTCTGTTGTAGTTTATGTCTACCAAGTTGTCACACAAGTATTATCACATAATCACAACACAAGCAATCACATAATGCAAATATAAAAGTAAAGAGATAAGTAAAAGAAAGCGCAAACCGAACACGATGATTTATAGTGGTTCGGTCACGGAGCTCCTCTCCGCCCTACTCCACTCCCCGAGTACCCAACTCGAGAGTTACTTCACTAGATCAACAAGCTCCCTTTCTTAGGCGGAGAAAACCTTTACACGTCGCTTACTTCCTTTTCCGGTACTAAGCTAAACACCGGGTTCTTTCACAAGGTAGAACCAACCTGACGTCGCCTAATTACTTTACCGACACTAAGCTAGATGTCGAGTTCTTTACACGGGTACAACCACTCCCTACTCTCTTTGTGCTTTGAGGACTAAAGCACTAACCACACTTACTGATCTAAATGATACAATGATGGTTACAACAATGATCCATGACATAAGTATATCATGGATATGAATGCCTACACTATATGAACTTCCATTGATCGGAAGCCTTCAATGTATGAAGATCACAAGCTCCCTAAACTTGTTGTGATGGATCTTCATGTATGCAACTAAGATCTTCTTGGTGGATCATGAAGTATGCTATGGATGATGTCTCATGATCTTGAGCTTGCTTCACAGGATCATTAACAATGTATGCTTACAACATAATGAAAGTTAGTAACATTATGATCATTATGTAATGGGTGATTAATCTATGAATCTACATGGTTTGCTACTGATCTAAGTGTGTGTAATGAGTGAGGGAATGTATGTTCTAGTTGGATGCAAAGATCAAATGCCAAGCCTGCTATTTATAGGCAAGCAAGGAAAGGCTCCTACGGATCCGGCGGATCCCTCAGAAGGGATCCGTCATTGTATGGACTTGGATCCGTGGGATGGTGACAGCTATGGATTAGTTGTCTCTTACCATATCTTAGTTGTATCTTACCATATCATCCAAGATCTTCAAATGTCAACTATGTTGCTTGTAAATCTAAACAAGATATTACACAATCTACCTAAGATATCATACATGATGCATGCCATGATGTCATCCTAATATTTAACTAATAAAGTTTCCATTTTAAGAAATAAACATGTAAACTTGTATATGTTGTTCTTCCTAGTAAACTTGTAATGTGTAACATGTATCCTAGTGATCATGTAACATGTGGTTCTAAGTAGAATGATTAGCCTTTTTAAAATACTTAATTACCTAACCGTATTTTAAACATTCTAAATGGTTTGTTAAGGGTTTGATCATAATGCCACATAACAAACATGTACGAACCTGTGTTGTATCATACGAGGACTTGAGAGGTGTTGAATGTATGTTGAGATAAGATAAGATTACAAGTAACTTGTACATTTTACGTTATGTATCAAGTTACATGTTTGTCATCAATCAAAACAAACGAGATTGCTTGCACTAGCAATCTCCCCAACGAGACTGCTTGCACTAACATAATCAATAAAATTAATAGAAAACACAAACTAAGCGGGAAAAAATCCAGATAATCTTACCTGATTTACCCAATCTAAGCGCTTCCCTCAAGGTCCACACCCCCAAACTAACGACGGCAACAGATGGAAGGAGTAAAATCAGACATTAGAAACATAATCAATAAAATTAATCGAAAACAGAAAGTAAGTGAAAAAAATTCCACATAATCTTACCTGATTTACCCGATCTAACCGCTTCCCTCAAGGTGCACACCCCCAAACTAACGACGGCAACAGATCTTGGGAAGAGTGGATGGTGATGGTGGTGTGTGATTTGGAAGACGGTGGAATGTTATGGAATGGCAGCCATCGAAAAAAGGGTAAAAGAAGCCACCAAATATCATTTGCTACCTACCGAAAAAAGGATAAAAAGCGACTAAAGGGAAAAAGCGGGAGCCCAGAGCATAGCCCAATACTATTGCGTCAACTGTAGCTGAGAACTGTAGCTAAAAGTTGATGGTAAATTATATATAGGATAATACAACATGAATTTTATGAATAGATTTGGTCTTAAATGAGTTTTGTTATGTACTATTTGACTTAGGATTGTAACTTAGGATGTCACTCAAATTCTTGTATAATTATTTATATGTGATTTTTAATTTTTTTTTTTTTTTTTTTTTTTTTGGGGGGGGGGGGGGGGGGGGGGGGCTTTTAAATTATTATTTTTATCATAGTTGTTAAGATCCCGATCCTGATCTTAGGATCTTATGATTTTACGATTTTACAAAGCAAAAACGATCCGGATCCTACGTAGGATCTTAACAAGCTTAAGATCTTATAGGATCCCGATCTTGACCATAGGATCTTAAGAACTACTCCGATCCGATCTTACTTTTCTCGAACCGTAAACTAAAAAACTACAAATTTATGATTTATGTTTTTACATAATTTAAAAAACAACATGTAATTCTTTTTAAACATTCCATATTCATAATTTAGGACAACATTTTCATAAAATATTTCATATAATTTCATGTTTATAATATATAATAATTTGTAGATTTGAATAATATTACAAAGATCATTAAAAATAACATTATAGTAGGATCTTAGGATCCCGATCCGATCTTACGATAACGATCTTGCAAAGACGAAAACGATCCTAGGTAGGATCCCGATCTTGAAAACCTTAATTTTTATATCTAAACTAGTTAAGTCGGCAACTCAATAACCTCTTTACATGATTGATTCGTCCACTTACACAACTTACACAAGTTAAACGTGTCATAACGGGTTATAGTGCATGTTAGACATGTCAGGATTAAAGTCGTAAGTAACTTAAAAGTTAGTTGTCAATATAAACTATGTAGTACGTAGGGATCAAAGTTTTGTGGTCGGCAATACATATAATACTTTTATTCCAATATATAACTGAAAAATGTGGGCCAGAAAGTATCTTCACATATTTTTAACTATTTTGCGCGAGTGAGAAAAGTTGTACTTCTAGAAGGTCGAAGTGGTGCGATTCTCTTGTACACATTTTAATGACCATTTTGACTCACTAGAAAGATCCTGTTCTTTTTGTTGTGCGGTCTTGCTAATGAGCTAGGAAAGTTCTTTCAATTGCTACTTAGCCAAAACTTTGTAATATGGTATGGAATTTGAAACTTTTGATTTTTTTTTTTGATTTTTTTTTTGAACGGCAACTATTTATACATGCAACATACACCACAATGTATCTCACACTCAATTTGGATTATCTTGATTACTCATATTTTTCTCATTTTCATAATCTCACGTGTAAATGGACGAGGCTTTTTCTGCTCAGTTTGTCTGGAGGGACGAGTGTTTGACTCAGCTATACCCGGCCTAACCAAGATATCACAGTGATCGTTTGCGACCCTTTTTCTGGCTACCCAAGATGTGTACCTAATAAAGTTTGAACTTATAACTAATGTGAGCATGATGGCTAGATGTCTTTCGCGGGGACGGGGACGGAGCATATTGAGGGCTTGGAAAAAAAAAGAAAAAAAAATGACTATTATATGTATATTTTACTGTTTGCTACATACAAATTAAACTAAAATAAGAACAATTTCAAGGATTGACCCCTCCAAAATGACACAATTACATGTTGGCCCCTCTCGTGAATTTATCCGAGCTCCGTCACTGGTCTTACCACCAGGGCGGGTGGTGGTTATGTTCATAGTCACAATAGGCTTATTATTTTTTACTTTACCAAATGCATGTTAGGAGTAATAAATTTCGTTCTTGTGTCACATGATGCTTCTGTTAATCAGGCTTGTGGTCCACTGGGTAAGGCTTATTCAGTTTAGTATGCCCGGGTGAGAGTAGTACCGGTATGGGTGACTTACCGGGAAGTCCTCACTTGTGGACCACAAGCTCTGTTGATATTAGGAAATGAATGCAATGAAAAGGAGAGCCTGTAAACCAGTAGTTGCGCAGGTTCGAATTCGAGCCGGCCCCGGTTTTCATCCGGCCGTTACTCAAGCGAATTATACTTGTGTGGAGACGGTACGGTTTCCGGGCGGACGCCGTTAAAAATCCCCACTACGCCAGCGTAGACCTGGTTAAGACAACATAGTCTGGGTATGTGGAGGATGAGGGCCTGCCGAGGTGGCAGGTGCGACTCTAATCCAAAAAATGAAAGTCACCGTTCAAAAAAAACATGATGCTTCTGTTGATTGTTAATTTTGTATATTTGATTCAGTTATTCGATACCTAGTTGGGAAACCATGTCGTAAGGCCCGAATGCCTAAATGACTCAAATTAAGCAAATTGGTGTTTGATGTTGTTATGATTGTGTAACTCTGAAAATAGACAAAGTAGGGTGGTTGCTGAGCCACCCCTAGTCAAACAACTTCATTCATTAATTAATGAGTAAATTACATCGTTCGTCCATGTGGTTTGGGGTTATTTGCACTCTAAGTCCCTAATTTTTTTTTTTTTTTTTGCTTATTTAGTCCCTAAATAGTTTGAAACGCACGCCGTAGGTCCCTATCGTTAACGCCAGTTATCTTTTCCGTTAGCAAGTTTCAACGTTAGTCCATTAACCAAACAAGCGTTTGCAAAGTTAATCCTTTTACTAACGGCCGTTTTACTTTTCATTTTTGGTCCTTGTGATTATTATTATTACTCAAAAAAAATTCAAAAAAACTTATAATATTTCTAAAAATTCAAAAAAATTTATAAAAATTCGAAAAATTTATAAAAATTCAAAAAAACTTATAAGAATTAGAAAAATTTATAAAAATTCGAAAAAGCTTATAAAATTTATAAAAATTCAAAATTTTTTTAAAAATTAGAAAAATTCGAAAAAATTTGAAAAATTTATAAAAATTCAAAAAAAATTATAAAAATTAGAAAAATTTATAAAAATTCGAAAAAACTTATAATATTTCAAAAAAATTTATAAAAATTCCAAAAAACTTTAAAAAATTAGAAAAAACTTGAAAAAATTAGAAAATTTTATAAAAATTCGAAAAATATGAAAACTTTTTAAAAATTCGAGAAATTCGAAAAAATTATAAAAATTCGAAAAAATTATAAAAATTCAAAAAACTTATAAAATTCAAAAAAAAAATTCGAATTTTTTTTAAAAATTCAAAAAATTTTTAAAAATTCGAAAAATTCTAAAAAATTATAAAAATTCAAAATTTTTAAAAAATCCAAAATTTCGAAAAAATTATAAAAATTCAAAAAAATTATAAAAATTCGAAAAACTTATAAAATTTCAAAAAAAATAAAAATTCGAATTTTTTAAAAAAATTCGAAAAATTCGAAAATTTTTTTAAAATTCGAAAAAATTATAAAAATTCAAAAAAACTATAAAAATTCGAAAAAATTATAAAAATTCGAAAAACTTATAAAAATTCAAAAAAAGTTAAAAATTCAAAAAACTCGAAAATTTTTTAAAAATTCGAAAAAACTTTAAAAATTCAAAAAATTTTTAAAAATTCGAAAAAATTATAATAATTCAAAAAAATTATAAAAATTCGAATAATTTTTAAAATTTTAAGATTGTTTAAACAAATTTTAAGATTGTTTTTAAAGGTATTTAATAAGTTAATGGTGCATTTCGAATATTTTAAAAAATATATATATAAATATATATTAACCGTCGACTTTATAGTGCATCAAACATTTTTCACATATATCTTTATAGCGCATCATCATGCTGTTGAGATTGTACTATTTATTCATATATATTTTACTGGTTTGTTTTTCACGGGATTACTAGTTAAAGATATTCTAGCAAGTATTTCAAAGATTAAATTTGCTAGACTGTTGTGTTATGGTTAGATTTTGTTGAGCACGCTAAAGTTAGTTTGATGCCCTTATGCGATATTTTTCGAATTTTTTATGGTTATAATTTTTTCGACTTTTTCGAATTTTTAAAAGAATTTTATATTTTTCGAATTTTTTAAAAATTTTCGAATTTTAAAAAAAATTTTGAATTTTTAAAATTTTTTCGAAATTTTCGAATTTTTAAAAAAATTTCGAATTTTTCGAATTTTTAAAAAAAATTCGAATTTTTAATTTTTTTTGAATTTTTAAAAGTTTTTCGGATTTTTATAGTTTTTTCGAATTTTATAATTTTTATAATTTTTTTTGATTTTATAGTTTTTTTGAATTTTTATAATTTTTTAGAATTTTTCGAATTTTTAAAAAATTTTCATATTTTTCGAATTTTTTAAAAATTTTTGAATTTTTAAAAAAATTTTGAATTTTTAAAATTTTTTCGAATTTTTCGAATTTTTAATTTTTTTGAATTTTTATAATTTTTTCGAATTTTTATAATTTTTTTGAATTTTTATAATTTTTTCGAATTTTTAAAAAATTTTTGAATTTTTCGAAATTTTAATTTTTTTTTTGAATTTTTATAAGTTTTTCGAATTTTTATAATTTTTTTGAATTTTTATAATTTTTTCGAATTTTTCGAATTTTTAAAAAGTTTTCATATTTTTCTAATTTTTTAAAAATTCTCGAATTTTTAAAAAAATTTCGAATTTTTATAAAATTTTCTAATTTTTACAAATTTTTTAAAGTTTTTTGGAATTTTTATAAATTTTTTTGAAATATTATAAGTTTTTTCGAATTTTTGAATTTTTATAAGTTTTTTTGAATTTTTATAAATTTTTCAAATTTTTTCGAATTTTTCTAATTTTTAAAAAAAATTTGAATTTTTATAATTTTTTCTAATTTTTATAAGTTTTTTCGAATTTTTATAAATTTTTCTAATTTTTATAAGTTTTTTTGAATTTTTATAAATTTTTCGAATTTTTATAAATTTTTTTGAATTTTTAGAAATTTTATAAGTTTTTTTGAATTTTTTTTGAATAATAATAATAATCACAAGGACCAAAAATGAAAAGTAAAACGGCCGTTAGTAAAAGGACTAACTTTGCAAACGCTTGTTTGGTTAATGGACTAACGTTGAAACTTGCTAAAGGAAAAGATAACTGGCGTTAACGATAGGGACCTACGGCGTGCGTTTCAAACTATCTAGGGACTAAAAAAGCAAAAAAAAAAAAATTAAGGACTTAGAGTGCAAATGACCCCAAACCACAGGGACGAACGGTGTAATTTACTCTTAATTAATTAAACTATAGGCTTTTTTACATTTAGCCTCCCTTATTGTATAGACATGTTTACAAAATTCGTAAATAAATAGCTTAAACAATAAAGACATCGCTATAGATTAATTTTTAAAGCATATCTATCACTATGACTTTTTGTGTCAGCATGACCGGCCCCCTCCGACCAGAAACATTTGTATACAGTATACTTTTGATATACACTTTATTTTAGTAGAAATGCACTTGTGCTATGGACGGTAATTTGGTAAGAAATTGGGAAAAGACTTCCTCAATAAATAGGAAGAAACGGTTGTAGTTGTGCATTTGTGATATAGCTATGATGATCTAGCCGCAAAGATTCAATGTTTTTTTTTTTCTTCTAACGAGATAGTTTTGAAAGTGAGGGATCGGTATGCTTAGCTATGCGTAAGAAAATGGAAGAGATTGGGGAAACAAAATGTCTAAATTTTCGAAATGCAGGCTTGTGCTGGTTCTATATACTTATCTTACAAAAATGAGAACCAAAATGGGACGTTTATACTTCATTAGTACTTCCTTATCATGGTCTCTGTTGAAGTAATTTCTTACAATCACTCTGGACAAATAAAGGAAGCCTTTCGGTTGAACTGAATGAAGGTTCTTTCGAGAGGCTTGTGTGTCGATCCCTTCGGTCTCCAAGGATCCTCCGGTATCTGCACACAACAATAAGCGTTAGGCTCGCCCCGGGTGTTATCCCAGGACCCACCTCCGGCGTGAGAGTAAGTATCGGATATACCGAAAGGCTATCAACAGTAATAGATAGTAAAATGCGGGTAAAAAGAGATCCTTGAAAGTAGTAAATGGGCCGGGTATTTATAGTACCCAGCCTTGGTACCTGTGATGGGGGCGCCGGATTTTCTGAGAACATGTCTTTGACATAATCCCGTGAATCCTGGGATTATGTCTGCTGCTGCCATCTGTCAAAAGGTAATGCCACTTTTCCTGTTGTTGACATCTGCTTTATCCGAACGATCTAGGTGCCTTTCGGCCATTGCCAGTGTATTTTACTATTAATGAAAATGTAGTAAATCAGATTACAATTTATCCATATTACTTATAAATTGGTTCATATGAATTAAGCAAGGATAAAAAGTCGCCTAAGGTGTATTCAAATGTTTACCATGTGTCTATGTCCAAACCATATTCTATTATAAAATGCATTATTTTTATTCAAACAATATGGTTTTTGCTATCAAGTTTAAGACACTATTATAAAATACCAAAAGACACTATTTAGGACAAGTAAGTGTTGGTGGGTCGGCCCAACCCCATTTAATCCATTTTAGCGCGTGCCCATTTTGTTACTTCTAGTGAGAATGTTGATCTCTCTGTGAATACCTATATCAGGTGATGACAGTGGTAAAAGCTGGAGCCTCTGGCCCTTTACAAAATCAAAAAGTAAAAGGTTGTCTCAAAAAGAACAATCAAGTAAAAAGGATTCTGATCGTGATAGTGGGTCAGAAGTGGATGCAGAAAAAGATCATGTACCGAAGTCAATAAAGTTAAAGAAAGAACTTACTCCATCACCGGAACAGTTAGCGTCTTTGAATCTTACTGAGGGTAAAAACACGGTTACCTTCACATTTTCAACTGCAGTTCTCGGGAATCAACAGGTTTGTAGTTTTCTTCTGATGCATGAAACCACATAAGTCAAATACATTAAAAAATAAGTAGATCCTTACTGAAATAATGTAATTTTTGTAATCATATATTAAGTTTCAACAAAAAGATTTTAAAGTATCGGAAAAAATAAAGACCCATCCTGTCCAACTATTACCCTTTTTATTGACCTGCCCATTTTACCACCTCTAGTTTAATGTGATATGTTGCTCACGATATGCTGATAATATTCAGGTTTCAGCCAGAATTTTCTTGTGGAAATGGGATACACACATCGTGATCTCGGATGTTGATGGAACAATTACCAAGTAAGATTAGAATTTATTAGTTAGAGCAGGGTGTATCTTAACTTGTTATTGTTACTTTTGGGTGATGCTTAGTTTCCTGTGGTGCTTTCTTGAAATATGAATAGAATGGGTGGACAAGGTCTCGTTTTTAAAAATTTATACTAGTAATGAATCTAAACATAATCTTATTTTGTATTCTTCTGATCTTGTTTGACAGATCTGATGTTCTAGGACAGTTTATGCCTATGGTTGGAAAAGACTGGACACATATCGGTGTAACACATCTTTTTTCAGCTATCAAGGTTTGTTGGACACATCCTGTGCCTCGTAAAACTCATAATCACTTTTAGATTATATATAACTAGCAGGGTACCCGCACGTTGCGGCGGCAGGTAACTTGAAATAAAATTTTCCCGTGAAATAAAATTTACGGATATCAAGAATTTCGTTTTGTTCGTATCCGTTCGGGCTCGAGCCCGTTTGGCCCGTGCCCGTTCGGGCTCGAGCCCATTTGGCCCGTTGCCCGTTCGGGCTTGAATATTTGTATAATTTGCTTTATTATTTGTAGAGTAAATTACACCGTTCGTCCTTATGGTTTGCGTTGACCGTAGCCTTTCGTCCTTTGACAAAAAAAAAAATGCACCGTTTGTCCTTAACTGACAAACGTTATCCGCCGTTAGTCCTTCTCTCTAACGGTGGATGCTAACCTTCGTTAAAGTTTCACACGTGATACTCTGATGAGGGCATTTTTGTATTTTTACCACTATCCTCTTCCTCTTTAATAGTTTAATTCAAGTATTGTTTCAGCTTTAAAAATCCTCTCTAATTTGTTTCTTTAACATCTTCTTCCAGCTCTTCATTAACATCAAAACAGTATCTTTATACCCATACAAACAACCACCCGTTTTCAACAATCATTAATTTCCTTTATATAAACACAAGAAAAAAATTGAGATGGTGATAATGAAAAATGAAACATTAGTAATGTAATACCAAGTATCGTCAAGAAAGGAACAACTAAACACATTTTCCAAAAACCATACACCCGAATGCTTGTCAACCATAAAAAGATATTATCTTTTAAATCTAACAACCTTGTTAACATAACAGTCAATCTCCATAGCTATTAAGTATTTACACATGTCTTTCACCTTCATAAATCACTTCAACAAACTAACCAAAACTTTTTTTTTTCTTTTTCAAATCAATACAACTAATCTTCAATCTTAAATATCAAATATTTGGCACAATTCTCTAAATCTTATTTATAAGCAGTAACCATAGGTCTTGAAATCACAATTGCTTTCCATATGTTTGAGCCGCCGAAGATCTTATCGGCGGTGTCGCCGACAATGTGGTCGTTGGTGATGTGGGTGGTGGTTCACCATCTCTAAACACATTTACCAGATAAAGTACTTCTTTAATCTTCGTTTTGAAACTCATTAACATATATGAAACAAACATGTAGATGTGTTTTTGGATGGTGGCCGGAGATGGTAGGAAGATGTGACGGTGGCAGTTTGACAGCGGTGGGTGGCTATAGCGGTAGACAACCACCAACACCCATACGTATGTTTTTAAAGTTTTTGTAGGGGTGTTGCTTTATGCATCACCGATTTTGAGATTAGAAGGTGGTGAATCGGTGATGATGTAAGTGGGTTAAGTTTGGGATTAGCTTTTCTAGTGAGAGAAGCAGGAATAGAGTACTGAATAATAAAGATATGGTGGATAAGAGAGAGTAAAAAGAAAGTTAGACATTTGTTTCTGGTGCGTGAAGTCTGAGGACAAGACAAAAACATGACTAAAAATTACCATTTTACCCTCACATGGATGTCATGTGGGGTGACCTAACAGGCGTTAGTGACAGTCGTTAGACGGAGGGACTAACGGCGGATAACGTTTGGCAGTTAAGGACAAACGGTGCATTTTTTTTTTTTGTCAAATGACGAAAGGCTGCGGTCAACGCAAACCACAAGGACGAATGATTTAATTTACTCTTATTTGTATTAGTGACATTTAATGCAGAAATTGTGTTTAAGTTGGTTTTACAATATGCTTAATAATTTGTATTTCTTATGTAAGGGGTGTTTTAATAACTGTATTAATTGTATTTATTGACCAGTTAATTAATTGTATTTAATGTACATAATGATTTATTTATTGAATTTAATGTTAGTATTTTTATTTTAATTAGTTGTACTTTGAGCTTAAGAACTTGTAAATGTTAGAAAATGTGTTTTAATTACTTGTACTTTTAGCTTTATAACTTGGATTACTTAATTTTAAGAGTTTCCATTATTAGTATGCCTTAATGCTTTATAATATAGTAAGATATATCTATGATAGAGGTATCAAATTGCGTGGGTCTGGCGGGTTTGTTAAGTGTTAACAGGTTCCAATGGCAACTTACTGTGCGTGTTAAAAAAAAGTCAGGGCGGATTGACCTAAAACACTTATTCTCCTGAATTTAATTTAAATTAAATAATCAGTGTGCCAAATATGATAAGAAAACATATATTCTAATTAACTATCACCTGATCTTTTGCATGATATCCTATTTTAATTTAACGAGGGCACTTTTGACATTCTTGTGTAATTGGGTCGATTTTTGGTCAAATGGGTTGTGCAGGTAGCAATTCACCTAAATTGTTTTAAGAATGCGTAGAACTTACTAAATCATTTTAAATCTATATTATTATTGAAATAGTGTGACTTTAAAACATATTTCACATCCCGTTTCCGCTCATTCCAACCCGCCCATTATGATCTTTTTTGGATGAAGGGAATCATTGCTCTTGTGACATCATGGTCTCATTATTTTCTTTTTGTGTCATAGGAGAACGGATATGAATTTATCTTTCTTAGTGCTCGGTCAATTTCTCAAGCTGATATCACTCGACAGTTTTTAATCAACCTTAACCAGGTATACTGACTCACTGTCCTTGTGACTTAAAGTCAAAGATTTCACTAATAGTATGTCCTGACTTTAAACAAGCTTTGCTTCACTCTTTCCCAAACCAAATTGCAGGATGGAAAGACTTTACCTGAAGGACCTGTTGTCATTTCTCCTGATGGACTTTTTCATTCATTATTTCGTGAAGGTAAACTCTTAGTGTCTCCCGTTAACTAATTCATAAGGTTTATTATAAATTAAAAAAAAGTCAAATGTTAAGCGACTGAATTCAAATGATGAGTCACATGAGCTCTTCTTCGACATCATATTTGTAGCAACTAAATTTTGTTTGTATAGAAAATTTGGATAACTACATCTAACTATATAAGAATTGATTGGAATAAAAACATTATGGGGATGGAAAACTTTAAAAAATGTTGATTGTGATATCAAATATGTAAGATTTGACTTAAAACTCAGAAATGGGCTCTTTCTCTATATTGAGGTTTGCATAATTTTGATAGTTTTCTCTAACTTTTTTGTAGTTATTCGAAGAGCTCCTCACGAGTTTAAAATTGCTTGCTTGGAGGTTGGTTCTTACTCCATTACTGTACTATTTATTAGAGGTGGCAATATTACCCCTTTATGGATAAACAGGTCGTTTTGGATTATACTTTTCCCCAAAATGGTCAAATGGGTAAAGTTCAAAAGTTGGTTAAACTGGGAAAAGTTTGAATGTGTCAAATTAAAAGTCATCTACTATGCTTTCGGATAAAAATTCTTTAAACATATATTAAATTATATTTTAAACTTTAGATTACCATTTTAATAATATAACATTTTGTAGCATAAATAATACATCACTTATTTGTTAAATTCAAGACAAGAAAATAGAAGAGTTGTTATGAGACCCACCCCACTCCAATGTGTACCAAATTTTAAGTCATGATCTTCACACGCTGTTATAAAATATCCAGGAAATTAGGGCGTGTTTCCCGCCCAATTGGAACCCCTTCTATGCGGGTTTCGGAAATAGAGACACAGATGAGTTTAGCTACCTCAAGGTTGGAATATCAAAGGGAAAAATATTTATCATCAATCCTAAGGTACTTTTAACCTTTAATCATTTAGCCCTAATAATGTTTTAGTTTTGTTGAGTGACGGTTATTGATATGTTTTCTTATCAGGGAGAGGTTGTCGTAAACCGTTGTCAAGACACAAAATCATATAGTTCCCTTCAGACTGTAGTCAATGGAATTTTCCCACCCAAACCTGAGCAAAAACAAGAGCAAGAGCAAGATCAAGAACAGGAGCAAGAGCAAAAAGAAGAGCAAAAGCAAGAAGAAGAGCAAAAGCAAGAACATGAGCAAAAGCAAGAGCAAGAGCAAGAGCAAAAACAAGTTCAAAATCAAAATCAAGAGCAAGTGCATAAGCAAAAGCAAAATCAAGAGCAAGAGCAAGAGCATAAGCAAAAGCAAGAGCAAGAGCAAGAGCAGAAACAAGAGCAAAAGCAAGAGCAAGAGCAAGAGCAAGAGCATAAAAATGAGAAAGACCAAGAACAAGAGAAAGAGCATAAGCATAAGCAAAAGCACGAGCAAGAGGAGGTTGATACACATTAAGGTTTGATATATATTTTTTTTTAATGTGCACTGTCATAACTAAACCATCAAATTAGGGGTGGAAATTTCTACCCATTTATATGAAAACGGGCCAATTCGTGTAAAAAGTAGCTTATAATGTGGGTCAAAAGTCATGTACAAGCATTCAAATGTTTACAACATCCAAAATTATTTTGTTTTTTTTAAATAAATTATATTTTTATTCTAATAATATTCCGTAATTTTAGAATCATATATAAATATATAATATATTACAAATTTTAACAAATAGAAAAGTAGAAAAACATGGTCAGGCGGTTTGACCCACCTGCTCTGCCCATTTTGACCCATTACCCTACTTGGCTTTTTATGTTTCCTTCTTATGTCTTGTTACCAGGAGGATCATAACTCGTGGAACTTCAGAGTTAAGTAAATTCTGTCTGGACGAGGATGCGAGTGAAAGGCCAATTGCACTAGACTCTCGGTAGCAAATGGTAAGAGATGTAGTCGATGTATATTCTGATGTCCTGCCAAAATGCGTTGCATAGAATCACCGAGTAACCAAAAGAATCACTCTAAAAACAAGCATATAATTACCAGCATTCAAATTTGTTTGTATGAAATTCTTATTCTAATGTTCTTCAAGTAGGTATCATATTCATTTTATATAAAATCTATTCCAAGTATAGTTCTTTTGTTCTTTGTCATCCCGGCAGTTCTCTATTTTTAAAGAGTAAATTGCATTTTTGGTCCCTGTGGTTTGGCCAAATTGCAGATTTGGTCCCCAACTTTTTGAAAGTGCACCAGACGTCCCCATTTTCAAGTTTTCGTTGCATTTTTGGTCCCTGGCCTCAGTCAAATGACACAAATGCCCCTCTTCTTTTCTTTTTTTATATTCCTTTTCAGTTTTTAACACAAATGGTCCTTGTGTTGCGCAAGGCTTTACAAATTTAGTCCCTTTTTTTCACAAATGGTCCTTCTTACACAAAATCGTCCTTGTGTGGCGCAAGGCTTACACAAATGGTCCTTGAGTCCGTTTTTCTTTCGTTTTTTACATTTTCGTCTGTTTTTCTTACGTTTTTTTTTTCTGTTTTTGTCCGTTTTTCTTATGTTTTTGTCCGGTTTTCTTACGTTTTTTACGTTTTCGTCCCTTATTCTTACGTTTTTTTCCTTTTGTTTTTACCGTTATTTTATGTTTTGTCCGTTTTTCTTACGTTTTTGTCCGTTTTTCTTACGTTTTTTCCGTTTTCGTTTTTTTCTGTTTTTTTGTTTTTGTCCGTTTTTCTTACATTTTTTCCGTTTTCATACGTTTTTGTCCGTTTTTCTTACGTTTTTTCGTTTTTGTCCGTTTTTATCTGTTTTTCTTACGTTTTTGTCCGTTTTTCTTACATTTTTTCCGTTTTCATACGTTTTTGTTCGTTTTTTCTTACGTTTTTTTTCTGTTTTCAACCCGTTATTGTCCGTTTTTCTTACGTTTTTGTCCGTTCTTATCCGTTTTTTTCTTACTTTTTTTCCGTTTTTGTCCGTTTTTATCCGTTTTTTATCGTTTTTGTCCCATTTTTTCCGTTTTTAAAAAACCGTTTTTGTTCATTTTCCTTACTTTTTTTCCGTTTTCTTTTTTTTTTGTCCCATTTTTTATTTAGTCCGAATTTTTTGTCCGTTTTTTTTTTGACCATTTTTTTTTAAAATAAATAAAATTAAAAAATTAAAAAAAAATAAAATTTTTGTCCGAATTTTTTGACGGATTTTTTTTTTTGACCAAATTTTTTTTAAAAAATTAAAAAAATTCAAAATTCGGACAAAAAAAATTTGTCAAAAATTTTGAACTTTTTTTTTTTTTTTTTTTTTAAATTCGGACAAAATTTTTTATTTTTTTTTTAATTTTTTAATTTTATTTATTTTTATTGAAAAAACACAAAATTCGGTTAAAAAATTGAAAAAAAAACGGATCAATTAGACTAAAAACATAAGAAGACAAAAAGGAAAAACGGAAATAGAAATTAAAATAAAAAGAACTAAGGATTTTAAATATGAAAAAAATAAAAAAAAAAAAAAAAATAAGGAAAAAACGGAAAAAAACTAATTAATATAAAACGGACAAAAAACGTTAATAAAACTTAAAATAAAAAATTAAGAAAAAAAGGACAAAAATAGAAAACGGACAAAAAATTAGGAAAAAAAAAAAGGAAAAAAAAAAAAAACGGAAAAAAAGGAAAAAAAAAAACGAAAAAAAAAAAAAAACAAAAAAAAAAAAAAAAAAAAAAAAAAAAAAAAAAAAAAAAAAAAAAAAAAAAAAAAAAAAAAAAAAAAAAAAAAAAAAAACAAAAAAAAAAAAAAAAAAAAAGTAAGAAAAACGGACAAAAACAGTATAAAACGGAAAAAAATTAAGAAAAACGGACAAAAACGTAAAAAACAGATAAAAGGACAAAACGGAAAAACTAAGAAAACGACATAACAGGTAAAAAACGGAAAAAATGTAAGAATAAGGGACGAAACGTAAAAAACGTAAGAAACGAAAAACTAAGAAAAACGGACAAACAGAAAAAAGTAAGAAAAACGGAGAAATGTAAAAAACGAAGAAAAACGGACTCAAGGACCATTTGTGTAAGCCTTGCGCCACACAAGGACGATTTTGTGTAAGAAGGACCATTTGTGAAAAAAAAAAATGACTAAATTTGTAAAGCCTTGCGCAACACAAGGACCATTTGTGTTAAAAACTGAAAAGGAATATAAAAAAAGAAAAGAAGAGGGGCATTTGTGTCATTTGAGTGAGGCCAGGGACCAAAAATGCAACGAAAACTTGAAAATGGGGACGTCTGGTGCACTTTCAAAAAGTTGGAGACCAAATCTGCAATTTGGCCAAACCACAGGGACCAAAAATGCAATTTACTCATTTTTAAAATTCCAAAACCTGCAAGTTCAAAGATAATTATGGTTTCTCAGATAATTTGAAATGAAAGTAGGGGCGCGTAAATATGGTCTAGACCGGTACAACTTAAGAACCTAATCGGGAGACTAGACAATGGCCCTATTTAATTTAGTTCCTAGGCTAGAGTCTTTAAGAAACTGGTTTTATGTTCAGTCTAGTCCAGAATGGAACCTATCGTATAGTCTTTAAGAATCTGTTACCCTTAAAACATTAGATGAGGTTCGGTTTAGAAAACACGAACAGAAAGAAATTTAAGCCTTACCAGAGGGGTTCAAATGGGTGACACAATATAGTTTTCATTTTCTGCTTAGATTATGTTGTATAAGGATTAAGGAGTTATAGTGGGTTGGGAGAAAAAACGAGAATATAAAAAATAAGTTAAATTTCAACACACAAATATTTGATATACGTCTTGACATTTTAAAAAGAACCTTGAAGGCTACCTTTATTAAAATGATTTTTATGTGTTAGTATAAGGAATTGCATTTTTATAGGTATTTATCATAATGGCCAATTGGCCAGAGTATATATATTATTTAGTACCTCCTGACTAAGTCAAGTGAGTTCTCTAATACCATAAAGTATTATACCAACCAAGTTTATTGAGTTAGATTACCGTCAGAAGTGTAACTGGTCCGCAAAAGTAATTGTTCTTAAGTTTCGGCTTCCACCCATTCTTACATTTTGGAAGACTATCCAGCACAAACTGACACCAATTTATATTATCAAATTTAGTGTTGGGACTAATATGATTTAGAATTTCCAAGTCACACGACCCATTCTTTTTGCAACAGCCCATTATATTTGCAAACAAGAC
The DNA here is from genome assembly GCA_021014915.2 of Artemisia tridentata subsp. tridentata. Classification (NCBI taxonomy): domain Eukaryota; kingdom Viridiplantae; phylum Streptophyta; class Magnoliopsida; order Asterales; family Asteraceae; genus Artemisia; species Artemisia tridentata. The sequence goes on from CP139502.1 coordinate 275,825,416, forward strand.
TATGAAATTTAACTTGAAATTCATATCAGCAGCCTTAGACCTACGTATCATCCCCTTAACAACATTTGGTGTTATCTTTTCTTCATCATTAGGATACTGGTTCTTCCATTCCGTTATCATATCTTCATTACCTGTCACTTCAGCAACCATAATACTTTCTCCTTCATTCTTTAAACCTAGCATATCACTTATTGTTTCAGCATTCACAACAAGTGAACCTTTTTCCAACTCTATCTCCATTTTTTCACCATCAAAGTTGTTAAATCACATAAAAACCCAGCTTGGAAGGTATTCCATCTACCTTAAACTCAAGCAAGTTACCAAATCCTAACGAAGCAGCACACGCTTGTTGGTTAGCCTTCAATGTTGCTATAGCTAGATACAATGGGTGTGGGCTTGACCTTGTTCTCAATGTAGTAGAGATATCTTTGGGCTTTTTCGATGATTTACTTGCCTTAGCCCCTTCATTGCTGTTGGTACTTATGCTTGATGGACCCGCCAAATCAGCTTGATTAGTTTTTTCCCCTGCAACAAGGTATAATTAAATATAAAGAATTAATACTTTTTTTTCATTGTTTTTGTAAAAGAAAATATATTTGAACAATCACAAATGTATACCTTTAAGTTTCTTGTTATTTTTCATTACAACACTAACCGCAGCTCGCTTCTTTCCTTTGGTACGAGGAGACACTGCATTCGTTTATTTATGTTTTAAATATTTTGCTACAAACAAAGTGTGCCAATGCATAATCAGAAACTAAATACAACTAACCTCTCTTTCCTGGTGATATTTCAACATTCCTGCTACAGCAATCCTGGTTTTAGTCCAATGCAACGGTGTTCCTATGAAATTAAACAAAACTTATCAATATACTGTTGAAACAACAATTTAACACATATGCTTTGAATATGCTTACCACTGCTCGCAGGTGTTACTTTGTTAGTATTACTTTTTGGTTGAAAGTCATCATCAGAGTACTCCATGTCCGCATCAATCGGATCATCGATTGTATTTTCTTCCACAATAGGTTGCTTCCCTCTCACTCTGCCGCTTCTCTTCAAATCTGAAAAACATATATGACTTGCCTTATACACTAACGCACTTTCATATAAGTATCAAAATCTATCAAATACAAACGCATTTTCACTTTTTACTTCTATTCTCGAATATATAAGAAACACAGGTTACACATAAAGCAAAATAATATACAATCCATATATTAAAAGCAACAAATGTATTTCAAACACATGCATTTCACAATAACCTTTATTTATAATTACACAATTCAAAAGACATTGTGGCTAAGGCAAGTAAATCATCGAAAAAGCCCAAAGATATCTCTACTACATTGAGAACAAGGTCAAGCCCACACCCATTGTATCTAGCTATAGCAACATTGAAGGCTAACCAACAAGCGTGCGTTGCTTCGTTAGGATTTGGTAACTTGCTTGAGTTTAAGGTAGATGGAATACCTTCCAGGCTGGGTTTTTATGTGATTAACAACTTTGATGGTGAAAAAATGGAGATAGAGTTGGAAAAAGGTTCACTTGTTGTGAATGCTGAAACAATAAGTGATATGCTAGGTTTAAAGAATGAAGGAGAAAGTATTATGGTTGCTGAAGTGACAGGTAATGAAGATATGATAACGGAATGGAAGAACCAGTATCCTAATGATGAAGAAAAGATAACACCAAATGTTGTTAAGGGGATGATACGTAGGTCTAAGGCTGCTGATATGAATTTCAAGTTAAATTTCATAGTCTTGTTTGCAAATATAATGGGCTGTTGCAAAAAGAATGGGTCGTGTGACTTGGAAATTCTAAATCATATTAGTCCCAACACTAAATTTGATAATATAAATTGGTGTCAGTTTGTTCTGGATAGTCTTCCAAAATGTAAGAATGGGTGGAAGCCGAAACTTAAGAACAATTACTTTTGCGGACCAGTTACACTTCTGACGGTAATCTAACTCAATAAACTTGGTTGGTATATCTGTGCACATGTATACTGTTGAAAATTAATACTACTTATTGAAAATACAGATGATATATGTTGATGGTACAAAGTGTGAATCTCTACCTATTGTGCGACACCGACCACCAACATCAAAATGGTCAATGGATTTATTAAGAGAAAGGGAGGCTGCAGAACTAGATACAGGTGGTTGTTGTCTAGGCGAAAAGGAACCTCCGTATGAGGAAGAAGAGGATTATGGTTTCCCAGAAGACATAGAGGTAATATAGAACAAATTACACATGTATTGGTATATGAACATGTATCTGTTTTTCAACTGATATATGTATATGAACATGTATATGCAGGGGTTTATATGGAAGCTGGGAAAGTATATTGAAACAATAAAAAAGGCAAGGTCATGTTTTGATAAAACAATGTGTTTAGGAATGGGGTTGTTTCCAGAAAATGAGAAGCTGAAAGATTTCGATAAGAAATATTTTTAAGGTTTGAGGCTGATTGATGATGGAAATGATGGAGCCTGTTTGAACAGGTGGAATACATCTGCGGATGTTAGAACGCCTCATATAGAAAAGGTGATTGGAAGATCAATTGGAAGCTTTACGAGTGGTGGGGGATTCGACACGCCTGAATATACGTTAGGACCAGAGACACAAGCTATAGTTATAGCAACCGTTGATAATGTTACATGTGCAGCTAATAAAGGTAAGGCAGTGGCAACAGCTGATTTGCCATCTTTTAGCTTGGGGAATTTGACGCAAGATTTTGAGGAGATGAAAAGTGCATCTAAGACGCTGGGATCAGGGAATAAAACAAATGTAGTTGCAGCCGTTCCTGTTAGTTTTTGTCCACCATCTTTTTCAGAAGCTGGACAAGATAATAAACATGGAAAAAGAGAAAGTCAAGCAACTGCACAAATGAGATCACCATTTGTCGTAAGGGCTGTTGATTTTAATCCTTATAATGCCGAGGAGAAAAAAGTTATTAAAATTTTGTTCGGCAACTTTGGAGATCCTGAGTAAGTAAAATTCGTAAAGTTGTTTAATATATTTATGCATGTGTGTTTATAAATTTCATTTTTTACTTGTTAGTGAAATATTATTCAAGACAAAAACCGGACAAAGCTCGAGCAGACTCATGTTGGAAAGTTTGGGTCAATCACAGCCTGTGGTGCCGAATGTTTTAAATGCCTGGGGAGAAGTATTGAATCACAATGAACGTACACGAAGCCCAAATTCACCTATGAGATATTTTATGCCAACTTTTTTCGTGGTAAGTATTCTGGTGTAAAATATAAAGCATTGTAATTAATTTGAATCAATATAGTTTATGATACTTTTGTTAAATTATACATATAATGTTTTTATATAGAATGATAGATTCCGTAATGCACTTTACCTTGCTGATCTGAGGATGGAGATCTTCACTGAGTACGTTCAGCAGGCATTAAGAAAGGACGGTAAGACAAAAGAGTTGAAAGGAGTGGAGCTGGTAAGTACTGCTGTATGATTATTAGTTAATGCATTTAATTACATGGCAATAACATATGTGCATTTTTTGTAGTAGATAGTTTCTATAATGGGAAATTTACGTATGTGCATTGGGAAATTTACGTATGTGCATTTGTGCCTGGATGTTAATGCAGGTGTTTATTCCCGTTAGTAATGGTGAACACTATTTTTTGGTAGTCTTCAATTTAAAGAAATGTGCTGTCTGGATGTTGGATAGCAAAGTTGTTAAAAAACCTCCTAGTAAGAAGGGTAAGAAAACTGGGCCACAACTAACAACGGCTAAGAAAATCGTTGATGGAGAAGAAACAGTTGCGGATGATAGCGTGGCTACAGTTGTGGTATGTTAAGAAAATATAATTTATACAACTTTTATTGTGTATTATTATTTATAATATTGGTCAAGTAAGTAATATGTACTGTATTTTTTTTCTGAACAAAGCATGCGGACTTCGGGAGATATTTGACAAACGTTGGGCATACCAAAGCAGTGGAGATATTTACTGGTAAGCTACATCGTCCAACTCTGAAATGGCAAACAGAATCAATGGTGTAACTGGTCCGCAAAAGTGTAACTGGTCAGAAGTGTTAGATTACAGAATCAATGGTGTAACTGGTCCGCAAAAGTGTTTGCCATTTCAGTGTTGGACGATGTAGCTTACCAGTAAATATCTCCACTGCTTTGGTATGCACAACGTTTGTCAAATATCTCCCGAAGTCCGCATGCTTTGTTCAGAAAAAAAATACAGTACATATTACTTACTTGACCAATATTATAAATAATAATACACAATAAAAGTTGTATAAATTATATTTTCTTAACATACTACAACTGTAGCCACGCTATCATCCGCAACTGTTTCTTCTCCATCAACGATTTTCTTAGCCGTTGTTAGTTGTGGCCCAGTTTTCTTACCCTTCTTACTAGCAGGTTTTTTAACAACTTTGCTATCCAACATCTAGACAGCACATTTCTTTAAATTGAAGACTACCAAAAAATAGTGTTCACCATTACTAACGGGAATAAACACCTACATTAACATCCAAGCACAAATGCACATACGTAAATTTCCCATTATAGAAACTATCTACTACAAAAAATGCACATATGTTATTGCCATGTAATTAAATGCATTAACTAATAATCATACAGCAGTACTTACCAGCTCCACTCCTTTCAACTCTTTTGTCTTACCGTCCTTTCTTAATGCCTGCTGAACGTACTCAGTGAAGATCTCCATCCTCAGATCAGCAAGGTAAAGTGCATTACGGAATCTATCATTCTATATAAAAACATTATATGTATAATTTAACAAAAGTATCATAAACTATATTGATTCAAATTAATTACAATGCTTTATATTTTACACCAGAATACTTACCACGAAAAAAGTTGGCATAAAATATCTCATAGGTGAATTTGGGCTTCGTGTACGTTCATTGTGATTCAATACTTCTCCCCAGGCATTTAAAACATTCGGCACCACAGGCTGTGATTGACCCAAACTTTCCAACATGAGTCTGCTCGAGCTTTGTCCGGTTTTTGTCTTGAATAATATTTCACTAACAAGAAAAAAATGAAATTTATAAACACACATGCATAAATATATTAAACAACTTTACGAATTTTACTTACTAGGATCTCCAAAGTTGCCGAACAAAATTTTAATAACTTTTTTCTCCTCAGCATTATAAGGATTAAAATCAACAGCCCTTACGACAAATGGTGATCTCATTTGTGCAGTTGCTTGACTTTCTCTTTTTCCATGTTTATTATCTTGTCCAGCTTCTGAAAAAGATGGTGGACAAAAACTAACAGGAACGGCTGCAACTACATTTGTTTTATTCCCTGATCCCAGCGCCTTAGATGCACTTTTCATCTCCTCAAAATCTTGCGTCAAATTCCCCAAGCTAAAAGATGGCAAATCAGCTGTTGCCACTGCCTTACCTTTATTAGCTGCACATGTAACATTATCAACGGTTGCTATAACTATAGCTTGTGTCTCTGGTCCTAACGTATATTCAGGCGTGTCGAATCCCCCACCACTCGTAAAGCTTCCACTTGATCTTCCAATTGATCTTCCAATCACCTTTTCTATATGAGGCGTTCTAACATCCGCAGATGTATTCCACCTGTTCAAACAGGCTCCATCATTTCCATCATCAATCAGCCTCAAACCTTCTAAATATTTCTTATCCAAATCTTTCAGCTTCTCATTTTCTGGAAACACCCCCATTCCTAAACACATTGTTTTATCAAAACATGACCTTGCCTTTTTTATTGTTTCAATATACTTTCCCAGCTTCCATATAAACCCCTGCATATACATGTTCATATACATATATCAGTTGAAAAACAGATACATGTTCATATACCAATACATGTGTAATTTGTTCTATATTACCTCTATGTCTTCTGGGAAACCATAATCCTCTTCTTCCTCATACGGAGGTTCCTTTTCGCCTAGACCACAACCACCTGTATCTAGTTCTGCAGCCTCCCTTTCTCTTAATAAATCCATTGACCATTTTGATGTTGGTGGTCGGTGTCGCACAATAGGTAGAGATTCACACTTTGTACCATCAACATATATCATCTGTATTTTCAATAAGTAGTATTAATTTTCAACAGTATACATGTGCACAGATATACCAACCAAGTTTATTGAGTTAGATTACCGTCAGAAGTGTAACTGGTCCGCAAAAGTAATTGTTCTTAAGTTTCGGCTTCCACCCATTCTTACATTTTGGAAGACTATCCAGCACAAACTGACACCAATTTATATTATCAAATTTAGTGTTGGGACTAATATGATTTAGAATTTCCAAGTCACACGACCCATTCTTTTTGCAACAGCCCATTATATTTGCAAACAAGACTATGAAATTTAACTTGAAATTCATATCAGCAGCCTTAGACCTACGTATCATCCCCTTAACAACATTTGGTGTTATCTTTTCTTCATCATTAGGATACTGGTTCTTCCATTCCGTTATCATATCTTCATTACCTTTCACTTCAGTAACCATAATACTTTCTCCTTCATTCTTTAAACCTAGCATATCACTTATTGTTTCAGCATTCACAACAAGTGAACCTTTTTCCAACTCTATCTCCATTTTTTCACCATCAAAGTTGTTAATCACATAAAAACACAGCCTGAAAGGTATTCCATCTACCTTAAACTCAAGCAAGTTACCAAATCCTAACGAAGCAACACACGCTTGTTGGTTAGCCTTCAAAGTTGCTATAGCTAGATACAATGGGTGTGGGCTTGACCTTGTTCTCAATGTAGTAGAGATATCTTTGGGCTTTTTCGATGATTTACTTGCCTTAGCCACAAAGCTCTATTTAAGCACAAAGCTCTATTTATATTTTTATTTAAAAAAGTAGGAATAACCACAAAGCTCTATTTTAGCAGTTGACATTTGAAAATATAAAGCAACATAATTAGCGAATAAAATTCGTACCTCAATTGGATCAAAGTTCACAAAGCTTTATCTTAACACGCGGTGGAGGCACCCTAGTCATGAGGTCAGCGCGATGGAGCACCTTCACTTGTGGTGAACACCATGATAACACCGGTCTTAAGACTAATATTCATGAACACATTTTTTTTTTTTTAGAATGTGACATTTTAGTCCACTTTGTGAATCAATCATTCACTTGGCATCTGTCTCTACTTTTTAGTAGTAAAATTGAACCAATTATCAAGTTTAAAGCATTTGCTGACAGATACGTTATTGGAATAAAATCATCAATGGATTAAAAAGGATTGTGCTTCAATTAACTATAATATAAAAAGAGAATGAGAACGTACGTAGATCACTACATCATGAAAATGAAATTGTCAATTTTATATATACAAACTTTATTAATGTTCTTGACAGCACCCCTACCAACTGACAAATGCAATGCACCACATATTAGGGTGCGTTTGTTATAGGGGATAGGGTTGGGTTTTGGGGATGAAAGGTTTTCAAAACTCACTTTAGTATTTAAGTACCAATGTCAAATACTCAAATGGGTACCCGGTATTATTTACGATCTCTACCTCCTTTTTATCCTATTGTTCATAATATAACACATTTTTTATCAATTTTTGTTTCGTATTTTTTTTGTCAGTTTACTAGTTTTGACATATTAAACTTTATATTTTTTATTTCATACTTTTTGTTATGTAGTTTTACAATAAAAACATTATTAATACAAATTTTAAGAAAAAATAATAAATAAATAAATGAAAAATGTGATGGGGTATCACTTGTATCTTTGGAAGGTCCAAATAACCTATCCCTACTGAAATATCACGGGTTGAGTAAAACCATCAAGGTTACCTGGGCTTATAAAGATTAGTGGGACCAACCGGTATTTCTGTCTATCTCTTTTTATTTTATCCCTCTCTTCTTTTGACGAACCTATTTTCAAGTCAAATTATAACATTAAATATGTATAATATTCTTAGGGGCAATTTCATATCTTTCTTTCTTTTAGTTGGAAATTTCATATATACCAAAAAATGCATTAAAAACATTGTACATTATGCATTCAATACTTGCACTTTGAATATATATGAAATTAATTATTAAAGTAGGGTGATATATGAAATTAATCCTATATTCTTATTATAGTTAATTAAATTATTTTCATTTATATCATTTTGTTTCACGTTAGATTCAAATTCAAATTCAAATCTTAAACCAAACCCAGTAACAAAACAAAGGCACCCACTAGTCCATACCAATCGAAGCTAAGTCAAGCTTTTTAGTGAAGTAAATTCAGCGAATTTACAATTACAAAGGTTAAAAAAAGTATAAATGTATGGCAGCATTCAAAACTAGTACTCTCTAATTTTTGAAGACATTAAATGATAAATGACGTAAATCGATTGTAATGATATGATTTAGCAACCATCTTGGGATGGTCATAGCTAGAAGTACCGAAAATGGCCACAAGAGTACCAGTCAGATTGTGTTGATTAGAGTAAAAAAGGTTTTATCTTTTCCTAGTAGCTATAATCAATGTTGTACTCTCTCTGTCCCAAAATATAAGTATATTTTGACTTTTTCAAAGTCTTTTTATTCTAATTTTGACCTTAATTTTTTTTTTCGTGTTTTATAATATTTGATGCAAAATATATAAATGAACTTGTGTTTTAAATGCATTTCCATTGATATACTTTTTATCAAGTATTATATAACACGAAAGAAAATAATTAAGGTTAAAGTGGTAAAGAAAATACTTTGAAAAATAAAAAATATACTTATATTTTGGGACTCAGAGAGTAATTTCGAAACGCAAACCTCATTATTTCACGCATTAAAAGTAGTATTACACGCATTACGTCCAAAAGATTTAGATTAAAACCACCAAATCAAATGTCATGTACATAAGTTATTTCCTTTGGACCACAAAATCTATACCACATATAATGTAGGGATGAATTTCTCTCCTCTTAGTCTTAAAATTCAGACTTACAAGAAATAAAGCATGATTTACAACACTTTAATGCACCCAATTTTCAGACTTACAAGAAATAAAGCATAGTGTACAACAAACACCACATTAATGCTATTAAATTGGTCAATTAATACACAATTTAATTTACCCCTTCACCAAAATATACAACCATTTAACCATAATGTACAATCTAATCAAGCTTTCAATGGATATTCATATTGTACAACTAAATAAAACACTTTTTTTAACAAAATTAAAGAGTATTAACATTTTTAACAAAATCATAAATCTGATAAGATGCATATTACCGATTTGAATGTATTAACATTTTTAACAGCAAAACACATGATAGTATGGTAGTATCATGATGATAGGTAACAACAAAAGAAGAACACCCTCACTCTTTCTTATGATCTAACTATATATGAATCACACACAAACAATATTTCTCTCAAACAAATTCGGATAGTCGGATCTGACCAAAAAATAATTTTAATAAAGAAAAATAAATGTGGATCTATGTTGCAAATTGGTGGTGGATGATACAGATCGAAATAGTGGTAGAGAATGGATAGGGAGGCAAAGGGAGGAAGTGGTCAATGGTATCAACAACGGGATGGAATGAGATGAATTTAAACAGTGTCGGAGGCAGGGGGATCTACAGCTACAACAGGGTATGCACTTGCATACCATGTGAATTCTGATTGTAGTGTAAAAAATAGTGATTTGTGGCTTTTATGCATGAATTTATGAAGAGTGCATACCCATTGAAAATGGGGTGCATACCATGAGCCAACCGAATTCTCTGTAAATGATGGAAGAAGAAGGAGGCGCCTATATTTTGGTAAGGTTTTATCTTTTTTTTTTAACTTTTTAGTGTAGTTGTTTATATTATGAATAAGCCCATAAGAGCCCAGTTACACTTGCAATCTCAATCTACACAGTTAACAAGCCCATTTATTTTCAATCATTTATTTTGATATATTACATATTTACATGCAACTATTAATACGAAATTATGTACAAAACAATTTAAAAAGTAAATAAAATTGATATACTAGAACTATTTTTACTTTAAAATTCTAACTTTGACATATAACTTATATAGAAGTCTTTTTTTGGATCTTGGAGATTACATGTTAAATGCATCAAAAATTTTTACGTTATAAATGATATATGCATAAGTGTGTGATCAAGCAACCTTTTAGTTATTTGCAACTACCCCGTTAATGTCGACCACCACAACCTCTTACATCGCCATGCAATTGATATCAGCATCCTTGTCATCGCAACAACGCATTGACAATCACATAACCTTTTAAAGTACTTGCAATTGTACTACTCTCTTAACTAAAGTTATTGTTATTTGTAAATTAATTGTTAAAAAAAGATATAGGCGAAGAACATCACATTGCCAGAAAAATTAGTCACAGGGTACCCCTCGCTGCATCGCGCGGGTACCCTGCTAGTGTTCAATAATACACACACACCCAACAGGATCATGTTGTCATAACTAGTGTCCGACAACTTGCAAACCTAAAGTTTTATTCAGAAACTCCACGAGCTTCTCGATCTCATCATAATCAATATAACCATTTCGGTTGGTGTCAACGGATCTCACTCCCTGCCACCCCTTGATCAATGCGGTGAACCGACCTCCTCCCATCACACGAATAGCTTCTCATAGTTCATCTTTACTAATCCGACCATCTTTATCGTCATCAAATGTCATTAGCCATGTCTTGAATTCCAACATGGTCACCTTTTGTACCCCTTTATACGATACATTCTTCATTTTTGGTTTTGATGGAGTTCCTAAAGGGCTTAAACACTTGTATAGTATAAGTTTTAGGTTGGATGAAAAAAAACATGCACCGTGAATTTATAGTGCATGCCACAAGAAAAGTTATATATAATTTGTTGGTTTTTATGAATCATAAACAAACTATAAACATATAACCAAATAGATCACGCAGTGGAATAGATCATAAACATATAATTAATTAACTTAAAAGAAAAACGTACCTTAATGATTTCTAGCAAGAACAAGGAATCTCTTCAACAAGAACAAGATATATAAACCCTAATGGGAATATATATATATGGATCGATCACCAATGTAACACACAACCTAAAATAAGGTTGTTACTCGTTCTTGTACACACGTAATCTAGCGTTCCAATGGGATAAGCTAGGTTCAAGAATCACAAACAAGCCAAACACTTGACTAGCCTTACTTTGAATCGACAATACCAAGTGGTATTAAAATAGGTCGATCGTTTCTAGCTAGGGAGAAAAGAGGAGAAGAGAAGTTAAGCTTGTAGGGAATTCAAGATTAGGTTTAAACCAAAACAAGTGAATTGTTTATATAGGCAAACCCTAAATCACTAAACTTGTTCCCTAAGCTTCTATGAACCGACTTCAACAGCCCATAGGCCTATTCGGCCGATCCAACCCATGGGTTGGGTTTCTAGATTCTTCTAATCTCCCTTTTGCACATTTAGTCCTTTAACGGTCGTTATCTTTAACACCGTTAAGTACTAACTGTCGTTAAGTATTTTGTTTGTGAAATGAATAAATAAAATACATAAACATATTTAATTTATTCATCCATTGGAACTCTCACGTTATTGTGTGCAATCCCGAGTCTCGGGTTCGAAACCGGACATACACATATTAAATGTTATACATAAACTCTAACAGCTCCCACTTGGATAACAATTAATATTGTAATGACATGGGCTAGTCTAGCTTAACAGATCCCAATGCCCCCAGCTCGATCCGAGTATGGTTTTCCTGGAAAAACCACGTGTGATGATTTAATCATCATACTTATCCTTTTGTTACTAATACCGCGTTAATTTGGATATGGATCTTTGTCATTCCATAATTAACAGTAGTTTCTCGTTTATACATAATTGAACAAGATTACCAAAACATCTGAACGTCTTCCAGATTGACTTTGGGCGTGCGCACGCAAACATCTTGTTAATCATACGAGTGGCCAAGCAGTATTAAACTTCAACACAAAGTTGAAGGAATAATTCCCTTATTGACTGCGAGCATAACCCTTGAATTTTGCATCATTTCTGAAAACAGCCTTTATAACTACCTTTTACGGATAGCGTTAGACTATCTCACAGAAAATGAGCTACATCCTCGGCAATTATCTGGCATCTCAAGTCAGAGGATAAATATTCATGATATACTTAATGACTATGATCCATAAAGTATAATCATGTGGTTGGGATAAGTCCTATATTCAATTTATCCAATATTGAATATCATGTGACATTGGTGTCTCAACCTTACAGTTCATTCTACCAATCCTCACATTTGTCTTAGTTCAATAATATTCCCATATTATTAATCGACAACGGACTATTTAGAATAAATAAATTATTCACGGATTTAAACATGCAAATATAGGACACAAATATTAATAATGATAATAAACGTTATCCGCACTTTATTTCATTAAAATAATAATTGTTTACACGTCCCTATCGAAATACTAATCCAACAGATTTACATGAAACTATCTGCTAAACGAAGACCAATACCCTGAGCATGACGATTAAACGTCTCCTTAGGTAATGCCTTCGTGAAAGGATCAGCCAGATTGTCATCTGTGTGAACTTTGAGTACTTTTATTTCACCATCATCGACTTGTTCTCGAACATAGTGATACTTTCTTTTAAAGTGTCTGGCGCCTTTCATAACTCCAGGTTCATTGGCGAATGTGATTGCAGCAGAGTTGTCGCAATACACATTTATAGGTAATTCTATTGAAGGCATCACTCCAAGATCCTTAATGAATTTCCTTATCCAAACAGCTTCTTGTGCTGCTTCCGATGCAGCAATGTACTCAGATTCTGTAGCAGACATGGCCGTTGTACTCTGCTTCTTACTCTTCCAGTCCACAGCTCCTCCATTTATGACAAAAACGTAACCCGTCTGAGACTTCGTATCATCTTTATCAGTCTGAAAGGACGCATCGCAGAAACCTATAACATTCAGTTCTGCGTCTGGATTTCCCCCGAAAACTAGAAACATATCTTTAGTATTCCTTAAATACTTAAGAATGTTCTTTACAGCATGCCAGTGATCTTTCCCTGGATTCTGCTGATAACGACTGGTCAAATTTTGAGCGAATGCCACATCTGGCCTTGTACATCTAACTGCATACATGATAGATCCTACTGCCGAAGCATATGGAACTTTCTTCATGTATGCCACCTCTTCAGGTGTAGAAGCACACATTTCGCTGCATAAGCCGTGTTCCACTTGCATGGGCAAATATCCCTTCTTGGAATTTTGCATATTGAATCTCTTCAATATTTTATCCATGTAAGCACTATGGCTTAATCCGATTAACCGTTTAGATCTGTCTCTATAGATCTTGATTCCAAGAATATACGCTGCTTCTCCTAAATCCTTCATGGAAAAACATTCACATAGATAAGCCTTAACTTCATCAAGACTAGGTATGTGATTTCCCATGATTAATATGTCATCGACATATAGGACAAGAAAAGTAGTGTTACTCCCACTAACTTTGTGGTATACACATGGCTTATCGAAATTTTGAGTAAATCCAAACTTCTTGATTTCCTCATCAAATTTCTTATTCCATTGCCTGGATGCTTGCTTCAATCCATAAATGGATCTTTGAAGTTTGCATACACGCTCAGGAAATTGTGGATTCACAAACCCCTCAGGTTGCGCCATATAGATGTCTTCATCTAGGCGACCATTCAGAAAGGCGGTTTTGACATCCATTTGCCAAATCTCATAGTCATAGTAGGTAGCTATGGCTATAAGAATCCTAATAGCTCTAATGTCGGCCACAGGAGAAAAAGTCTCCTCATAGTCAACACCGTATGTTTGGGTAAAGCCCTTGGCCACCAAACGAGCTTTGTAGGTATGTACGTTGCCATCCATGTCAGTCTTTTTCTTGAAGAGCCACTTACACCCAACTACCTTAGCATTGGGTGGAAGGTCTACTTCAATCCAGACTTTATTGTCTTTCATGGATTGCATTTCCCCATCCATGGCTACCTGCCATTTATCCTTTTCAGGACTATTAATGGCAGCCTTATAACTAGTTGGCTCATCAATGTGATCCAATAGCATAGTTTCCTCATCATCTATGTTTAAACATAGACGTTCATGAGCCTTTGTAGATCTTGAAGACCTACGGACGGGTACCACTTCAACTTCAGGTGGAGGACCTAAACTTTCAGGTTCCACAGGAAGTGTGTTAGTGTTCTCAGAAGGTGACGCATCCTCTTGATCATTTTCAAGATCATACACTCTCCCACTGAATTCTTGAGTCAAGAAATTCTCCTCAAGGAATTCACCATATCTAGCCACAATGACTTTATTTTCTGGTGGGAAGTAAAAGTAGTAACCCCTTGTTTCCTTAGGGTATCCTACGAAGATGCACTTAACAGATCTTTGTTGGAGCTTGTCAGGTGAGTCACGTTTAACAAACGCCTCACAACCCCAGATCTTTAAGTAAGACAAGTTGGGAGATTTTCCAGTCCATAATTCATATGGAGTCTTATCAACCTTCTTAGTTGGAACCATATTTAGTATGTGAACAACACTTTCAAGAGCATAGTCCCAAAAGGATAAGGGAAGAGTTGTAAGATTAAACATAGATCGTACCATGTCAAGCAAAGAACGATTTCTCCTTTCAGATACACCATTTTGTTGTGGAGTATAAGGAGAAGTGAGTTGTTGGATAATACCACACTCAGCTAGATAATCTTTGAACTCTTGGCTCAAATACTCACCACCACGATCGGATCGAAGAGCCTTAATCTTCTTTCCGAGTTGTAATTCTACTTCATTTTTGAAAACCTTGAATGTCTCAAAGACTTCATGTTTGTGTTTAAGTAAATAAACACAACCATAACGACTATAGTCATCCGTAAAGGTTAGGAAGTAGGTAGCACCGCGTTTTGACACGTGTCTAAGTGGACCACACACATCCGTGTGTATCAATCCAAGTAGATCCGAAGCCTTCTCCATATTGCTATGGAAAGGTTTCTTCGTCGTCTTCCCAGATATGCAAGATTCGCATTTATCAACTGAATCATCATTGATATTAGGTAAAAGCCCATCACTTAGCAGCTTTTCCATGCGTTTCTTGCCTATGTGGGCAAGGCGACAATGCCATAAATAAGACGAGTCCAAGTTAGACTTGACTCTCTTATTCCCGATGCTATACATTGAATTATTTCCATTGGATACATGGTTTTTCATGTCAATTTCAAACACACCATTTAATGGAATAGCATTAAAGTAAAAAACAGAATTTAAAGAAACAGAAATTCCATTATCATTAAAAGTATGCTTAAAACCCAAATCCAATAACAAAGAAACTGAAACGACACCTCTAACAATAGAAGGTGCGTAATGACAATTGTTTAACACTAAAATTAAACCAGAAGGTAAAACTAGCTCAAAAGTCCCTATGGCTTCTACTGCTGCACGTATTCCATTTCCCACGTACAAGTAGCATTCCCCATAGTTCAGCTTCTTCGCTCCTCTAAGCCCCTGCGATGTATTACAAATGTGAGTACCACATCCTGTATCATATATCCATGCATTTTGCTTATAAGGAAAAGAAAACAATTCAACCATAAAAATACCTGAAGTGCTGGCGCCCTGCCCAGCCTTGGCATTCTTATTCTTGCGACACTCCTCAAGTAGCAATGGACAGTCCCTCTTCCAATGTCCAGGAGTATTGCAGTGGTGACAAGCAGCCATATCCTTTTTAGGAAGATCCTTCTTGGGAGGAGGATTCTGCTTCTTTTGCTTTTGCTGATAGGTCACAATCTGCTTGCCCTTGTCAGCTTTGCCCTTTCCTTTCTTGTTCACATGTTTCGGTTTACCGGGCTTAGCTACCCTACCACCTCTAATTGCCATAACAGCAGGTGTAGGAGCTTTCTTAGTGAGTCCCTTCTCATGCTCAATGAGCATTGCATGCAATTCAGAAAATGTCTTCCCTTTGCAATGCATGTTAAAGTTGCGCACGAAGTCACCATATAATTCCTCATTGAGGGATTTGTTGATGAGGCCAACTTTAACGTCTTCCACATACCCGCAATCAAGTGCATCTAGTTGGTCAAGATAACCTTTCATTTCAAGCACATGAGTACTTACGGGTGTTGTTGCGTCCTGCTTGCACTTGCCTAAGTTGTCAAGTACATCATACAATTCAGCCATGGGAGGTTTCTGAAACATGCGTGTCAGTTCCTCAATCATGTTTTTCGGGTCATATTTCTCAAACTGTTTTACCAGTTGAGTGTCCATTCCCGATAGCATGAGACAAGCCGCATCATTGTGCTTGTCATAAGCTTCATTGAACTCCCTAAGTATTTCATTAGGCGAGTTAGCAGGAGGAGCAACCGAAAGGTCCTCAGTAAGACATTCATAACGTTTGGCAATCCTAAGAACAAGCCTTAGATTGCGATACCAATCGTTAAAATTCTTAGTCCCAGTCAATTTCTCTTTTTCAAGCATCATCTTAAAACAAGAGGTTAAGTTTGACGAGTTTCCGGGTTGGGCCATTTCTATAGAAAAAAGTTCAAAAGTTAGTACTTTCGATAATTAAACATTTCATGAAAATTAAACACCCATTGGTTAAAAACCATTTAATTTTCACTGAAAACTAGGACCCTAATTGACGTCGTTTCATTACATCAGCTGAGGCTGCTAGCAATGAAAGTACTCAACAAGGTACGGGATCACCCAATTGCCAATGTCAAATTGCAATTCCTAGAAATCTTGGGACTTACATTATATTGCCAACATCAGTTGCAAAATGTAAGCATGTTTCATCCCCAAATCTTTATGCCTTGACGCCGTTTCATTACATCAGCTGAGGCTGCTAGTAATGAAAGTGCTCAATTAAGTTAACCAATTTAGAAACGTGTAAATTGACGTCGTTCCATCACATCAGCTGAGGCTGCTAGTAATGGAAGTGCTCAATTTACCCCTATTGACTTCATTCTTTGAATCATCACATCAGCTGAGGCTGCTAGTAATGATAGAATGTCATCTTAGGTGTTTCCATGTTAATTGGTCGGCATATCACTTAAATTTTAGGGTAATAAATTTTGATGTGTAAAATCAAAAAATATGTACAAAGATGTCATGCATTCATCTTTGTATCATATATATATATATTTTCAAAACAAAACCGTTTACTCATTCGTAGCTCAAATCATCAAAGTTTTTAATTGAGGCGTTGAGCAAATTACAACATTACCTTAAGATGCTTCGTACTTTTTCATGGTGTACTTGGTAAGTATTATTGACGCACAGGCGAGCGGAGGGACGACAGCCGCCGAAGCTGGTTAAAACCGTGCCCCTTTAAGGTCACAATTTAATGTGAGCCAACCTTATACCCACTTTATAGTTTGTCAATAATAGGTCCGCCGCTTCGACCACTTTTGTACAGTTGCAATCAATCAACTAAAAAAATATGATTTTCTTGCTAAAACAATTTTATGTAATAATTTATTAATTGCTAGTCTCGCCTGGGAGCAAATTACCGTACGAAGCGAACCACTGTCGGCACATAAGACTTGGCAATAAATAAAATTACAACAAAGGTTTCATAGTTATTAGTCTTATTTATTTTTATTTTGAAAAATTACCCTCTTTTGTAGTTTACAATCCATCATAATATTAAACACAAAAGATCAAGTAATTACAAAAAATAAATAAACACATAATAACAAATATATGATCATCCACGATATCATATAGCCACATGCAAACCTTTTTTTCAATAAATCCTAATATTAATTCTATGTGAAATTTTAAATGTATGTAACTAACAAAACTCCCATTGGTTTTCGAGCTCATTGTGCCCAATGGTCCACAGACGCCAAATAACTTGGCCGCGTAAGTTTTAGTTAGTTAGATACCACATTGCACATAACTTGTTAATTAATATATATTGAGGTCTTCCCCAATTTAAGATTTATTTAAATCATGTAGCAAATAATCCAATCAAACATACAAATCAAACCATGACAAAATATGCAAGATTTTTTCATGGATCCCATATTGATCACATAATCATGTAGTCCATATTATCATGTCAATATAATTATTAGTACGTTTCTTATTAATTAAGTGACATCACATACGGTATTCACTAATTAATCCCTAAAAATTTGCATGCACTCCTAGGGTTCTACAAGTTTTAATCAAAAAACTAAAACCCTAATTTTAATTAATGGGTGTCGACCCATTAGGGTTTATAAAAAAAATTCAACAAAACCCTAGATAATAAATGCATGTAATCTCTACAAGATCCAATTTTTAGGTTTAAGTAATTAATTACATGTTTTTAAACGAGGCTCTTGATGCCACTGTTGGTTTTTATGAATCATAAACAAACTATAAACATATAACCAAATAGATCACGTAGCGGAATAGATCATAAACATATAATTAATTAACTTAAAAGAAAAACGTACCTTAATGATTCCTAACAAGAACAAGGAATCTCTTCAACAAGAACAAGATATATAAACCCTAATGGGAATATATATGGATCGATCACCAATGTAACACACAACCTAAAATAAGGTTGTTACTCGTTCTTGTACACACGTAATCTAGCGTTCCAATGGGATAAGCTAGGTTCAAGAATCACAAACAAGCCAAACACTTGACTAGCCTTACTTTGAATCGACAATACCAAGTGGTATTAAAATAGGTCGATCGTTTCTAGCTAGGGAGAAAAAAGGAGAAGAGAAGTTAAGCTTGTAGGGAATTCAAGATTAGGTTTAAACCAAAACAAGTGAATTGTTTATATAGGCAAACCCTAAATCACTAAACTTGTTCCCTAAGCTTCTATGAACCGACTTCAACAGCCCATAGGCCTATTCGGCCGATCCAACCCATGGGTTGGGTTTCTAGATTCTTCTAATCTCCCTTTTGCACATTTAGTCCTTTAACGGTCGTTATCTTTAACACCGTTAAGTACTAACTGTCGTTAAGTATTTTGTTTGTGAAATGAATAAATAAAATACATAAACATATTTAATTTATTCATCCATTGGAACTCTCACGTTATTGTATGCAATCCCGAGTCTCGAGTTCGAAACCGGACATACACATATTAAATGTTATACATAAACTCTAACATAATTAAATGTAGTGAATATCATTCGAGTACGCGCAAGAATATTTGGGTAAAATGTGAGAATATGTTAGTATTGTTTTATGTATCTGTCAATGATATTAATGATAAAAACGTGAATATTTTCAAATATTTCGTGCTTAACTAAATTAAATGGATGTATTAACAAGTTTACTCAGCTATAAAAACACGTACTAAGAAAATTACTAGTTTCAATCTGGTTATGTTGTTTTTTCAGACGGTTATGACATGGATTATTAGATGTATCCTTTCAATTTTAAAGGGTAAGAAAGCTATGAAAAGTGAAAAAGCTTTACACCAGATGTGGCAATTCTTTTTTACACAACCAAAAACTAACACGAATCTGACAAAAAGATAAACAAGTTTGGATTGACATAAACGGGTTTATGTAAAAACCAAGTTAACCCATCTAACACTTTTACTTGTTAAATGGGTTGTGTCTTCGGATTGAGTAAAAGTTAAACATGTAAACCGGTGGACTAATTTAAGTATACAAACTATTAAAATACGACATGAATTTTATGAATAGATTTGGTTTTAAATGAGTTTTGTTATTGTACTATTTGTTATGTACTATTTGACTTAGGATTGTAACTTAGGATGTCACTCAAATTCTTGTATAATTATTTTTTTGAACGGCAAATATATTAAGGCAAAAACTAGCAAGATATATGATTTCTATTTTTTTTTTTTTTTTTGGGGGGCTTTTAAATTATTATTTTTATATCTAAACTAGTTAAGTCGGCAACTCAATAACCTCTTTACATGATTGATTCGTCCACTTACACAACTTACACAAGTTAAACGTGTCATAACGGGTTATAGTGCATGTTAGACATGTCAGGATTAAAGTCGTAAGTAACTTAAAAGTTAGTTGTCAATATAAACTATGTAGTACGTAGGGATCAAAGTTTTGTGGTCGGCAATACATATAATACTTTTATTCCAATATATAACTGAAAAATGTGGGCCAGAAAGTATCTTCACATATTTTTAACTATTTTGCGCGAGTGAGAAAAGTTGTACTTCTAGAAGGTCGAAGTGGTGCGATTCTCTTGTACACATTTTAATGACCATTTTGACTCACTTGAAAGATCCTGTTCTTTTTGTTGTGCGGTCTTGCTAATGAGCTAGGAAAGTTCTTTCAATTGCTACTTAGCCAAAACTTTGTAATATGGTATGGAATTTGAAACTTTCGATTTTTTTTTTTTGAACGGCAACTATTTATACATGCAACATACACCACAATGTATCTCACACTCAATTTGGATTATCTTGATTACTCATATTTTTCTCATTTTCATAATCTCACGTGTAAATGGACGAGGCTTTTTCTGCTCAGTTTGTCTGGAGGGACGAGTGTTTGACTCAGCTATACCCGGCCTAACCAAGATATCACAGTGATCGTTTGCGACCCTTTTTCTGGCTACCCAAGATGTGTACCTAATAAAGTTTGAACTTATAACTAATGTGAGCATGATAGCTAGATGTCTTTCGCGGGGACGGGGACGGGGACGGAGCATATTGAGGGCTTGGAAAAAAAAAGAAAAAAAAATGACTATTATATGTATATTTTACTGTTTGCTACATACAAATTAAACTAAAATAAGAACAATTTCAAGGATTGACCCCTCCAAAATGACACAATTCCATGTTGGCCCCTCTTGTGAATTTATCCGAGCTCCGTCACTGGTCTTACCACCAGGCCGGGTGGTGGTTATGTTCATAGTCACAATAGGCTTATTATTTTTGACTTTACCAAATGCATGTTAGGAGTAATAAATTTCATTCTTGTGTCACATGATGCTTCTGTTGATCAGGCTTGTGGTCCATTGGGTAAGGCTTATTCAGTTAAGCGTGCTCGGGTGAGAGTAGTACCGGTATAGGTGACCTACCAGGAAGTCCTCACTTGTGGACCACAAGCTCTGTTGATATTAGGCAATGAATGCAATGAAGAGGAGAGCCTGTAAACCAATAGTTGCGCAGGTTCGAATCCGAGCCAGCCTCGGTTTTCATCCGGCCGTTACTCAAGCGAATTATACTCGTGTGGAGGCGGTACGGTTTCCGGGCGGACGCCGTTAAAAATCCCCACTACGCCAGCGTGGACCCGGTTAAAACAACATAGTCTGGATATTTGGAGAATGAGGGCCTGCCGAGATGGCGGATGCGACTCTAATCCAAAAAATGAAAGTCACCGTTCAAAAAAAACATGATGCTACTGTTGATTGTTAATTTTGTATATTTGATTCAGTTATTCGATACCTGGTTGAGAAACCATGTCGTAAGGCCCGAATGCCTAAATGACTCAAATTAAGCTAATTGGTGTTTGATGTTGTTATGATGGTGTAACTCTGAAAATAGACAAACCAGAAATAGGGGCGGAGCTAGTAGGGTGGTTGCTGAGCCACCCCTAGTCAAACAACTTCATTCATTAATTAATTAAAATACAAGCTTTTTTACATTTAGCCTCCCTTATTGTATAGACATGTTTACAAAATTCATAAATAAATAGCTTAAACAATAAAGACATCGCTATGGATTAATTTTTAAAGCGATATCTATCACTATGACTTTTTGCGTCAGCATGACTGGCCCCCTCCGAGAAACATGTGTATACAGTATACTTTTGATATACACTTTATTTTAGTAGAAATGCACTTGTGCTATGGACGGTAATTTGGTAAGAAATTGGGAAAAGACTTCCTCAATAAATAGGAAGAAACGGTTGTAGTTGTGCATTTGTGATATAGCTATGATGATCTAGCTGCAAAGATTCAATGTTTTTTTTTTCTTCTAACGAGATAGTTTTGAAAGTGAGGGATCGGTATGCTTAGCTATGCGTAAGAAAATGGAAGAGATTGGGGAAACAAAATGTCTAAATTTTCGAAATGCAGGCTTGTGCTGGTTCTATATACTTATCTTACAAAAATGAGAACCAAAATGGGACGTTTATACTTCATTAGTACTTCCTTATCATGGTCTCGATGCAAACTACAATATAATGTGCTTTTGTTCAAGATTGATACATTACCAATCTTCTAGGAACAAGTGTTTGCGAAAAGTACGCAATCTTTTCATCCAAAAGGTTGTCATGTGATTCACCTTGCCATGTTAAGGGTCCAAAAGGGTGTTATACGCGCTTCACCTCCCCAACCACCGTAGTACTTGTTCGGTTGTTCCATTCAGTTCGTATCCAATATTTGATTTTACGATTTCATCCTAAGTTTTATCTAATAAGTCTATATTTAGAGTAGAAGATCCATTTTACACAAGCCTCACACCATCAAAAATAACATCAACATAATCATCTAAAAATAGACAACAGAAAAAATAATTATGAAAATTCGAAAAACAGCCTCTCAAGATTACATTGTGCTAAAAGAAATTACACGATCTTATTTTATCATTTTTCGCCATTTTGGAAATAAATTCATCTGAATCTTTATTCACACTACAATATTTTGAAATCTTCTTCACCGGCCAATAGGTATTTTTGAAATATTGTTATCATTTTTTGGTTTTAGTTTCTAATTTAACCTGAGATTTGATTGAATTTTTACATTTATAGTGGTTTTGGAGGTATAATTGTTGGTTTGTTCGATTTGTTTGAGTTTTCGGGAGCCAAAATCCAGAGGGATTTTGCAATATACGCTTCTGGATTTGACTCCGTTGATTTCCTGGTATGATTCCTATGCAGAATGTTGTTTGTTTAATGATTTTAGGTTCGGTTTGATTACTCGAAAGTATAATTTCGCGTTTCTGTCATTATACATATTTGGTTTTCGTGGTTTACCTTCAAATGTTTACCATTGCATGCATGCAAGTATGATGATATTTCTTGAATGTATTTTGCAAGATACCGTTTATATGTTATGGAATGTTACAACACGTATGATGATTTTTTTTTTAATGTCTGCCGCAAACATTTAAAAAGAGGATTTTTACACCCGACGAAAATGAAAGAAAGCAATTTGGGGTCATAAATCTTACTCTTTCATTTGCTATCTCAATATAATGGTTTATCATAACCTAAATAGTGCTCATTGAAGGTATACTTTTGGTTGGTGGCCGGCACATCGATAGTTTTCTCAAGTTAATTCAGGGAAATATTATACTATAAATCATCTGTCCGACAATACCCAAGTGACTATCTGTCAAGCTCGTGATCTAGTCGAACTATTGGGACATAACCTCTTGTAGAGTCTAGAAAGTAGGTTCACTAATACCGACCCTAATGCATCAGAGTCCATGATTTTAATGTGACTCGAATAGTTGAATACAAAGGAAGTAACTTTTTAAAATAAGTTTTCAATTCTACTCCTATTTGCATATTTATCCAATATTTACTTGTAGAATGTCATGCTCAATACCTTATTACCTTGAAACATGTCTCGCCAACATGATAATTAAGTTAATTATGCGCTGCTCATGACAGGTACATCGAGAGATGAACGTTTAAGAACTTTACCTTTTATGTTATAAAATTTACATTTTTGCCATTCTGACTATCAGTCTATTGCATTTCATTTTACTGGAATGGAATGGATGAAGAGAAGGTTCGGGAAAACAAGTTAGCAAACAGTTTTGTAAACGTTCAGGATACAATACTAGAAGTTATCGCCTATTGCATTTCATTTTACTGTTGTTGCTATGCCAGCATTAAAATTGATATATTACAAGTTTGTTAAAATAAATCTATATACTACTAGTATGTAATAAATTCTGCATACTCAGTAATGTAATATGTAAATTTCTTTGAAAGATTGAACTTCAGATACACAGCTGACTCTGATCTCTCTGGAATGGATGAAGAGAAGGTTCGGGAAAACAAGTTAGCAAACAGTTTTGTAAACGCTTTATCAAATTCTCGACCAGAACCCGTTACCGTACCACCAGAAACATATCCCGCAAGTTATCAATCCTCCCCTGGCGGTGAGGATACGTTTTTAAGTCCAGAAGCATCTTCAGGACGTCAAAAAGTGGAAAATACTATAGACAATCTACCAAATGCAGACAAGAACGGTTCAGATAAACAGCCTGATAAGAATGAGCAACAAGTTGCTCATATCGATACAGCTGCACCTTTTGAGTCTGTTAAGGAAGCCGTTTCTAAGTTTGGTGCCATTGTTGATTGGAAAGCTCATAGAGTTCAGACAAATGAGGTACATTTTCGCTTGTCAATAAATGTGTGTTTGGGCTGATTTTAAAGTACTTGTTTACTGCAAAAATTACTATTAACCTGCTTATTCTAAAGTGCTTATTTGCTCTAAAATATGCAGATAAGCAGCTGCATCTATATACCCGAAACTGCTTACCAACTTTGATAATAAGCTGATAAACACTTAAGCAATCAGTTCCACCCTATAAGAGGGTGTATGGATTGCTTATCTGATTATTTTAGGGAGATGTGCAGTTTTGAGTGTTTAAATAAAGCTGATTGTTTACTTAATTTAGAGCAAATAATCACCTTGAAAAAATGGAGGTGGATATTTTTTGAAGCGTATAAGCAGTTTCAATAAAGCAACCCGGAACATTTTACTAGAATTCAAGTGTTTTCTTATTCTTTTTTCGGGTTATGCAGAGACGAAAGTACATAGAAGAAGAACTTGAGAAAGCACAAGAAGAAATTCCTGTGTTCAAGAAAAAGGCCGAGGCAGCCGAAGAAGCAAAAGAACAAGCCTTGCGTGATCTCAACAGTACCAAAAGACTCATAGAAGAATTGAAACTAAACCTCGAAAGAGCACTAACTGAAGAACACCAAGCATTGCAAGATTCCGAACTTGCACAACTACGAGTCTCAGAAATGGAACAAGGAATTAATGATGAATCAAGCGTGGCTGCCAAAACACAGCTCGAACTTGCCAAAGCCAGACACCAAGCTGCAGCTTCAGAACTCGTAACAGCAAAAAACAACCTTGAAGAAACCCGTAAAGATTACCAAATATTAATATCTGAACGAGATTCCGCTGTACAAAAAGCTCAAGAAGCCGTTTCTGCAGCTAAAGAAGTCGAGAGGGAAGTCGAAAGTTTAACCATTCAATTAGTAACAATGAAAGAATCGATAGAAGAGACACACGCGTCCCATTTAGAAGCAGAAGAACATCGAGTTCAAGAAGTGAATGAACGAGATCAAGAGGCATTAAATTGGGAACAAGAAATAAAACGAACAGAAGAAGAACTAGAAAAAGTTAAAGAACAAATACCGATAGCGAAAGATGTGAAGTCAAAGCTAGAAACGGCTTCGGGTGTGCTTCAAAAGTTAAAAGACGAGTTAGCGGTTTATATGCAAGGCAAAATGCCAGAAGAGGATGAAGCAGACAAGTTTACCCGTAAAGATATATCATCAGGTGTTGCTATTGCTAAAAAGAATCTTGATGAAGTTAAACACAGTATTGAAATAGCAAACGAACAGATCATGTGTTTGAAAACCACTCAAACATCGTTAACTGCAAAGCTTGAGAGTGAAAAAAAAGTTCTAACGAGTATCAGGAAGCAAAAAGGGTTAGGAGCGGGAGCAGTAGTGAATCTAGAATCTGAACTAAAACGGACAAAATTAGAGCTAGATAGTATCAGAAAAAAAGATAAAGAAGCTCGCGAGAAGCTCGTGGAGCTTCCAAAACAATTACAAAAAGTAACCGAAGATACCAAGAAGGCCAAGTCTTTAGCGGAAGAAGCCCGTTCAGTGTTTAATAAAGCAAAAGAAGCAGCTGAGCAGGCTAAGAGTGGCGTGAACTCACTAGAGGACCGGCTCGCTTCAACGCAGAAAGAAATTGAGGCTGCACGAGCAAAAGAAAAGTTGGCAATAGGGGCTATTAATGCCCTACACGAGACTGAGTCGGGTCGTGGCCCAAAAAATGACGGAGTTACAATTTCGTTAGAGGAATATTATGAGTTAAGTACACGGGGCTACGAGGCAGAACAAGCAGCTAGCAAAAGAGTATCTGATGCAATGTTGAAAATTGATGAAGCAAAAGATTCAGAAATGCAATGTTTAAATAAACTTACGCTACTTAATTCTGAATTGGCTGCACAAAAGGAAGCTTTGAATGCTGCATTACAAAAGGCCGAAATGGCTAAAGAAACAAAGATGACTATTGAAGAAGAGCTTAGAAAAGAGAAGGGTGAAAGTGATCCAAAACGAAAAGAAGAGGGCCGTGGAGGGTTGTTTCGTGGTTTTAGTAAAAAAGGGAACCAAGATACACCGTCACATAATCCTGCATCAGGTAATGCTAAGTCTAATACGAAGGGAGGTGCACCCGAAAGTAATAGTAACGCAGATGATGACACGTCTCCTGATATTAAGGGGTTGTTGAAGAAGAAGAAGAGGACGTTTATGCCGAAGTTTTCGCTCATGCTCACGGGAAAGAAGAAACCGTTTTTTCACAAGAATTAGTAAGTGTTTTGTTAATTAGAAGTGTTTGGTTTTGTTGTAGCATATATAATTTGTTTACAGTTTGCGCATAAGGTAGAAATTTGTGATTCAGTATGTTACAGATCAATTGAATATATAGTTTTACGGGTATATTGTTGTGTTGTCAACTATGCAAGACATGAAGAGCATGTTAACAAGATTTCATATCTTAACTATCAGGGGGTAGGCCAGACCTCTGACCAGTGTTCATTTCTTGTAATGCTCACAACATTTTTGTGTGCTGGTTTCGAGACTCTGAATCCACCGGTTAAACGGAGTTGCCTGGAGAATGAACTCCAGGGAGGTCGAATATAATATGTGGATTGAGTATTCCGGTGTCCAACACCTGGACAGCAACACTTACAAAAGAAGATAATACTGCTTTACAATTGACAAATTTACCACGTCTCTTCTCCGACTATGAGAAAATGTAAGTGTGCAGCCTCATAATTAGATCATAATTGAACACATCAAACCTCCAACTTCTAGTATAAAATCGTTCCTACATGGTCATTTAACACAAGGTGACAAAAACAAAACTCTTTCAATACAATGCATTGAGCAACTGTGAATAGCTTTAGACCTTTAGTGATTGCCTAGTATCTCACCCGATATCACTTGAG
This sequence comes from Artemisia tridentata subsp. tridentata, assembly GCA_021014915.2. Taxonomy (NCBI): domain Eukaryota; kingdom Viridiplantae; phylum Streptophyta; class Magnoliopsida; order Asterales; family Asteraceae; genus Artemisia; species Artemisia tridentata. The sequence goes on from CP139502.1 coordinate 275,852,589, forward strand.
AAAACTTTATAAGTTATATATGGCATTGACTATAGACAGACGGCTGTCTATGGTCTAGACTCTAGACTCAAGAATTCATATGGTGCAAGACTACAAGAGTCCTTAACACAATCTCCGACCCATAATATAGTTAAGTCAATACAAAAAAAACATATTATTTAATTAGTATTGATATAGTCGCACCTAATTTGGACTTGATGCATACCAAATATATGTTTACACACCATGTCTACTGATTGCCATCCTACTAGTTTGCATAATGGTATCGTTTGTAATTAAAATGTTTTGGATACAATAAATTTTGGAAAAAAAAACTGTTTCAGATCATCCCTACCCGTTTTAACCACCACATTACCCATTTTGTGATAAAAACACACCCCAAATTAAAGGCCCAAATCAACCCATTCTTGAGTAAATCAAAACAATCCACATATTCCCAGAAGAAGGAAAAATAAGATATGGTTATGAGTTACCTACCCATCAAGATGAGGTTGACGCTTTAAGAACTGAGATCCATACCAGCTTAAAGTTGTTATCTGCAAAGAGAGCATCGAGTATCAATGTTACAAGACTACTGGAGCATCTTTTAGATTGTACCTGCAAACATAGATATATCACCACCAGTGTTGGATTATATGAACTATAAACATATAAAAACATCACAAAGCACGCAGCGGAAAGATCTAATGAACATGTAATTAATTAACTTAAATAAACACGTACCTTAATCGCGTAATCACCAAGAACAATCAAGAACCCTAATTTGGGTTGGATGTGGATCGAACCAAACAAGGAAAAAACACCAAGAATCACAAGCTAAAATAAGCTTGTCACTCGTTCTTGTACACACGCGATAGTAGCGTTTCAATGGGAAAGCTAGGTTCAAGTATCACTAACAAACCAAATACTTTAATGCTATTAGCTCAAGCCGAATTCCCTAGTGGGAATAAAAAATGTCGACTAGCACAAGCAAGAGGAGAAGAGAAGAGAAATTTGGCTTTGGAGTTAGGGATACAAGATTAGGTGAAAACTAAAACACATAGGGATGTATTTATAGTGTTCCTTTGCTTGTAGCCCACTCCAAAAACCGATCCACCTAAACCCTTGAGGGTTTCGGCCGACCTTCCCTCCCCTTGTGGGATTCTAGATCTTTCTTTCTCCTTTTGCACAATTAGTCCTTTAACGGTCGTTATCTACTAACACCGTTAAGTACTAACCGTCGTTAAGTATTGTTAGTGAAATGAATAAATAAATATAAATATAAAATGTATATTTAATTATTCAAACCAATGGAACTCTCACGTATTGTGTGCAATCCCGAGTCTCGGGTTCGAAACCGGACATACAAATATTAATATCATTATACACAAAACCTAACAGCTCCCACTTGGATAATGATTAATATTGGAGTAAATTGCATTTTTGGTCCCTGTGGTTTGGCCAAATTGCAGATTTGGTCCCTAACTTTTTGAAAGTGCACCAGACGTCCTCATTTTCAAGTTTTCGTTGCATTTTTGGTCCCTGGCCTCAGTCAAATGACACAAATGCCCCTCTTCTTTTCTTTTTTTATATTCCTTTTCAGTTTTTAACACAAATGGTCCTTGTGTTGCGCAAAGCTTTACAAATTTAGTCCTTTTTTTTTCACAAATGGTCCTTCTTACACAAAATCGTCCTTGTGTGGCGCAAGGCTTACACAAATGGTCCTTGAGTCCGTTTTTCTTCCGTTTTTTACATTTTCGTCCGTTTTTCTTACGTTTTTTTTCTGTTTTTGTCCGTTTTTCTTATGTTTTTGTCCGGTTTTCTTACGTTTTTTACGTTTTCGTCCCTTATTCTTACGTTTTTTCCGTTTTTACCCGTTATTGTCCGTTTTTCTTACGTTTTTGTCCGTTTTTCTTACGTTTTTGTCCGTTTTTCTTACGTTTTTTCCGTTTTTGTCCGTTTTTATCTGTTTTCTTACGTTTTTGTCCGTTTTTCTTACATTTTTTTCCGTTTTCATACGTTTTTGTCCGTTTTTCTTACGTTTTTTCTGTTTTTACCCGTTATTGTCCGTTTTTCTTACGTTTTTGTCCGTTCTTATCCGTTTTTCTTACTTTTTTCCGTTTTTATCCGTTTTTGTTCATTTTCCTTACTTTTTTTCCGTTTTCTTTTTTTTTGTCCCAATTTTTTATTTAGTCCGAATTTTTTGTCCCGTTTTTTTTTTGACCAATTTTTTTTTTTAAAAATAAATAAAATTAAAAAATTAAAAAAAAAAAAAAAAATTTTTGTCCGAATTTTTTGTCGGATTTTTTTTTTGTCCGAATTTAAAAAAAAAAAAAAAGTTCAAAATTTGTGTCCGATTTTTTTTTTCTTTTTTGTCCGAATTTAAAATTAAAAAATAAAAAAATATATAAAAATTCAAAATTTTTTTTTCCGATTTTTATTTTTTTTGACCAAATTTTTTTAAAAAAATAAAAAAAATTCAAAATTCGGACAAAAAAAATTCGTCAAAAATTTTGAACTTTTTTTTTTTTTTTTTTTTTTTTAAATTCGGACAAAAAAAAAATCGGACAAAAAATTCGGACAAAAATTTTTATTTTTTTTTTAATTTTTTAATTTTATTTATTTTTTTAAAAAAAATTGGTCAAAAAAAAACGGGACAAAAAATTCGGACTAAATAAAAAATTGGGACAAAAAAAAAGAAAACGGAAAAAAAGTAAGGAAAATGAACAAAAACGGATAAAAACGGAAAAAAGGGACAAAAACGGATAAAAACGGACAAAAACGGAAAAAAAAAAGTAAGAAAAACGGATAAGAACGGACAAAAACGTAAGAAAAACGGACAATAACGGGTAAAAACAGAAAAAACGTAAGAAAAACGGACAAAAACGTATGAAAACGGAAAAAATGTAAGAAAAACGGACAAAAACGTAAGAAAAACAGATAAAAACGGACAAAAACGGAAAAAACGTAAGAAAAACGGACAAAAACGTAAGAAAAACGGACAATAACGGGTAAAAACGGAAAAAACGTAAGAATAAGGGACGAAAACGTAAAAAACGTAAGAAAACCGGACAAAACATAAGAAAAACGGACAAAAACAGAAAAAAAAAAAAAACATAAGAAAAACGGACGAAAATGTAAAAAACGGAAGAAAAACGGACTCAAGGACCATTTGTGTAAGCCTTGCGCCACACAAGGACGATTTTGTGTAAGAAGGACCATTTGTGAAAAAAAAGGACTAAATTTGTAAAGCCTTGCGCAACACAAGGACCATTTGTGTTAAAAACTGAAAAGGAATATAAAAAAAGAAAAGAAGAGGGGCATTTGTGTCATTTGACTGAGGCCAGGGACAAAAAATGCAACGAAAACTTGAAAATGGGGACGTCTGGTGCACTTTCAAAAAGTTGGGGACCAAATCTGCAATTTGGCCAAACCACAGGGACCAAAAATGCAATTTACTCCCACTTGGATAATGATTAATATTGTAATGACATGGGCTAGTCTAGCTTTAACAGATCCCAATGCCCCCAGCTCGATCCGAGTTGTGGTTCTCCTGGAAAAAACCACGTGATGATATAATCATCATACTTATCCTTTTGTTACTAATACCGCGTTAATTTGGATATGGATCTTTGTCATTTCATAATTAACAGTAGTTTTTCGTTTATACATAATTGAACAAGATTACCAAAACATCTGAACATCTTCCAAATAGACTTTGGGCGTGCGCACGCAAACATCTTGTCAATTCTACGAGTGGCCTAGCAGTATTAAATTTCAACACAAAGTTGAACGAACAAATCCTTTATTGACTACCAGCATAACCCTCGAACTTTACATCATTTCCGAAAATAGCCCTTATAACTACCTTTTACGGATAGCGTTAGACTATCTCACAGAAAATGAGCTACATCCTCGGCAATTATCCAGTATCTCAAGTCAGAGGATAAATATTCATGATATACTTGATGACTATGATCCATAAAGTATAATCATGCGGTTGGGATAAGTCCTATATTCATTTTATCCTATAATGAATATCATGTGATATTGGTGTCTCAACCTACAGTCCATTCTACCAATCCTCACATTTGCCTTAGTTCAATAATATTCCCATATTATTGATTGACAACGGACCATTTAGAATAAATTAATTATTCACGGATTTAAACATGCAAATATAGGACACAAATATTAATAATGATAATAAACGTTATCCGCACTTTATTTCATTAATATAATAATTGTTTTACATGTCCCTATTGAAATACTAATCCAACAGATTTACATGAAACTATCTGGCAATCGAAGACCAATGCCCTGAGCATGTTGAGTAAACGATTCCTTAGGTAATGCCTTCGTAAAAGGATCAGCCAGATTGTTATCTGTGTGAACTTTGAGTACATTTATTTCACCATCATTCACTTGTTCTCGAACATAGTGAAGTTTCCTTTTAAAGTGTCTGGCGCCTTTCATAACTCCAGGTTCATTGGCGAATGTAATTGCAGCAGAGTTGTCGCAATATACATTTATAGGTAATTCAATGGAAGGCATCACTCCAAGATCCTTAACGAATTTCCTTATCCAAACAGCTTCTTGTGCCGCCTCCGATGCAGCAATGTACTCAGCTTCTGTAGCAGACATGGCCGTTATACTCTGCTTCTTACTCTTCCAGTCCACGGCTCCTCCATTTATAACAAAAACGTAACCCGTCTGAGACTTCGTATCATCTTTATCAGTCTGAAAGGATGCATCACAGAAACCTGTAACATTCAGTTCTGTGTCCGGATTTCCCCCGAAAACAAGAAACATATCTTTAGTATTCCTTAGATACTTAAGAATGTCCTTTACAGCTTTCCAGTGTTTTACTCCTGGATTCTGCTGATATCGACTGGTCATGTTTTGAGCAAATGCCACATCTGGCCTTGTGCATCTAACAGCATACATGATAGAACCAACCGCAGATGCATATGGAACTTTCTTCATGTATGCTTCCTCTTCAGGTGTAGAAGCACACATTTCACTGCTCAATTCATGTTTCACTTGCATGGGCAGATATCCTTTCTTGGAATTCTGCATATTGAATCTCTTCAATATTTTATCCATGTACGCACTTTGACTTAAACCGATTAATCGTTTAGATCTGTCTCGATAGATCTTGATTCCAAGGATATACGCTGCTTCTCCTAAATCTTTCATGGAAAAACATTCACATAGATATGCCTTAACTTCATTAAGACTAGATATGTGATTTCCCATGATCAATATGTCATCGACATATAGGATAAGAAACGTAGTGTTACTCCCACTAACTTTGTGGTATACACATGGCTCATCGAAATTTTGAGTAAATCCAAACTTCTTGATTTCCTCATCAAATTTCTTATTCCATTGCCTGGATGCTTGCTTCAATCCATAAATGGATCTTTGAAGTTTGCATACACGCTCAGGAAATTGTGGATTCACAAAACCTTCAGGTTGCGCCATATAGATGTCTTCATCTAGGCGACCATTCAGAAACGCGGTTTTGACATCCATTTGCCAAATCTCATAGTCATAGTAGGCAGCTATAGCTATAAGAATCCTAATAGCTCTAATATCGGCTACAGGAGAAAAAGTCTCCTCATAGTCAACACCGTATGTTTGGGTAAAGCCTTTAGCTACCAAACGAGCCTTATAGGTGTGTACATTGCCATCCATGTCAGTCTTTTCTTAAATAGCCACTTACACCTAACTACCTTAGCATTGGGTGGAAGGTCTACTTCAGTCCAGACTTGATTATCTCTCATGGATTGCATTTCCCCATCCATGGCTACCTGCCATTTATCCTTTTCAGGACTATTAATGGCATCTCTATAACTAGTTGGCTCATCAGTTTGATCCAATAGTATAGTTTCCTCATCATCTATGTTCAAACATAGACGCTCAGGAGCCTTTGTAGATCTTGAAGATCTACGGACGGGTACCACTTCAACTTCAGGTGGAGGACCTAAACTTTCCGGTTCCACAGGAAGTGTGTTAGTGCTTTCAGAAGGTGACGTATCTTCATGATCATTTTCAAGATCATATGCTCTCCCACTGATTTCTTGAGATATTAGATTATCTTCAAGAAACTCACCGTACCTAGCTACGATGACCTTATTTTCTTGTGGGAAGTAAAAGTAGTAACCCTTTGTTTCCTTAGGGTATCCTACGAAGATACACTTAACAGATCTTTGTTGGAGTTTATCAGGTGAGTCACGTTTAACAAACGCCTCACAACCCCAGACCTTTAAGTAAGAAAAGTTTGGAGCTTTTCCAGTCCATACTTCATATGGAGTCTTATCAACCTTCTTAGTTGGAATCCTATTCAACACGTGAACAGCCGTTTCAAGAGCATAATCCCAAAAGGATAATGGGAGAGTTGTAAGATTAAACATTGATCGTACCATATCTAACAAGGTACGATTTCTCCTTTCAGATACACCATTTTGTTGTGGAGTATAAGGAGATGTGAGTTGTTGGACAATGCCACACTCAGTCAGATAATCTTTGAACTATTGGCTCAAATACTCACCACCACTATCGGATCGAAGTGCCTTAATCTTCTTTCCGAGTTGAAGTTCTACTTCATTTTTAAAGACCTTGAATGTCTCAAAGACTTCATGTTTATGTTTAAGTAAATAAACATAACCATAACGACTATAGTCATCCGTGAAGGTCAAGAAGTAGCTAGCACCGCGTTTTGACACGTGTCTAAGTGGACCACACACATCCGTGTGTATTAATCCAAGTAGATCAGAAGCCTTTTCCATATTGCTATGGAAAGGTTTCTTTGTCATCTTACCCGATATGCAAGATTCGCATTTATCAACTGAATCATCATTGATATTAGGTAAAAGCCCATCACTTAGCAGCTTTTCCATGCGTTTCTTGCCTATGTGGGCAAGGCGACAGTGCCATAAATAAGACGAATCCAAGTTGGACTTGGTTCTCTTATTCCCGATGCTATACATAGAATTATTTCTATTGGATACATGGTCATTCATATCAATTTCAAACACACCATTTAATGAAATAGCATTAAAGTAGAAAACAGAATTTAAAGAAACAGAAATTCCATTATCATTAAAAGTATGCTTAAAACCCAAATCCAATAACAAAGAAACTGAAACGACACCTCTAACAATAGAAGGTGCGTAGTGACAATTGTCTAAAACCAAAATCAAACCCGAAGGTAACACTAGATCAAAAGTCCCTATGGCCTCTACTGCTGCACGTATCCCGTTGCCGACATACAAGTAGCATTCACCATAGTTCAGCTTCTTTATTCCTCTAAGTCCCTGCGATGTATTACAAATGTGAGTACCACATCCTGTATCATATATCCAGGCATTTTGCTTACGAGGAAATGAAAATAATTCAACCATAAAAATACCTGAAGTGCTGGCGCCCTGCCCAGCCTTGGCATTCTTATTCTTGCGACACTCCTCAAGCAACAATGGACAGTCCCGCTTCCAGTGTCCAGGAGTATTGCAGTGGTGACAAGCAGCCGCATCCTTCTTGGGATAATCCTTCTTGGGAGGAGGATTCTGCTTCTTCGGCTTTTGCTGATAAGTCACAATTTGCTTGCCCTTGTCAGCTTTGCCCTTTCCTTTCTTGTTCACTTGATTCGGTTTACCGGGCTTAGCTACTCTACCACCTCTAATTGCCATAACTGCAGGTGTAGCAGGTGTAGGAGCTTTCTTAGTGAGTCCCTTCTCATATTCAATGAGCATTGCATGCAAGTCATTAAATGTCTTCCCCTTGCAATGCATATTAAAGTTACGCACAAATTCACCATATAGGTCCTCATTGAGGGATCTATTGATGAGGCCAACTTTAACGGCTTCCACATACCCGCAATCAAGTGCATCCAGTTGGTCAAGATAACCTTTCATTTCTAGCACATGAGTACTTACGGGTGTTGTAGCATCCTGCTTGCACTTGCCCAAATTGTCAAGTACATCATACAATTCAGCCATTGGAGGTTTCTGAAACATACGTTGCAGTTCCTCAATCATGTCTTTCGGACCATATTGCTCAAACTGTTTGACCAGCTGAGTTTTCATCCCCGATAGCATGATACAGGCAGCATCATTGTGCCTTTCATAAGCTTCATTGTACTCCCGCAACACCTCAGTAGAGGAGGTTGCAGGTGGAGCTTGTGGAAGTGGCTCACTAAGACAATCCCAACGCTTGGCTATCCTAAGGACGAGCCTTAGATTACGATACCAATAGTTAAAGTTCTTAGTCCCAGTCAGTTTCTCCTTTTCAAGCATCATCTTGTAACAAGGAGTTAATGATGACGAGTTTCCGGGTTGGGCCATTTCTACATAAAAAGTTCAAAAGTTAGTACTTTCGATAATTAACTTTTCAAGAAAATTAAACACCCATTGGTTAAATAACCATTTAATTTTCAATGAAAACTAGGATCCTAATTGACGCCGTTTCATTACATCAGCTTTGGCTGCTAGCAATGAAAGTGCTCAATAAGGTACGGGATCACCCAATTGCCAATATCAAATTGCAATTCCTAGAAATCTTGGGATTTACAATATACATTGCCAACAACAGTTGCAAATCATTGTAAACATGTTTCATCCCCAATTCTTTATGCCTTGGCGCCGTCCCATTACATCAGCTTTGGCTGCTAGTAATGAGAGTGCCCAATTAAGTCTACCAACTTAAGAAACTGTAAATTGACGTCAGTTTATTGCATTCAGCTTTGGCTGCTAGCAACAAAGTACTCAATTTACCCTTAGACCGCACCCTTTGAACATCAACATTCAGCTTTGGCTGCTAGTGATGTAGGATGAAACCTTAAGTGTTTCTTTTAGTAGTTGGGTGGCATATGACTTAAATTTGTCGGGTAATAATTTTTGATGTGTTTAATCAAAAAATATGTACAAAGATGTCATGCATTCATCTTTGTATCATATGGTTTTCAAAACAAAAACGCCGTTTACTCATTCGTAGCTCAAATCATCAAATCTTTTAATTGAGGCGTTGAACAAATTACAACATTGCCTTAAGATGCTTCGTATTTATCGTGGTGTACTTGGTAAGTCTAAAATTGACGCACAGGCGGGCGTAGGGACGACAGCCGCCGAAGCTGGTTAAAACCGTGCCCCTCTAAGGTCACAATTTAATGCGTACCAACTAGAACCCACTTTATTAGTTTGCCAATTTTAGGTCCGCCGCTTCGACCACTTAGTACAGTTGCAATCAATCAATTAAAAAATTATGATTTTCTTGCTAAAACAATTAATGTAGTAATTTAATTATTGCTAGTCTCGCCTGGGAGCAAATTACCGTGCGAAGCGAACCACTGTCGGCACATAAGACTTGGCAATAAATAAAATTACTACGAAGGTTTCATAGTTATTAGTCTTATTTATTTTTATTATGAAAAATTACCCTCTTTTGTAGTTTACAATCCATCATAATATAAAGCACAAAAGATCAAGTAATTCACAAAAATAAATAAACACATAATAACAAATATATGATCATCCACGATATCATATAGCCACATGCAAACCTTTTTCAATAAATTCTATTGTTAATTCTATGTGTAATTCATAATGTATGTAACTAACAAAACTCCCATTGGTTTTCGAGCTCATTGTACCCAATGGACCACAGCACCAAATAAATTTGGCCGCGTAAGTTTTAGTTAGTTAGATACCACATTGCACATAACCTTTTAATTAATATATATTGAGGTCTTCCCCAATTTAAGATTTATTTAAATCATGTGACAAATAAATTCAAAACAATAACATACAAATCCAACCATGACAAAATATGCAAGATCTTGTCATGGATACCATATTGATCACATAATCATGTAGTCCATATTATTAATCAATATTAAACTTGTACGTGTTTAATTAATTTAGTGACATCACTCACGGTATTCACAAATTAATCCCTAAAAATTTTATGCAATCCTAGGGTTTCTATCAAGATTTAAAATCAACCATAAAACCCTAATCAATCATGTAGGTGTCGACCCATAAGGGGTGTCGACCTACTTGTGTAAAAACAATTTAGGGTTTAAAAACCCTAAACAAAAATAATTGCATGTATCTAATAAAGATCCAATTTTTAGATTTTAGTAATTAATTACAAGTTCTTAAACGAGGCTCATGATGCCACTGTTGGATTATATGAATCATAAAACTATAAACATATAAAAACATCACAAAGCACGCAGCGGAAAGATCTAATGAACATGTAATTAATTAACTTAAATAAACACGTACCTTAATCGCGTAATCACCAAGAACAATCAAGAACCCTAATTTGGGTTGGATGTGGATCGAACCAAACAAGGGAAAAACACCAAGAATCACAAGCTAAAATAAGCTTGTCACTCGTTCTTGTACACACGCGATAGTAGCGTTCCAATGGGAAAGCTAGGTTCAAGTATCACTAACAAACCAAATACTTTAATGCTATTAGCTCAAGCCGAATTCCCTAGTGGGAATAAAAAATGTCGACTAGCACAAGCAAGAGGAGAAGAGAAGAGAAATTTGGCTTTGGAGTTAGGGATACAAGATTAAGTGAAAACTAAAACACATAGGGATGTATTTATAGTGTTCCTTTGCTTGTAGCCCACTCCAAAAACCGATCCACCTAAACCCTTGAGGGTTTCGGCCGACCTTCCCTCCCCTTGTGGGATTCTAGATCTTTCTTTCTCCTTTTGCACAATTAGTCCTTTAACGGTCGTTATCTACTAACACCGTTAAGTACTAACCGTCGTTAAGTATTGTTAGTGAAATGAATAAATAAATATAAATATAAAATGTATATTTAATTATTCAAACCAATGGAACTCTCACGTATTGTGTGCAATCCCGAGTCTCGGGTTCGAAACCGGACATACAAATATTAATATCATTATACACAAAACCTAACAATATCACCACCAGTGCCTTAGGGACGCAGATCTCTAGTCTGTAAAGAACAAGAATGAAAGACCATTTTGTTTGAAAGAAACGTTATTTGAAAAGTGAGAGTGAGAAACAAGCATAGCAATTATAGAGTAATAATCAAACAATAAAGTTCCAAAAGACGAAGGATTATTTGATAGGCTAAGGCCGAAGGGAGTGGAGCGAACCAAGAAGCGAACCAAGGCTGGAACGCCCTTGGAACGCCTGGAACACCGCCCCCCCTAGGCGATCCAGCTTCCAGGCGATACATATGGGTCGCCGGCTAAATTTTTTGTTACCCATTTATTGTCTGCCACGTGTCCAAGGTTTATATTACTCCACTTATTGTCTGCCACGTGTCGTGAGTCGCCTCACCCTCCTAGGTAGCCCCACTCCCCCTTTTTTTTTAGGCTACCCAACATGCTGACTAGGCGCCACGTGTCGCGAGTCGCCCCTTAGTTGGGTAGCCTCACTCCCTTCGGTTATTTGATAGGCTAAGCATAAACTGTCCCCCTTATTTATCAAATGAATTCATGATTCCTGCTGATGATCAAATAATATATTTACAGGTTGCTTGTCAGCCATAAACCGCTCCTCGTCAGATTATATCATAAAAATAAAATCCAGACTGTGGTGTCTAATTTAAGTACACCATGACAGGAAATATGAGAAATATGAGACTACTAATTGAGAAACAAACATTACTAACAACAAGAAAACGCATCTATTGCATTAATAAAAAAGAAATATTTTTTACAGAGGAGTTTGAAGATAACAACTAATAAAACTAATTAAATCAATAAATCAATAAAACTAACAACAAGGGCTAGTGGCGCAACTTGTTAATCGTTCACCTTCCAACTCTATGTAGATCCAAATTAAATCAATAAAACTAATATTTCTTGTTCTTCTTCTTTTTCTTCTTCTTCTTCTGGACCTCCTTCAACAATTGTTTATTCTTCTCCTCCCTCTCCTTCACCTTATTCTTCTTCTTCTTATTCTTCTTCTTCTTCTTCTCTAATTCATATTTGCATACTAGATTGTGAAGGGAGGTGATTTGAATAGGACACTAAAAGTTTACAGAGCGCACTGGTAAAAGCCATACAAATATGTCATGTATAAAATATAGTGTTTTAATCAAAATCTTGAGTGTTCAAATCAATTCCCTGTATAAAAAAGTCCCATACTTTACTCGATTGTGAACTTTTGACATTTACTATAAAACAACCCAAAAATGTATGTGTCAACCTTATAATAACAAGTAGTAAAATATTTTCTTTAAAAACGGATGTGATTTTTAAAACTTTGGTGCTGATAGAGTTAAAAAAAAATAAACACCGTTTCCGAGTTTATTTTCTAAGAGAAAGTGAAACATTTTGGATGATAATAAAAATTAAAAAAAAAACCGTGTCCTTTTTTAGAATTTTTTAGGAGAATAGAGAAAAGTAAACCATAGTAAATTACACCAAAATTAGTCTTTTAATTGGAGAGTAAAATATAAAGAAAGTATGTGGCTTTTTATATAATTTGTTTGCAGTTTGCTCATAAGGTAGAAATTTCTGATTCAATATATATTACAGATCAATTGATTATATAGTTTTAGTATTTGTTTGACCCTCTAGTCTTGTATGTGTAAGAAAATGTTACATTGTTGTGTTGTCAACCATGTAACAGTTGAATAGCATGTCAACAAGAATTCACATTTTAACTATCAAGTGGTAGTAGCCAGACCAGTATTTTTTTCTTCGAACGGTCACAACATTTATGTGTGCTGGTCCTGAACCTCGGAATCCACCAGTTAAACAGAGTTGCCAGGGGAGTTCGAACAGAAACAAATACGGTATGTGGATTTAGTCTTCCGGTGTCCAACACCTGGACACCAACAGTTACAAAAGAAGATACTACAGTTTACAATTGACAAATTTACCACATCCCTTGTCTGTCTGCTATACAAGAAAATGATCCATAAATTTTCTGACTATGTCGATCTGTCTCTGAACGTATCACCTCTTGTTCAATAACATTTAAAAAGTTAATATGCCAAGTTTACAGTCTCCGCAAAATCAACCATTTCTTGATCTATAAGTCTGGATTGTTTGCCAAAATATATTATCTGCAAAAATAATAATCTTTTTGGCTCTTTCACCTTTGACACAATATAGTTTTGATCCAGACTGATTCATGTTTTAAACGAATACAGAATGAAATATGCACCATATCAGAGTTACACTTCCATTAAGAAACATCTTATTTACACATATTTGGCAATCACAACTTAATCAACAAACTCAATAACACATTATAGATTTCTATGATTATCATTCCAAAAACGTACCAACATTTTTGTTAGTTTCGCTTAAAAACAAGGATATTCTTTTTGGAGATCTTATTTCAAAGTAACTGTTAAGTAATCATTAGTATTGGCAACTTTAAATGTTGTCTACAAGTGCTTAAAAAGCAAGACATAAACCAATGCTTATAAGATACATTCTAAGAGAAGTGTGCACAATTAGTGACAAGCCTATATATGGCTTTTGAAGACAAAGTCGAATGTGAGCACAAATTTGGCAATATATGGTTTCGACAATGAATCTCCGCGATCTTGAATTGATCAATGGCTTTGGAGAATACGAAAAGAATCATAAAGTGGTCTACCCGTACTGTAATATATTCAAGATTCAGATTCAGGATCCATACTCCAAAACCTTTTAACCTGCAATGTCAACAAAATCGAACTGTAGAGGTGCTTTGAGGTGGTAATACAACCCATTTACTTAAGAATTGGTAGATTCAATTTGAGTTCTGTATCTCAATAAAAAAATTCTCGCAAACCCTTTATAGAAACAGATCAAACGAGTCAAAAGTTACCCAAGGTGTACTAAAAATGCAAGAAACCTCCTAACATTATTCAAAAGTTGTATTATTATAGTAAATATAATATTATTTCTAATCGTATTCGACATACCAGCTATTTACTAGTGCATAAACTATTGGACATAGAAAAGTGTTGGAGAAAATCAGCACCGAATATTTACCCCTTTTGACCCGTTACCCAACCTCCCAATTTGCAACCTTTGGGATCTTTATGAAAACTTACATGCACTCCTTGTGTTGTTTACTATAGTATTACATCCTTCGCTCAATAAGTTTTTCAGTAACTTGAACCCCAGGCCCATATATCAAACGACAACGGTCATTGAATGAAGTAACTAGCCGAGAGACCACCTCCTTGAAGAACATGGATGCCATCTGTAGATCACAAGGTTATCAAATTCCAAAGCAGCGTGCACAGAAAAAAAAAAAAAAAAAAAGAAAAAATAATTACTCGTAGTAAATAATAGAACAGAACACAGCAATTACAATTTATATTTGTCCTGGCTAAAATCAGAGTTGATTTAGAAGCCATATTGCGGTATGCCCACATTATATCTAATCTAGAGGTGGGAATCTGGACCCGCTTAAGAATGAATCGATTTGGTTATGTGTTATCTCCAGTGGGTCAGACAAAGAAACCCAGCTAAGAATATTACAGGCAAAACAGGTCGAAACTCACCCAAAGTGTAATTATATAGCTTAGAACCTCTTGAATCGCTTTATTCTAGCATCCATAACTTTGGAATAGTCCTGATATTATGTTATTTGACATTGTAATTTATTATTAGCAGTGAAAAATTGTTTAAATAAGTAGGTTAGTCTTGCAATATGCGAGGCAGCTATATGAGAAAATGAAAAAGCAAGGGATACTAAAATTATTTTTCACCCTCACCTCATCTTATTCTTACCACTCATATCCTAAACTTCGTCACCTAATACAGTTTATCCCTTTCAGCTTCAAAAAGTGGATTTTCAAAGTTGCAATATAGCCTTGGAGAGTGTGAAGCAAAGCTTGCTCACATTAACAATTGATTGAGAGTTTCCATTATAAATGTCCAACGAAAGAGTATTAAAGGCACAATCCAAATTTTACTTATTTTGAGATATCTTACACACATGTAGATTGCGGGTGAGTTGGAGGGAGTTGTTGGTGACTTGGTGGCTTAAGGCTATAATTGAATGAAAGAAATGCAATTATGAAAATGGTTCACTGACGGTCTTTAAATGCATTAATGGTGTCAGGTTTAACATGGTTGTAATCGACCTAAAATAGAAATCGAACAGGAAAAAAAACTTAACCTGTGCCCTCAATTGTTGGTGACCTCTAATCTGAAGCGAAGGTAAAGATAATAAGAATGGCATAGACTAAATCTAGAGCTGACAAAACCATGTCCATTTGTATACATATTTGAAGTGCCCTATATTAGAGTCTTCAGAGAGGAAAAAACACAGGAAACACATAAAAATAGAGCAAAACAGTGGCCTGGCATACAATTCAAGAATTCATTAAGATATCAAAAGTCAAAACTTTGTAATGTATTTCCAAAGTTGCAAAATGACCATTACCTGTGAGTATAAGGGTGACTGGAACTTAAAATCCACAAAGAAATGAAGGTCACATGTTCCTGGAACAGGTCCTGGATTGAATTCCCAAACGTTTATTAAATGATCAAAAAGGCTGCTTTGTGATGATGTCGTCTGCAATTATAGCATAAGCAAAGACAATATAAATCAATATTTAATGATAAAAAATACTGCACCATTGAAACTTAATATGTTCCGACATAAATGTGTTCCACCTATAAACATTATAGATTTAGAAGAACAAAACCTCACCTTTACCATTTTTGGTTTTACCAATTGCACGTGAGACACGTAGCTTTCAACAAAAAATTTAAAACCAATCTCCAACTCAGCATCAAATGATGAATCTGAATGACGTTGAATTATGTCCGATCGTTGACACCAGGGAAGAAAATCCTGATACATGTCAACAGCAGCAACTACTGCAAATAACTGCTCAGGCGAATACCTAAAACGGAAGGGGATCATGCCATACAAGTTAAGCAATTAACGGGTAAATGAAGAATTTAGGAATTGTTTGGCACTGTGTATTTGAAAGTGATTATCTAATTGCTTATTTTACAAGTCACAGATGATCAGTTTCTGACGTTTGGTTATAGTGGAACTGATTTTGACTATCATGGGTCAAAAGACAAGTTTAGAAATAGTGCAACGAAATTGATTCTGATTATACATAGGGATCATTTTACATGTAAAACAGTCGAAGAGCTGATTGTCAGATTATATCACAATTTCAAACTGCAGAAGCACGTCCAAACAATAATTATCTGTTTTCTTATATTAATCAAGTTAACACTTTTGAAACACAATGCCAAATACCACCCATTTTACAAGCATGTCTTATCTTTTCAAGTTCAGATAACAAGGTAATATAAAATTCACATCTGTTTATAATTACAACAAAAAAAAAGGGAAGTTGCAAAATTACCCCATAATACGTTTCTCCTCATGAATTTTGGACAAAACATTACTTCCCTCATCGCCATCACCACAACCAAGAAATCCCCTCCTTTGAATAAGAACACCAGAAGACGTACTTTGCAATGATAAGGGAGATTCCTTATGAGTACTACCAACAATATGACTGGAAGATGGTAACGTTTCGATATTTCCAATGCTCCTAAAACACCGACTCTGAACCCAGTTCTCCTGTTCAGGGTTATTCTGTAAACATCTAATTAACCTTTTGCCACCAGTTTTGTGTCTAATCAACTGTCCCACAACCCTTGATGTTGACCTTAACGATGACATGGCAATGAAAATCCAACACCAAGTAACTATACATCAAAAAAATTAGTCAGATCCCTCTTATAGAAGTGTGAAACCACACACAAGACAAGTAGCAGTATAACAGAACGATAAAAAACAACCCATAATATTTATATATATATATATATGATACTCATACATATATCTACGTTTCAAATAAACTAATAAACATATCCATTGTTTCGTTAATGTTCCATGAATGTCCATTTCTTAATAATATTCATTCAAGCTTGCTCCATTTGTTACTTGTATTGCCAATCTTCAGACCCTAATCCGTCCGAGTCAAACTTCATGGCACAAGACAGACAATGTGGCATTAACAAATTTCAGTCATACCTACCATAGCCCTATGTTGGAAGTGGTATTCTATTCGCTATGCTAAAACTAAACAGTCGTGACTTTGAGATAATTGCAGCTTTTATGGGCAGGAATACAATTGGTATCACTACAGAAGTACAAAACACGCACTAGTGGTGAACTGCATACAAGCTTTACATTAACAAGGCTGTCGAGTGTCTAGCAATTATTCATCCTCCATTACATTCTTTTTATTTCTAATGAGGTTTTCCCTGTTCAGGTTACTCGGGGACGGCGAGTCGTTAGACACAGGCGTATGCACCCTAATCGAGTTATCCTCGTAACCACTTTTGGCCACCCCCAAATGTATAACTAGACCACATATGAAGTTTCGATATATCTAGGGCGTATACGAAACAAAAACACATATATAAATTTCTAACTATTTCAAGCAACAACTAATTGAATTCCCTAAATAGAGTCATAGTTTACGATATTCAAACAGACACGCTACAATTTACAACGACATGTTCAATCAATTAAAACACAGTACTAAATCACCAAAAGTTAATAACAGTTACACCTTCAATGAATTATATATTTCCGTAATGTACATATAATAACCAAACACATAATACTTATATATGACCTAAATAATAATAAAATAAGGCGTTACCTTTAATGATCGGATAACGAAATATGAATTTCTGATTAAAGTTTCACCGTAGATGAAAAATGAAAAAACAGGCGGTCGGTGACGGTGGTCTGGTGTTTATATGATGCCACTAATTTTATTTCTTTTTTGTTGAGTTTTGTTTTTTGCTTTTTTTTATAGTTAGAGTAAATTGCATTTTTAGTCCCTGTGTTTGGCTAAATTGCTTGTTCCGTCCATATCTTTTTGAAAATGTAGCAAACATCCTTATTT
This sequence comes from Artemisia tridentata subsp. tridentata, assembly GCA_021014915.2. Lineage (NCBI taxonomy): Eukaryota > Viridiplantae > Streptophyta > Magnoliopsida > Asterales > Asteraceae > Artemisia > Artemisia tridentata. The sequence continues at coordinate 275,870,475 of CP139502.1, forward strand.
TGAACTTTGGATTGCAAATACAGTCTCCAATCAATTGAAATGACCAAATTACCTTTGTCTTCTTATTTTGCTATCGGGGGTAATTTGGTCATTTCACATCAATCAGGGACTGTATTTGCAATTTGAAGTGCAAAATAGGGATGTTCACTGCATTTTCAAAAAGATATGGACCGAACATCCAATTTGGCCGAACAATAGGTACCAAAAATGCAATTTACTCTTATATTTATGGTTGATAAGAGTTTGGTTGTGACTTATAATTTCCGACTTTCTTTCGTACCGAATTAAATAATTTTTTTGCACGTGGCCTACTGTTATACCGATGACAAATTTTAATATTTTGTAGCAAGCCAGTTTTGTGCGAATTTGAAACCGCCTATATATTAGTAGGTTAACCATCGGTCAAAACTGACTCGAACTAACCAGTTTTGTGAAAGGACATGAACCGAGAACCAAAGTGCCTCCGTCGGTTTTGATTTTATATCGGTCGGGGGCTTAGGTATATGGAAGGTAAGGTGGGTCATGGCCCACCCATAAAGCCCTAATAGTTAATTAGTTATGCATATGTGTTATAGTCAAAAGCCCAATTTACTATCATTTATTAACATTTAATCCACCAACAAACTTGATATCTCTCTATCTTTATACCGTACTAGCTTATAGACCCGTGGAATTCACGGGATTTTAGAGGGTTTTTGCATAAAAAATTAAGTACGCGGATAAAGTAAGAAAGAACAACGAATATAAATGCTATCAAATTTCCTTGTAACGGAATAATAAGTTATAAATGAATGATAGTATAAAATACAATGGTTGTAAATATATGTGTAATAAACGTTCATTGCCTCTTGATCTCCAATATGTTTGTCAAAAGTAAATGTATGTAGTGACCATTCTAACACTTCAACAAAATGTCCATTACGTGAACACCTAATAAGTTTAAAAAATATGTAAGTAAAAGCAATTTGGGATTTATAATAAGTGTAAATAAGAGAAATGTCATAAAACACGTAATATGTATATTGTACATACCTATTGATCATTTGATCATAGACTTTGAAGAACTTCTTTATATACCACATTTATAGTAGTTTTTGATAGGTTACCATCCGCATCTGAAACAACCTTCAAACCTTTTTTGCTTTTGACACGTGAAATGCCACATATCGGTGTCCATGTGTGAAAACATGATGTGGCAGATACAATCCTACTTTTGAAAGCGATTATCCTTGGCTCTTGTTTATTGTCATGGCGAATGACACCGAAATGCACAAACATACCATACACCAAGGACTCGAAGACCAATCTTTAAAGCTACTCTTCTACTAATGGGACTTTCATATAGATGCACATTTGTCTATTATTCATCTTTCATGATTGTCATGGCGAATGACACCGAAATGCACAAACATACCATACACCAAGGACTCGAAGACCAATCTTTAAAGCTACTCTTGGACTTTCATATAGATGGACATTTGTCTATTATTCATCTTTCATGATTCAATTCTAGATTATGGCTTGACAAAGTTTGCATTTGGAAATTCTCGAAATGTTAAAGTCAGTTTAATAATTGGTCATGCAATGCTTGTGAGAAATAGAGTAACAACGTACTTTTTAGTCTCATTGATTGATATGGCATACTTATGTACAATGATATAATTTTTCACCTAAAATATATGTGCTCTCTTTTCAACTATGGGCTATTTAAGCTAAAGGTTCATAAACGAAAAACTGTTTGCACATGAGATCAAGCGTCCAATAGAGTAATAATCATAAATTCATAGCTTCAACTCTCAAAAATCCCCTTACTTGATAGTTGAGACCATCTTAAAGGTTAATAGTCGTAAATAGTATGCATGAAACTACACGTAAATGCTATCAAACACCCGAGTATCATGAGAGAAATTAAAAAGACAAAAGAAATAATGAGGCACTAATACATTTAATACGGTATATAGATCGAGTTAAAAAGTTTTTAATCTTCACAAAAATACTCATATTCATCCTCACATGAACAAACATAGTCCAGGAACATTTCTTCACCTGAATATCTCTTTTGCATTGCTTACTTTTAGCAAGCTTCATTGAAACCCGTTTAAGGAGCAACACCTTTTATGAGGTTAGCCTACAATGATACATACAAAATATGTGAAACATACGAAAATGTACACCATATTACAACAATAAAACACAAGTTACCTCAAAAAAAGTATTCCATTAATTTACTATCCAAAAATAGGGACAACAAACCATCAATTTTCACTCTTGAGAAGTACATCTATTTCAGAAACCTCGAGTGATGCTTCCCCTCAAAGATCGATATTGTACAAAAAATACTTCTACTTATTTAAAGTTAAAAAATGATATAAAACATGTCATTCCATGAACGCCTAAAATTGTTATTAAAAAAAAGTCAAACTAAAATTCAATTGTCTACAAAGTATATGTAAAGTTAAAAAAATGATATAAAACATGTCATTTATATAGTTATTACATACATGTTGAACATTGACCGTGGACCTTGAAGTACTTTTCCGTAGACGATGTTTGTAGTTCTTTTCGAGATAATACCATTTGCATCACAAATGACAATCTTCAAACCTCTTTTGCTTTTGACCCTGGAAACGGTAACATATAATTGTCCTTGTGTGAAATTGGACGTGACAGATACAAACCAACTTTTGAAAGGGATTGACCATGGCTCATGTTCATTGTCATAGCAAATAAAATGAACGCAGGATTTTGTTTCCTTATGATCTTTAGAGGTAAAAGTTTATCAAACGAAGTAATTTTCAACCACGACATGATCACCTTCTTTCCAAAGTGTGTTTTGTTTATTATATTTGCCTCAATCATAGTACCTAATGTTCCTTTAACATTTTAAGTACTATCTTACACCCTTTATTATTGCTTGATCGTAAATCATAGTACCTAATGTTCCTTTAACATTTTAAGGATTTAAAGTGATTGTTACAATTTCCAGTACTATATTACACCCTTTAAAAGACACATCCAAACCTAACCTTAGAACTTCCTAATAGAATTAGATTTAACTTCAAAAACCATATTCTAAACTCAAATTATTAAACTTGGCCAACAACATGCATTCAAGTAAACTTAATGTCATAATAAGTTATCAGTAGCATATATCTTCTAACTCATTGTAAACAAAGTGGGTGATTTATTACGAAACTACAGTTCTCCTAAACATTTACTAATATCATATGTGAAATGTGTCTAGCCATAAAAAAGTAGTCAAAAAGTGTACTAAAAAACTTATAGACCGTGGAATCACGGAGTTTTTTTAAAGAGATTATGCATCAAGAAATTATGTATGTGAATAAAGTAAGAAAGAAGAACGGACGTAAACATGTTGAATTATTCTTTGAAAGAAATAATAGATAATAAGTCAATGATAATGTAGATTTATGATGCTTTCAGAACACACATATTTTGGTTTAACAAACACATAAACATGTAGATCTATGATGCTTTAAACTTGCAAAATTAAAGATAAACTTGATATATTATTTAAGGTTACAACAATAAAAGATGTTTAGTCCAGCTCTTGAAGCCCATTTCTTTTGCTCCTTGTATTCTTCAATGGCTCTCACTCGATCCTTTTATTGAAGACCCCAATCGCTGCAAACCAAGATGAACTCATTAAATCATTCAAATAATTTTCTGGCTGCCAATTTTAAAACTTGTTATCGAGATAGAATTCTATCTTACAAATTTTGACGATACCTATACAAATCCAACAGTAGTGGATCAATGAACTGGTGAATATTGAAGGCTCTAGGAATGCTACTATTACTTAGCTTATTGTTGGAGGTATCTACTGTACCAGGTATTTCTTAGTTTATTGAGTCTATGGAAATTAATTTGGTATACTTGTATAACTAAATTACAGAACTTGCTTGAAGTCTTGAGCATAAGGGCATTCAGTCATTCGTGAAATCCATATCTACATTTTTCTATACATCTCAATAATTCTTAAACTAATTAACATCAGATAACTATTTTTTAATTCTGAGCTATGCTATAACTTTCAAGTTTGCATTATCTGAAATAGGCTTTTTATTGCTGTAACGTTTCATCCAAATGGTATATCTTAGACTGTAAAAGTCCCACATTGTAAAAAAAGTAATCAAAATTTGTGCTTTTATAGGCTATACTGGAGTGTATGCCATAATGCCTCGTCTTTGTTTCTGCCTTATATCAAGTAAATAGAACAATAGTGACATCTTCTCTTACTCTAAAATTGTATGAATAAAAAACAACAAAGTGAACAAACACAATGAAAATGGTAGGTAACCAAAAATAATAGCAAAACAACAAACATTCATAAAAACCTATTTTGTACCAAGCATTTGGGTGTGGATCAGATACCAAAGGTGAAAGACATTCACACTCTCCGACTAAGCAAGTAGAACATATTATCTGATCATGCCACAGGTGAAAGACATTGCGAGATTGTAGGGCAGAAGAGTTGGCAACAATCCCCCATTTCTTCCTCACTCTTCGGCTTCTGTTGGTTGTAGATTCCAAGATGCAGGGCTACTCCTGGGAGTTTCAAAATCAGAAGCCTCATGAAATTTATACAATGTTCTTAAAATTATATAATACACCAGGAACTTTGGAATATCGAAATGCTTTACGGGTTTGTGTCTACAACAAATTAATGCTTATAACGAATAAATTTGTAGTCGCCTAATATTAGTTAATACACGTCGCATATATATACAAACTCCCCATCCCCCACCTCGTATATATAATACACCGTTTAATGGTTTGTACACCTCGTATATATGATACACCGGGAACTTTTAGTCGCCTAATAACGAATATTTTATTTATTTTATTTATTTATTTATTTATTTATTTTTTTCGTATACTCGGTGGATGGTCGAAAAGCTTTGCAGCCTTCTGTTGAGAACCCACACGGACAATATTTAAACTCGTCTGCAGCAAAAGATAATTTAAAAAAGTCAAACCAAGCAAAGCATTTCGATAAACAACTTCGTTTATTGAATCGATTGACACTGATCTTACTGAGAAGACAAAAGAAAAAAAAACTGAAAGCAAAATAAATTGGAATTTAGATACCGAAAGAAATTATGTCACGAAATGGCTACCCAAGTACATAGAAACTTTTTGATTTACTTGCCTTGACTTGTAGAATGTCGCTGGCTACTTTTCTCATGTGCGCCACTTAAGGGCTGATATGTTTTTTCATTAGCAACTGCAATAACAACACATTGCAGGAAAAACTTAGATATCACACACGAAACTTCATTGCAAATAAAAATAGATATGACATAAAATGAGCCGCATCTTTAATGTGACTCCAAAAGGTGAACTCAGATTTTTGAGTATCTATTGAACTTAATTTAGACAAAAAAACAACAAATAGTCAACAACTTTGTGTCTAACCTGCCCCTATTTTTAACATGTTGTGGTGTTTGGATTGCATACTTATGATTACCTGCTTACAACAAAAAATGCGGGAAACACGAAACCATAGAGTATACGTGAGACAGATTCTGGATTAAAAAAGGACTACCTGACTGACTTGCCATTCTCTTCCCGTCAGTATAGTCCAAGATCGAGATCGTAATTTGGAGTTCGAATAGCTACTTCAAAAATGCCGGAACACACCAATGATCATAATCCCTCTAAATCAGACTCCATATCAAACATCTATACATATAAGCAAATAATACTAAACATTATATTTCTATCCACGTGTGAATTCCAACAAAAAAAGTTTCAGATTTATGAATATTTATACACCCTTGGTTCGTAACTGAAAAAACAACATATGTTTATATTGATGATAAACTAACCTTGACCATCATTTAGTCTTCATCGATAATATTCGAACAATTAGTATTTAGTAGATAGATAATGTTACCCACAAAAACAATCATTAGCACTCAACTCATTCTCTATGATTAACATCTCACCAAAATGATTTTAATTGACAGAATTGGAGAAGACGACATCTATTTGCATTGGTTTTCAGTAATTATCTTTGATTAGGTAACGAAAAACACGGCTTGGCTTTTTTTTTCTTCCTATAGTCAGAATCAACAACCAAAGAAAATTGTGATTTATGTGAAATGGTTGAATATGATTTTGAATCGGTGATAGTTTGAATCTGATTTTGAATGGGTGATAGTTTGAATCGAAACTGATAATTATCAATCAATTCCATAAATATAACACCGTGTGTTACTTTTCGAGGTATATTTGATTGATATGAAATTAATTGTTGAATTGAAAAGATTTTTGAATGCCAATAGCCCCTTATCTGACGTCATAATATGATGTCATAAACACACGCGTCACCTTCTGATACCATTTAGCTTTCAACACCGACTTTTTCTAACTAACTCCTTGCACTTATTTTTTTTTTCTTTTTCTAATCAGACTCATATTCTTCTATTTTATGATTATTGATCTTAAAAATCAAAATCCCTAAATATACTACTTCCTCAGTTATGATTATTTAACTTTAAATCGGTTTAATTGGTATGATAAACCCGAGTTCAATCTATTTTGCTTATCGGGTACTCGTGTTTATCCCTAAATATCACATTAATGCATAGTGTTTATCTCATTATCAGGTATTCTGTCATCCCTCTCATCGTGTTTGCTTTAATGCTTGAATCTTTGTATAAAAGGTGTTACAATGGGGGTTTTATAAACCCTAATCAAATTGGGGGTTTTGCCTAAGACGCTTGATATGGCTGATTTTGCTTGAATCTTTGTTTTGATTGTTTTGATTATTTGAAATTGGGGGTTTTGCCTAAAACTTATATATGTCAATTAGTACCCTAAGAATAAAGGTTGAGTTTTTTAGTGCGTAAAGTTTGATGATTTGAGGTGGGTCTTATTATTTATAAGCTAATTATATGGATTTAGTATCAATAAATAATGGGTCGTTTTAAAATGCAATTTTTATGACATTATGTTCTTGAGAATGCTACTGTGTATTAAGGGAATCTGATTTACCATTTAGGTGGATTAGTTTATTGGTTTTCTCGGTTAGATGTAAAAAAACTGGTTGATTGGGTTGTTTTGGTGTTTTAGAATGAATGAAAATGGGACATCAAGAGGTCCTGTTAAGTGGCAAAGGATGCTTCCTAAAGTAAGTGGTGAAGCACTTGCGGGTGACCGTGAACAAAATATCGACCCAAAGGTACGAAATGTACATCATTATCTTGGTTAGTTGAAATATTAGTACGTTGGCTGTTATTAGCATATAATGTTGTTACATTTGACTTTTAGGTTACGATGGCTATTGCAAGAGAGGTTGTTGATGTGACTCGGCTTGGCAATGAGGTAAATTTCCAAGTTCTTTTGCAATATTTGAGTATCCATTAAGTATTCATAGGTTTGCTTTTAAAGACCAATAGAGCACGCGTATTAAAAAATTTGTAGTTATTGTTCTAAAAACGCATACACTTAATTTAAGTCGCAGACTATGGTCTTATTCTGTAATACTCACACCCTTGGTTTTATGCAGAGATATTTGTAATGTCAATGGTGTTTTGATCTCTGTTCGATAGCTAAATTATAAGACATTTGATAAAATTGCTTATTTTTAACTATAAAATAAGGATCTGAAAAATAAGAGAAATGTCAACAGCATGTTTACTGGATTTGAAACCGTAACTAAAGTCCATCACTCCATTTAGTCAACTTGTGTGTCTATTTCTTATGACTTCTTCCTTTTAACAATGGAAACATGTTTGGTGTTTTCTTTTCTCTTCAGGTTTATGATCCATGATAAAAAAAAAAAAAAAAAAAAAAAAAAAAAAAAAAAAAAAAAAAAAAATGAGAGAAGAACATCCATGACTCTAATTTGTGTGTATTTTATATTATGTGTCTTATAATTGTGGTTCAGTGTAAAGATTTTGTTTAGTACTCTGTAATGTAAAGTATTTTTATCAACTTATTAACATTGTTTATAGGAAGTTACATTTTTCTTCTCATATATGGTTGTTGGCTTTGAAGTTTTGGATATCTATATTTTGATTACCGCTCTAAATGTATTTGTTCAGGCACATGTTCGTTAGCATGACTTAATATACAAAATAAATATGATTTTTTTATTTTTTATTATTTTTTTATTTTTTTGTGAGTTTTGAGTTGACATATGTTGCTACTGTGTAGTTACAATCCGACAGTTATGGACTATGATTAATGACTGTTTGAAGTTATAAATCTATGATTATTAAGTTATAAATCTATGATTATTAAGTTGTTATAAACGCAACAATCTATGATTATTCTGCTTCGACTGGACTTCAACAAGCTTCAACAAATGCAACAAACGCAACAAACTTTAGATGTAGTAACTCGTCTAAGATAAAGTAGTTCGATGTCGTGAAGATGCTCAACAAACTTAAAAAACTGCTTCGACTATTTGAAACTTGGCTCGACAAGAGTTGGTTCGATGAAATGGTTCGATGAAGTGGTTCGATGAAGTGAAGATGCTCGGTTAAAACCTTGTTCGACTATAAAGTTCGATGATAAAGTTCGGTTAAAACAAGAAGTTCGATGATAAAGTTGTTCGATCAAAAGTTCGACTAAATGAAGTTCGACTTCACAAGAAGTTCGACTACACAAGAAGTTCGGTGAGAAAAAGTTCGGTGAGATGAAATTCGACTACACAAGAAGTTCGACGAGAAAAAGTTCAGTGAGATGAAGTTCGACTACGCAAGAAGTTCGGTGAGAAAAAGTTCGGTGAGATGAAGTTCGACTACACAAGAAGTTCGACTACACAAGAAGTTCGGTGAGAAAAAGTTCGGTGAGATGAAGTTGCTCGTCGTGAAAAGTTCGACTATAGTTCAACTAGTCTAACTCGACTACTTGCTCGACTAAAAGGAAGTTCGACTATAGTTCGACTAAAAGGAAGTTCGACTATAGTTCGACTAAAAGAAAGTTCGACTATAGTTCGACTAAAAGAAAGTTCGACTATAGTTCGACTAAAAGGAAGTTCGACTATAGTTCGACTAAAAGAAAGTTCGACTATAGTTCGACTAGTCTAACTCGACTAACAAACTTGTAGTTCGACTAAAAAGAAGTTCGATTATGGGAAGTTCGATCAAAAGTTCGATGAAAGTTGGTAGAAGAAACAGGTCTGATGAAATACTTGGTTCGACTACTAAGTAGCATGTTCGATCAAAGAGTTGGTGAATGTGAACAGTAGAGATAGAAACAAAATATATGTAACAATAACAATGTAACAGTAGTGATAAAACAAAACAAAAAACAAAAAACTATTGGAACAGTAACGTGAAATAAAACTCGTAAATAATCCTAGATCTTTAAGATTTTGCTCTTGATACCACTTGTTAAAGCTTAATATTATCCTTTATCACACAACAACAATATGAGAATAGTAGAGAAAGAATGAGATATGTAGTAACTTCTAAGGAAAGAAAGAGATATTAGATTAGAAGAGAAATGGAGATACAAGAATGAGAGTAGCCCTAGAAACTACACACACATCCAACCCTTCCAAGTGAGGAGGAGAAGGGTATTTATAGGCTTCAAGGATGGAAGGCTTGGGTGGGCTTGGATTAAGCTTGGGCCTTTTACATGGACTATAATCATACGTTTAATCTATAAGGTTAATCCAAGCCCATTGACTAAATTAACTAAACTAAACAACGACACACTTAATTAAACTATTACAATGACAAATGACCATCACTTTAAAATAAATCCTTACATAAACAACTTGTGCATTTATAGTTAATTCATGTAAGCTTTGTATACTATTATCTTTTTTAGTTACAAGAAAGTTTTTTAGATTGATTATTTAATCTAGCCACCCGTAAATTTTACGGGTCTATAGTCTAGTTAGTCCATATACTTAATCTCATAACTGATCCATCCATCACTCCATAGTAAGTCTTATAGCTAAGATTTTTGGTTTAGATTAGTTTTTAGATGATTTTAATGATACGAATAAGCGTCGTGTGCAGCTAAAGTGTTGAATGAACAAATATGTTACAACCTTTTTACATAGTTACATATTATACTTCATAATCTTTTGTGTCCCTTTCTAACTTGCCAGTGTCTTTTAAAATTTTGCGGCCCCCTAAAAGGAATTCATGGCTACGCCCTGGTATTGGTTGTTTCTGTTTAGACAGTTTGAACCGAACCGAGTCGAAACTGAAAACCATAAATATATAAAATCCAAAACTGAACCGCCAAGAGCAGGTCAGATTTCGGTTTGGTTTTTCAGTTCGTTTTACTCAACCCTATTGATAGCGTATCATTATTAATGGCCCAAAGCCCATTAATCATACGCTCGGATCAAGCCCAAAATGGTTCACGAAGTCATTATTAATGGCCGAACGAGGCCTGGCAACTCCCTTCAGGTAGCATAAACACGTGCGCAAGGGGACAACTGTTACAACTGTCGCTAACGGTTAATATACCGACTTGAAACACTTACTTTTTTTATTAACAAATATACCCACGTACTTTCAAATTTCTAAAATGTACTAACTTAAAACACTTACTTTTTTATTAACAAATATACCCACGTACTTTCAAATTTTGTTCCGACTACAAACACTTTTTTATTGACTAGCAGGGTACCCGCGCGTTGCGGCGGCGGGTACCTTATAACTAAAATTTTTGGCGAGTGATTTTTTTGGATTATACGTTTTCCGTGATTATAACTTTAAAAATGATGAGAATTTTAGATTAAAATAACTTTACGAAATATCAAGCTATTTCATATAAAATAGCAAGGTGTATGCGGCGTTTTTTTTTTTTTTTTTTTTTTTTTTTTTTTTTTTTTTTTTTTTTTTTGCGGTTTGGTTTCCCAGGCCTGTGTTTGTTGCCAAAACCGTTTGCTTATGTAAATGTGTGTTCTGTAAGTTGTTGCATAGTTAGGGGTATCTTTTGCATTTTTTTTTTCATTTTTACGAAACGACATCACATTGGCAATGTCTATATCCCAAAGTGTGCAACCCAATAAGCATTGCAAGCATTCCAGTCCAATAAACACATCCAATCCAAAAATAACAAATGAAAAGCACAACCCAATCCATTCCACACTCAAAATAGACTCGATCCATAACACATTGTAATATAAGTTATGTATACCTTGTTTTTTTCATTTTATCTTAACCCTAGCACACACATAGTATAATCCGCCTACCACACACATCTCTCCCAACTCATCTCATCTCCATTATCAAATGCGTCCTATGAATCAGACATCATCAAAGCATATTATGGCTTCAAGATCCTTTGGAGGGTTTCAGGTAGGTTCTACAAGAGTTGTTTTTGCTTTGTTGTTTTCTTGTGTCTTTGAACGAACCAAGGATGGAAAATAACATAGTTGTTATATTTCATTTCCTTTTTGTATTTGGATATAAATGAAGCAAAGTCTTCAATAATGATCGATGAAGAAGTCTTATCGTGTTGTTTTGATCTTTAGGGTCGAATATGTTATTTGTAAACACGAAAATAAACTGTGATCGTTTAATTGTTTTTTGTTTTTTTTTTTTCTTTTTTTTCTATTTGAATCTTGTGGAAGTGATGATGAGTAGAGGAGGATCGAATTTAGGTTAGTAATGTAGTTGGATCAAAGTGAGTGTCTAGTTTAGGATTAATTTTGGTTATTGGTTATTCGAAATAGATGGCTGCAACTTCATCTTAATGGTCATCAGTCTAGATCTTGTGTTCTTCTTTTTGTTTTGCAACGAAACAAAGTTATATTTCTTTTTGTTTCGAAAAGGTCGATGGTAGGTTTATGTTTTGTTTGAACGAAACAAAGTTAGAATATAACATATTCGTTATTCGTTATAGTTCTTTCTTTTTTTTCCGAATATAAAAGAGATGGATAGATTTTCACACATCTATGATGTACTCTTGTTCACACACATAAGATCTTTAAAGATTGGTAAACAAGTGAAAAAAAACAGAGATCTTTTGATTTTTTCTGTTTGTATTCGAGTAGTTGTTCTTGTTTGGAATTAGGTTTTTAGATGTTGAGGTTATGTCGGTGACGTGAGGCGTATGGGACAGAGGTTGTTTTATTTGTAGTTATAGTTCACTGTTGTGAAACGTGAGGATGGGTTTTAGCTCAGAGAGATAGCTGACAGTGGTCGGATCTTAGTGGTGCTCGGCTCAAGGTAAGAGAGCATATTTCTAGAGAATATGGTTTTGTTTTTTAGTTTTAAGAGTGGTGTAATTTATATGAATATTAGAGGGCTGTTACAAGTTTATAGAATTGAAGACACTTAAATTTATGGGTTGTTACAAGTTTATAGAATTAAAGATATTTAATTTTCTAGGCTATTACAAGTTTATAAAATTGATGACAATTCTTTCTATTATAAGTAATTTGTTGATTGTTAGGGATATAAATATTCAGTTGAAGACTCGGTCACCCCGAGTACTTATTAGCACATCATAGCTCGTTGGATAATTAGTAATATTATTAGTAGTTTAGTTATTATTAATATTGTGGAGTGGGTCGGGTCTTTACCCACTGTCAGCTTGCTCCACAGCCCACTAGGGGCATATTAAGTAATATAGTCGTGTAGTATATAAACCCCTCTCCTCATGTGGAGAGGGTTGGAACTTCCCTCATTCTTAATCTAACCTATTTCACTTTCTCTCTCTACAAGTTCCTAACTTCTTCTCACTTTCTCTCTCTATACAAACTGGACTAAATCACCAACCATACGTGTGTTTATTGTTATGAATGTGCTACAATTGGTATCAAGAGCTATGGTTAGATTCGTGTAGTGCATATTCAGATTCGTGTTTGGTTTTTGGGTGTGTTTTGGTTCGAACAAATGAGTAAGAAAAAGACCCTTGTTTGATCTTGTTTTGTGGTTAAAGTAGTGTAATACTTGTACTTTTAGGTTCATAAAGGTGTCTTAGATCGTTCTTGATAAGTCACAACAGTGTTGGTGAGTTATTTGTGGAAGATCTGTCGAGTTTCTTGCCAGTAGGTTACTGTTTGTACAAAGTTTCTTCGCAGCGGTTTGACAATCTGCTTTAGTTTCTTGTTAGTGGCTTACTATATTCAGCTGTTCTGCTCCAGCGGCTTGACTAATAGCGGTTTGTAGTTTATCCGTTTCTGGAAAAGGACAAACTGTACTGAAAAGGACAGTTTGTCAACTAGTGGCAGCGGTTTGTCAGAAATTGTCAACTAGCGGTTTGTCGTTTTGTGGCAGAGGTTTACGGTTTGTCGATTTGTGGCAGTGGTTTACTGGTTTCAGCGGGTTAAGTATCAGCGGGTTAAGGTTCAGCGGTTTAGGTCTCAGCGGGTTAAGTATCAGCGGGTTAAAGTTCAGCGGTTCTGGTCTTAGCGGCTCTGGTTCTAGCGGCTCTAGTTTCAGCGGTTTAAGCTCCCAGCGGTTTAGCGTTCAGCGGTTTAATCGTCAGCGGTTTAACTTCTAGCGGTTTGATACTGGCGGTTTGACTACTACTTTTACGTCAAAACTTCAAACGGCTATAACTTTTGAACCGTAACTCCGTTTTCAGCCCACGACCTGTCAAAACGACCGTGAGACCGAGGAGAATGACACGTTGAATTAATTTATTCATTCAACCCAACTTTCGAAGCCTGAAATCGCTCCAGAAAGAAGTTATTGAGGTTTTAAGTTTTTCAGACCAAAATTTCGCCATAATAACTTGCAACAACCATACCAAACAGATCAACAAGTCTACCAGACCTTCATCATAACACATATCAAGCATCATTTCACGGTTTATTCTTGATTTTGTAAAACCCCGCGAAAGAATCTATTTCTCGGTTTAAATCATAGAACTGTAAAATCCCGTGCACGTTAATATCATGTCAAATACTTCAGATTCCGCTATATCAGAGATACTCAGATTGTACAACATGATTGACAAACAAAAGATTCCCAAAGATGTTCGACAAATAAATGTGTTTGACTATGTTGGTGCCAATAGAGACTTTGTGTGCCTGAATTCTCAAGAAAACAAGCTTCATCAGCCACAGACAAACGTTGTTGAGTCAAATACTGCTAGGAACAACGTGCAACATGAGAAACACAACGAAGCGTCGGCTGAACCTAATGGGGTACCTTCTGTCATTAATAATAATAATGTGTTGCATGAACAAAAGATTCCCGTCAAAGTACAACAGACAAACGTTGTTGAGTCAGATATTGCTAATATGGGAAATAGCGATGTTTTCCCATATGAACAATATGTGAATCACAACGAAGCGTCTGTTGTACCTAGTTGTGCATCTTCTGTTCTAAATGATGATTATGTGCTGCATGAGAACACTATGTTTGTCCCTGATGATAACTTGATCACTAGACTAAACATCTATAAGGAACAAGTAGCTATGTATGAACAGCGTGCTAAGTTTGAACTTAATGAACGTGAGCATAAATTAGAAGGTCAAATGAGTACACTTATTAAAGAGTCTAGAGTAAGAGAAGAAACATTAAAACAAGAGTTGAATTCTTTGAAAAATCAGCTAGAACAGTCTGTCAAACAGAAACAGGAAGTACAAAAATGTATAACTACACTAAAGCTAGAATTCAAAGAAAAAGAAACAACACTTTTAAATGATTTCTCTAGACTCAAAACCTTAAAGAATAAGCTTGAGGATAAGTTGTACACACAAGACCAAACCAGACAGACTGCCCAAATGATGTATAAGCACAGAAAGTTAAGTGACAAGCATAGTGAAAGCAATGTAGGTAAATCTAAATTAGCTATTCATGAGATTGCTAAGATAGCCCAACCTGCATTAAATGATTCCAATGTGATGTTTATGCCTAATCATGACCCGCCTGAGCATATCTACACTAAAGAGGAGGATGAGATAAGTGAGAGAACAAGGGAAAGAATGAATGAGAAAATGAGGGATCCCGAGTGCATAGCCAGACGAATAATAGTCAAGCCCCATGACTATAGTGAGGAAAATCGTTTGACTGTGTTTGCACCTCAAAAGAAGTTAACACCTGAACAAATATTTTGGTCTCAAGATATTGAAAAGCAAAAGGAAGAAGAGCTTAAAGCCAAAACCCCATCCCTTAGGAAAATTGCTGCTGCGACGGTGTATCCTCCCAATAAACCTAGACACTTAGTTCCTTTAACTCTTCCTACTGAATGTAAGACATTTATTAGCTTATACGTGCTTTGGCAACTATTTGCTGATTTTGATAAAACATGTAAGAAGAGAATCACACCAACAGGAATTACTGAGGGGGAAAGGTGTTTTGAGCATGCAAAAAGGTGTTACTTGACTGAGGTCATGCCATTCTTTAAACTACTTAAAGAACATTTTGAAGGGATGCAAACTGCCCTTAAAACCGAAATAAATGAAATGAAAGTAGTGTTTAAAGATATGGAAAATGAGGTAGCTCAATGTGCAATAGAACTTAAGAGTCGTGAGATTGAAAGGAAAAACATACTCATCGCCAATGACAACTTGATTGCTAGATGTATTGCGCAAGATGTGTTTTATACTGCTACTGATTCTGCATTATCTGCTTGTCAATTTCATGAGTATGCTATTGCTTTAGATGTTACCCAGAATCGTGTTGTTGAGCTTGAGGGGGAGAATTTGAAATTGCTTGAAAAAATTCAAAATAATGACCATGATAACATGGTTAAACGTTTTTCAAAACTAGAAGTTGATTATCTGAATTTGCAACTTAAACATCAACACTTAGAAGAAAAATGCAAAATATCAAATGTCAAGACATCCTCGGATGCTCCTGAGTTTGATACATATTTTGAATTAAGCAAACGTGATGAAAAAATTCAAGCTCACACAAACACGATTCGACTGTTGAGGGCCCAAGTTGCCCAATTGAAATCCAACAAATGTGATGTGTATAGCACCAATAAACCTTCATCTTCAGATTCTCAGAATTTTCAATATCAAGACACCATCAACAAGTTACATTATGAAAATGAGTGTTTTCGAGAAGAAAATTCTAAGATTAAACAACATTACAAAGAGTTATATGACTCAATTAAAGTTACACGAAATAGTCATAATGAAAAGATAACTTCTTTGCTAAATGAAATTGAGAATCTTAAGACTCAGGTGAAAGGAAAAATGCCAAGTACATCCTGTAATTGTGTTGCATCAAAGGTTTCTGCTTGTAAAATGTACGATGTTGACGTGAGGCCTATTCCATTTCCCATAAGAAACAACAGACCTGTCCATCAAATGTACCTCTGTCACCTTAGGGATGGACTTGACACTCTTCGTGAGGTTGTGGAAGAGGACATAATAGGAAAACCACTCGATAAGGCAGTAGGTTATGCCTGCGTCCTCACAAAAAGGATCCAGGAACAGTTAGAATATGCCATTGGCACGGGCGCAAAGTCTCACAACCAAAGAGATAGAATAGTTGCATCGTCATCCACAATTAAGAACAAGCATGTAACCTTTGAGGTATCTTTGGAAACTTCAGATCCCAACACATCAAAACATGTTCAGCAACTAGAAGTGAAGAAGACTAAGATTCTCATCAGTCCTTCTACAGGAGTTAATAGTGACACTAAAGCTAGCGAGTCAAAACCTAGGAGAAACATAAAGAATTCTAGGATTTCACCAGCTAAATGTGTTCCTAAAAGGAAAGTAGAAGACCACATGAGAAACAACAAGTTAGATTTGAACAAAAGGAATCATAATTCGAATCCAAATTCACTTTGCAAAACATGTAATGAATGCATAATTTCGTGTAATCATGATAAATGTGTTAAGAAATTTCTGAAGTCGTCCAACAAACACCCAATTAGGAAAGTTTGGAGAGCTAGACTAATTAAGCAATCTTGGAAACCTACAGGGAAAATATTTACCAATGTGGGCTTTCAGTGGAAGCCCACGGGCCGAACATTTACACTAGGGGAACATTGCCCTTTAACAAGGATTAAAATTCCTAGAGTAGTGCCTGTTAAGGAATGGAAGCCTACTGGTAGAGTTATCCCTTTAGATACACACTGTCCCTTAACTAGGTCCATTGCATCTACTAGTGTTGCCCCTATTGTTAAAACCAAGGCACCTATGGTTTCAGCAGCCCCAAAGATTGTGTGCACTAACCAACTGGAACCCAACCTAAATTGGGTATCCGACTCTCCAAATTCTCTTGTTTCGTCTGTTTTCAAATGCAGGTCGTACGGATCGTCCTTTGACATTTGGACACAGGCTGCTCACAACATATGAGGGGAATCATTATGATGTCTGTTCACATCAGTTCAGGCCTCGTTCTTCATCGACTATGACGTTTGAACACTGCAGTTCAAGCCTCGGGTCTCAATGTTTTCATAATGGCGTCTGCTGACATCTCTTCAGGCCCCGTTCATCAAAGAAAAGAAAGGCGTACGCTTGAGTGCGCTTTATCTTCGGAAGAAGAGGAATCTTCTTATTTATGACCATTCTCATCAAGCTTCATGTTCTTCAAATGCTCATTCAGTCACCAAAGGGGATAAAAGTACATTGGAGTATATTCTTATTCACCTGCTCTATCAAAAATGGCAGTTAGTCGTCATGTGCAATTTTTGAGGGGGAGAAAGGTGAATAAACTACATGGTGATTGAGACTTGAGTAATGGTCATATGACTCTCCTGGTTTCTGACTATTCTCATCATAAGGCTTCATACTTACTCCATGCTCGTTCAGACAACAAGTGGATCTACTTCCATCAAAAATGGCATCCTCGTATGCAATCTTTGAGGGGGAGAAGTGTGAACAGTGGATCAACCTCATATGCACTTGTTCAATCAAAGATGGCATCCTCGTATGCAATCTTTGAGGGGGAGATGTGTGAACAAGTGATTCGATGTACATTTGGTTGTTGGTTCACTCACTTGAGCTGGGCATCTAATTGTGACCATGGAGTTGATCAGGTATCACTTATTTGGGGTTGAAGTTGACTTTCTCAAAGGCGTGATCTTACTCTATCTTGAAGTCGGGGTTGGTTGGATGCATGACCTTCAATGATAACTTGCTCGTGCTTAAGATTTAAGTTGAAGACTTAGGTTATCTAGTTACCAGCAGTCGGGGTAACTATCACTTAAAGGAGTTACGATGTAGTACTCAGTGTCACACGCCGTTGACGTTGTGGATAATCGTAAGAGGTGTTAATGTCTCATACCTTGGTTGGGTATTGAGTACTTAGAGATTTGCTTGGAGCACTAATTCTCTACACCGTTCTTCCAACATTAGTGCAAGCATAAGTCACAAGAATGGGGAATTCTATCTTCAGGTTCAAGTTTGGTATATCGTGTTTGCTCCATCAATTATCACTTCGAATAGCCTACTTAAGGGTTGATAAAGATAGTCAGAGACGGTTTCGGCAGCAGTTAATTCTCACTTGATACATTTGAGCTAATTTTGTTCTTCTCACAAGATCTCAAGAATATATGCGTAAAATGTGTTGCTGATTCTGAGGTATCAAAACCAGCAAGGGGGAAGGAGACATACAGTTGAATACACAACGAGTACACGTGATGAACTTTATACTTCTTCTCTATTGAAGATTATTCCGGGAAGACAAATGTCATAACCGCAGAGAAAATTAGTGTTGTAACTCGTGCCTTCGGGTGTATTATTCCAACTACGTGGGGGAAGAGATGTAAGAAACAGTTTCTGATAATTAAAGAGGTACACAATTGTATGATGATTACACTCGGGACTTAGATGACTTTGGTGTAGCAATTCTCATCTGCAAATTACAGAAGGGAGAAAAGTGCATTGGGTCTTAATCGATCTTGATGTTACGTGTTCGACTTTATCAAATGGGATTGAGTGTGTACTTCGGGTTTTTGGGCTTCATATAATGAGACTGATTGCATCACTTCAACTACTTGGGGGAAGTGGTCTCTGGATACTCTTGGCATGCATTACTTCAGTCTTCAGCGGGAAGTAATGTGAGAAGAATTATTTAAATGTGAGATGATTCGTTGCTGATCTATTTAAGGATCCCCGAACGGAGAATCACGATGATTATTATTAAAAAGGAGCAGTAATACTTGATGTGGTTTGCTACGGTTTCCACTGTACACTTACCTTATGTAAGCTTGAAAGAGAGCTTAGAATCTGCTCAGTAAGAAGATTGTCGGTTTGAGGGGAAGCTATCAAAGCTGTACATTGGGAAGGCTCAAGTTCCGTCGATTGTTCAGGAGCCTCGAAAGCTTTGGTGGTGTAAGTTTAAGAGATGATTGACCACAGATTTCTACAACATACTAAACGTATCCTCATTTCGGTATTCATTTCATCATTGTCTTAAACTGAATAATATAGTTTGTACATATCTTAAAACATACTGTAAATAGAAAATTATAGAACCAGAAAATTGTATATAGAAAAATATTAAAACCAAGAAAAACCATAAAAATTAAAAAAAAATAGAAAATACCAAAAATAGTTTCACCTAGGCATGTCTTCTGTTTATCGATAACATTTGCGGACTTAGAAATGTCATTCAATAATGGCATGGGTCTTTAGATGAAGCTCGAGCAGAAGTTAAAATGGATTGTTAAAACATGTCTAAATGGCTTGCAGTTACTTCATACTGCAACCCGCGCTGTACAATGGGGAAAGCATGTCGCCAAAAAGACAGCTGTTCCTCCAACCGGGTGATGTTCACCTGGGCATGGATTACTTTATATCCATGTTTCCCCGATTTGATGTACGTTTCAGTGCATCATTTCGCGTATAAGAAGAGAAGTCTTCTTTGCACCATGAACTCTTTCAGTTCTATGATTCTTCAAGAGAGTTTTGGTGTTTCACAAGGTGGTAACTGGACTTAAATTTCACAAATACTTATCTCTCAATTGAATGACTACAGCTCTTTAAATAGAAAACGGGTCATTAATTGAGGGGGAGTTTATTTGTTCAAATTTTGACACCTTTTTAAACATTGTGCAACATCAGCAGTGACACTCTCTCTTGGTTTGAGGGGGAGCATTGTATGCTTCGTAATCAGAATATATTAAACCTGACCACATTTTCTCCCAAATTTTCTAAAACATATTTAAATCAATTGGGATCACAAATCTCAAATAGTTTGAAATTTTTGATCGGGGGAGAGAATGTGATTTAAATATGAAATTCTGATAAAAATGTGATCTTTTGGAACTCAAGTGTAGGCTCTCCCATATGTGCTAAACCTTTTCGTATATCGATGCACATATTGAGGGGGAGCGAATGATGTTTATGATGGCAACTGTGGAAGAATACCAAAGACCGACCAATATTACTTTAATGCATTGGAGTTATAAGGATGGTGAGGTTAGGTATTTGTTCTCATGATCCAGCCAGAACCGGAGGGATCTTCCCAGGGACAATCCTCTAGTTAGAATAGAAGCCCTTAGGAATGATTAAAAAGGAGAAAAGTGAATAAGGGAAGAGTGCCGACTGAGATGGAGCTAGCACTGGAACAAACCCAACAAGGTGCTAGTTATGAAGTCTCGGTAAGCACTAAAGGGGTTGAAGAATGAAAAAGAAACGTAAAGATAAAGGGTGAAAAGAAAGAAGCCCTCCTTACATCTCAGGCAGAAACCGGGTCAATACATATGCTGTCAGAATCACTTAGTTGATTGCTGACATTGAAGACAAAGTATCATGGACCCAGTGATACGCTGCACAACCCTCCCTAGCCACTCAAGGTCCCTCAAAGGACTCTTGTTTCACTTGTCATGGAGATCAATTCATTGCTATCGTCTCTCTCACTTCGAGTTGGATGATATTGAAAAGGTGGCAGTCCTCTCCAGCCTCCGATCACTAAATCAAAACGCACTATTGAGTCTAGAGCCCAGAGATCATCAACAAATCTCAGTAGGACACATTTCCAATATGCTTGCTGTTTCATATACCGTGAAAAGCAAGAAAATATATATGAAGAGTCCTACGCATTATCCTTGTGGTATTGCCAGAACATCCGAGTGATACGTAAAGTATTCACAATGAAGATGGAAATCCTTCTAGAGCCAACATCAAAAAAGCTCTTGGTGGGTGACATGTGAGATTCTTCATGGATCATGCTTGTGACAACTGGAAAGAAACGATGGGGCGATTCAAATTTGAATCAAACCTGTTCCAGGATATGGATTGACGGATGCTTTTGGAAAACCCTTCAATGTGCTCATCAAATGAATTTCGAGCGCATTGATTGTGAAAATTTTCAAACAAAAGTATTTATGACAGAAATGTGATTTAATGTGTAAAACCCTCGTCGTGTTACATAAAAATTGTTTATCTAGTAACACGCGAGTGATTTTTCTAATCAATTTCTCATCAATCAGTGGGTAGTCAATTCACTGATTCACTCAACCGTGTTGTCTGCTTTGAGACGTTCCGGTATGAGAACATGCTTGTAAGACGAGTCCAATGTTAGTTCATTGAATGAGTCTTTACAACAAGCTGGAAATTCCTGTCAAGGAGAATTCTCTTTAAAGGGAATTCTACCTGATCACAGGTCGGTCCTCACGGAACCGAAGGTTAATCCAACCACACCGAACGAATGACAAAGCCATATTCGTTCTCCAACTTTATTGCTAACTGTTTTATTTCAGGTACATATAAAGATGGTGATGGTGGTTCCTGATTCCAGTATGAGACGAGTCAATCCACACTCCATGCTCACACTTCCAACTCATTATTAAAGACATCATGATAGCTAAAATACCTACAACATAGCTTCCGCAACTCTGATGGTACATATCATGATCCAAAAAGGTGTGAGCATGCGAGAACAACAGTCACAACCAAACACATGAAGGCAATACTACTGCAACGGATGAGCTCAGAGATTTACAGTGGCGGATGATCTCAAAGAAGGCTCCAAGATCACAACTTCTCATAATAACGAAGCCACAAGATGACTTGAAGACATATGTTGGATGATAACTTCAAAGAATACTCAAAGATCATCCAAAACAAAGAACGGTCATCGCAAGTTCACTGCTGAAGGCACAAAGATTTTTAAAGTTGAAGAATCAAGGTCTACGAGCTATGAAGTCAAGATCCAAGAATGAAGTGCTAGAATTCAGAACATTAATTCCGGGGTGACCTCCCTTAGGGGGAGATTGTTAGGAATATAAATATTCAGTTGAAGACTCGGTCACCCCGAGTACTTATTAGCACATCATAGCTCGTTGGATAATTAGTAATATTATTAGTAGTTTAGTTATTATTAATATTGTGGAGTGGGTCGGGTCTTTACCCACTGTCAGCTCGCTCCACAGTCCGCTAGGGACATATTAAGTAAGCTAGACAAGTAGTATAAATACCCCTCTCCTCATGTGGAGAGGGTTGGAACTTCCCTCATTCTTAATCTAACATATTTCACTTTCTCTCTCTACAAGTTCCCAACTTCTTCTCACTTTCTCTCTCTATACAAACCGGCCTAAATCACCAACCATACGTGTGTTTATTGTTATGAATATGCTACATTGTTGAATCTGAATTTTTAAGCCTTCTATTAATATCATGTCCCAAATGTTTTATATAGTAGTATAGATTATCCATGCGTCATTTTATTTTTCTTTTTTTATTTCCACGTTGTCAACTCATGACTACGTGGATATGGACCCTTTTTTTTAACCCGATTATACACGGGTCTAACCCGATTTGTACTCGTTTTATACTAATCAGATCCGTTTTTCTTTTTTATAAACCTAAAAAGAAACCCTAATTTGTGTTCATCCCCAAATACTCATAAGCCACCATTGTTGTCATCATCTTCTTCCCAAAATACAAACCCTGCCTATTTCGATTCAAACCATTTCAAACATTTCATCATCTTCTTTCAACTATTCAAACCCATATACTCTCGTTGAAACTGAATGTAAATGCCTTCTTCCACTTATGACACTTACCTATTGGACCAAAGAAAACCATGCTAGACGATTTCTTGTTTGTCCTAACAGATACAAAACTGGAATCAATAAATGGGATTGGTTTGATCCGGAGTTGGATAATGATTGGTACAGAGATCATTTGTATGAGATATATAAGATTCTTAATCCATCTCAAAAATGAGAACTACAAAATGCAATAAGTATCCAGAAAAAGTTAATGTTCTTCAAGCTGAAATCCAGCAACTCAAGGATGATTTGAACAAAAGTAAAAAAAAAAAAAAAAAAAAAAAAAAAAAAAAAAAAAGTCTTATGTCGTTATCTTTGTTGTTATGGCTTGGTTTGTATTTGTAATGAATTAGAGTTAGATTTGGACTGTGATCTGTAACAAATTAGCAGTATGATGTAGTTTATGTTATAATGGAATGAAGGTTTATGTCATTATTGTTGTTGTACATGGTCTGGATATGCTGCATTATCACAAAAAAGACACAAGTGAATTTGTTTATAAATGTTCTACACGTACAAAACAGATATTTTGCACATTTCTTTGGCCTGCACATAAAAAATAGATGTTTATGGAGTGCATTTGTTGTTTTCACGCATAAAAAATGTTGCAGCAAAACACATGGACTGCATTAAAAACAAATGGCCTACTACACATTTTAATACTAAATTGTAGCAAAACACATAGACATAAAGCACTTGAAAACTGGAATATAACATAAACTACTACACATTTTAATACTAAATAATGAATTTCTATAATTTAAGGTGGTCAAAGCAATAGTTTACAAAAGATACCACAAAAGGTGTGTCCACATGCCTTTGTCCACCAATACTGTCCAAAAGAAAACCCATGAAAATGCAGTTTAAGTTCCTAATCATCCATTACAAAGACTTAAAACATAGTTAAACTACAAACAGTTCCAATTCTGATCAGAATCAGAAACATCAAATGCCTTTTCAGGAGTTGATCCAGTTCCAAATTGGTCAAAGTTATAAGCCTTGCTCATCTGCTACTTTTTTATTCTTTCTGATCTCCCACAGTTCTTGTAATAAATTCTTTGACCATCTACATATGATAGTTCCATCCACTTCTGATTGTTTCTTCTCTTTTTTGGTTGTGCTGGTTCTCTTGCTGAATCATCTTGTGTTGCTTCATCAACTGGTTGCTTGCCTTTCCCATGGACTGTTGCTGCATCAACTTGTTTTGTTAATGAATCATCTTGTGTTGTTGTTGTTGCATCAAGTGGTTGTTTGCCTTTCATATGGACTCTTGCTGAATCATCTTGTGCTGCTACTTCAAGTGGAGCATGTATCATAGAGTGTTGGGTTGGTTGAGAAGGGTTATCCTGAATCACACTTTGTTCACCATCTTTTGTTCCATCAAATAGAGCATCATTGTCTTCTTCTATAAGATTCATTGGATTAAGGTTATCCATCCTAGCCTCCCACTCTTCTTCTTGCCAGACCAGACCTGTCTTTGTTTGGCATTACCCTGTCTTTGTTACCCTTTTTACCTGCATATTTGCCTTCTGCAACATTCCTTCCACAATAAACCAAAACACTTCTCCAATCATTCTTCATATACCATAGCTCATAACCATAGGCTACACCATAGTTTGTCAGAGCTAATTTTAACTGATAAGCACTCTCATACCTCATTCCTAGAATTAGTTCCATCTTATCCCAAGGTATATTAGGGTCAAAGGCAGGATAAATGTAACAGATCACAATTTTGAGATAATTATTAAATTATTTAATTTTGCTTAATATTTTATTTTGAGTAAATTTACACTTGCGGCTAACTGAATAGCAGGTTATCCCGCGTACTTCGATAAACGTACATTTAACTCAAACCGACACCCGCCAATACTCAGTATAATTATTTTTGTACATTTTGATTCCTTACAATCATATATTAAATATTCTATTTTTACTTTTCCATTTTTTACCTAAACTTTGCACATTTCGCATTTTGCGCGTTTTCAGTCTACGTCTTCAATTTTTTAACATCAAGTAATCACCCAACAAGCTCAAGGATCACCTAAAATATCAAAATATGTTTTGTTGTCAAGTTTTAACATTTTTGTAAGTTTTGTATTTTTACGTTACCCGATTTTAAGTTTCGCGTCTTAAAAACTCCACGTTTGCAATTACCGGGATCAAAACTACACGCTATTGCTCAAAACTACACAAAATAAAATATACTCCCTCCCACTCACTCTATACAAATGACACACATTAACACATGTCCATGCATGTACAAGTGTTACAATATTTCTACTAAAACCATTTACTTAAAACCACTTAACCATAAACCACTAAATCTAGATCTCAAAACCATCTTTTTTTTTGTGTGTGTGTTTTCTTCCTCTTGTGAACGACCCAAGCCACATAACACATCCAAAATTTGATCTTTACTCAAGAATATTCCAACAATATTGAATACTTTGTGTTCCTAACTAGTTTTTGATTCAAAAATCACCACAATCTCATCTATTTTGGGTCATTTGAGAAGAGTTCTTGACAAGGTTTTCTTAGAAGATTTTCAAGGGTTATTGCATGTGTTCTTGGGTTGTTTAAATCATGTCTTTCAAGGGTTTACAAGGTTGTTAGTTTGTTAGATCAAGGGTTGGTTTAATTTGGAAGCTTGTTGTTGTGCTGGTTTAAGATCTAGTGCTCTTTGATCTTGATTTTCTTGTGTTTCCATTCCATCCTTGTAAGGAACCAATCACTCACACTTTCATTATACTTCTGTAATTATATGTTTATTTATGTATTTTATATGTTTCATAAGTTTATTATGCTTGGTTATGCTTGGTACATGCTTTGAATTACTAGAAATCATTAGAGGACTAGACATGCAAAAATTGTTAATACAAATAGCGTCTCAAAAACGTTATTTATATTCTTTGATCTTTCATTAGTTTTGTTAATGACAAATAAAAGGAATATCTTTTAGCAAATAATAAATACTAGCTTAAGTCTCTTAAGTACACATTTTACACTTTACATAATAACCAAGAATTACAAGTTTGCTTATTTAGTAACTTGTTTCCTTAAAAGGAAACTTTAATTCTAAAATCATTCCATGACATCATTGCATACATCACATACAATATCTTTGATATATCTTGTTTAGATTTGCAAGATACATAGTTGACTTTTGAGGATCTTGGATGATTTGGTAAGATATGCTAAGATACAACTAAACCTTAGCTGTCACATCCCACGGATCCAAACCCAATGAAGGACGGATCCCTTCTGAGGGATCCGTGGGATCCGTGAGCTGAAGATCAGCTTGCCTATAAATAGCAAGCTGATCATTTGGCTCTCTCATCACTCATATAGCTTTAACACACATATTCATTCAGTACATATCTTACTAACATCATTCATAGTTGCATTTCACTTTGATCTTTCATTTTGTAGAAAAGAGATCAAGCATTCAAGGATCTACAGAACCGTAATCCTTTAGTTGCATTACTGTGTGATATTGTAGTTTGTTTCACACATCATATCTATCATTTGTAATCAGTGAGTGTGGTTAGTGCTTTAGTCCTTAAAGCACAAAGAGTGTAGGGAGTGGTTGTACCCGTGTAAAGAACTCGACATCTAGCTTAGTGTCGGTAAAGTAATTAGGCGACGTCAGGTTGGTTCTACCTTGTGAAAGAACCCGGTGTTTAGCTTAGTACCGGAAAAGGAAGTAAGCGACGTGTAAAGGTTTTCTCCGCCTAGAAAAGGAGTTTGTTTCTTAGTGAAAGATAAACTCTCGAGTAGGAAACTCAGGGAGTGGAGTAGGGCAAGGAAGAGAGTCCTTGCAGCCGAACCACTATAAACAACAGTGTCGTGTGGTTTTATCTTTCCTCTCTTTATCTTTTGTTTATATTGTGTGATTATTTATTTGTGATTGTTTCCTTTGAAATTAACATATAGTAACAAAGCAAATAAAACTTGAAAAACGGTAAAAACTATTCAACCCCCCTTCTAGTTTTCCACAATTGGCATCAAGAGCTACGTTACTTAAGATCTTTAAAATATATTGTATTTTAAAACTTAAAACGATCCATGGATTTTGAAAACTTTAAAGAAGGGCAATCTATGCAGAGACCACCTCTATTTGAACCAAATTGTTTTATTTATTGGAAAAATCGCTTTGAGACTTATGTAAAGTCAAAGGATATAGATCTATGGTATATTATAGTTGATGGTGATTACAAACCTATTAGTAATAATATTTCGAGTGGTCGGGATGAAGGAGTTTCTCTTACTCGTCACAGTGATGAGCAAAAGAAACTAATTGCCAAAAATAATGAAGCCAAAATGATGCTTTATAATGCCTTACCTAAGAAAGAATATGAAAGAGTTTTTATGTGTAAAACGGCTAAGGATATTTGGCAATCTCTTATTATCACACATTAAGGGAACTCACAAGTAAAAGATAACAAAATTGATCTTCTTGTCCAACAATATGAACAATTTGTTATCTCTGAAGATGAGACCATTGATAGTGCGTTTGCTAAGTTCAATACTATTATTACATCACTTAAAGCACTTGATGAATCTTTTTCTAGTAAGAATTTTGTCAGGAAATTTCTAAGAGCACTCCATCCGAAATGGAGAGCAAAGGTGACAGCTATTGAAGAATCTAAAGATCTCTCAAGCATGACACTGGATGAGCTCATAGGAAACCTAAAAGTTCACGAAATGATTATGGAAAAAGACTCGGAAATTGTCAAAGGCAAAAAGGAGAAGATTAAGTCTATTGCCTTAAAAGCCAAAGTCGAGTCAAGTGATGATGATGAGTCTTGTTCAAACAGTGATGATGAAGAGTATGCCATGGCCGTGAGGGATTTCAAGAAATTCTTCAGGAGACGAGGAAATTTTGTAAAACCACCTCGTGATGAAAAGAAATCCTCTCGGAAAGATCGTGACGATAAGAAAGGTAAGGTTGATAGGAAATGCTATAGGTGTGGTGACTCCAGTCACTTAATAGGAGAATGTCCAAAGCCTCCAAAGACCAAGTCTCAAAGAGCCTTCGTTAGTGGAGCTTGGAGCGATAGTGAAGGAGATGATGATGATGAGCCTAAGAACAACGAAATGGCACTTATGGCTAATGACACAGAAGAGGTACATTCTGATTCATACTCCTCTATAGATGACGAAACCTTAGAAATAGAATATAACAAACTGTGTGACGTTACTTTAAAAATCATAAACAAAAACAAGTTTTTGAAAACAAAGACAACACTTTTGGAAAATGAAGTATTTTGGCTTAAAGAAAAAGCAATACGAATTGAAAAAGGTAAAGACAGTAAAGAAACGTTTGTGTCTTGTCAAGAACTAAAACTTGAATTAGAAACCTTAAGAACCACACAGGAAGATTTGATCAAACATAATTCAAAGTTTAAAAGGTTTGATAAAAACATAAGTTGTGCAGATGAAATAATGAAAATGCAAAAGCTACCTCATGATAAAACAGGACTAGGCTTTATGAAACTAGGAACCGTAAGTGATCATAAGGAACAGACTGTGAATAAAACTGATTCAACCAAGTTGGACACTCACGGATCCGACGGATCCAAAAATTTGGATCCGCCAAGTGTATCCAAAGGATCCGTGAGTACAGAAGTTGAACAGAAGGTTCACAAAGTCGACCGTTCCGAGTTTGTTAAAGTTACTAAGAAACCTAACAGTAGTATAACCAATAATAAACATAAACCAGCAGTATCTTTAGGAAGAGGACAAGCTAGAAATGAATATAGAGTTAAAATGGATCAACAGAGACCTCAAATGAGTTTTCCCAAACACCCCTTTCCAAAGAGTATAGTTAATCCACAACATACTTATCAAAATAATTGGAACCAAAACATACCTAGAAACTTTCATGGTCCTAGTTATATGTCATGGAACAATTGTCCACCATTTACATACATAAACCATGATAATGTCATGTTTAACCCAAACGGACCCATGAGATATTGGGGACCAAATGCTTGAGTCTTTTATTAACTTAGGTATGCTTGAAAGTTGATCTTGAACCTGATGAGTGGATCAAAGATAGTGGGTGCTCAAGACACATGACGGGAAACAAAAATCTTTTCTCAACCTATCAAGTGTATGACGGAGGTAATGTCACATTCGGTAGCAAGCTTAAAAGTAAAATCATCGGAAAAGGTACAATCTCTCATGACTCTCTATCTATTGATGATGTTGCTCATGTAGATAATTTAGGATTTAATTTACTTAGTATAAGTCAATTGTGCCGCAAAAAGTATAACGTCCTTTTCAGTGAAAATGGAAGTAAAATACTTAAAGATGGCATAACCGTAGGAAAAGGTGTTTTAAAGAATAATGTCTATGTTATGAAATTAGATAAAACACCTAAAGATAAGTTATGTCTTACCTCCTTGGACGAAAACTCAACTCTATGTCATCGACGCTTAGGTCATGCTAACATGAGGCTTATTCAATCTTTGTCATCCAAAGAACTCGTTAGAAACCTACCCAAGTTGAAATATGTCCAACACTTTTGTGATGCTTGCAAAATTGGAAAACAAGTACATAATAGCCATAAGGCTAAAAACATGCTATCTACATCTAGATGCCTAGAATTATTACATATGGATTTGTTTGGCCCGTCGGCTATACAAAGTTATGGAGGAAATTTTTACACTTTAGTCGTAGTAGATGATTACTCTAGATATACATGGACAAAGTTTTTGAAAACTAAAAATGAGGCATTCGACAAATTTGAAATTCTAAGCAAGAAAATTCAAAATCAAATAGGAAGTAATATAGTATCTATTAGAACTGACCATGGTCGAGAATTTGACAATGAAATTCAATTTGGAAATTTTTGTGATAATAATGGAATAACTCATAATTTCTCAGCTCCTCGTACACCTCAATCTAATGGTGTAGTAGAACGTAAAAATAGAACAATTCAAGAAATGAGTAGAACTATGTTAAATGAACAAAACATACCACAAAAGTTTTGGTGTCATGCTGTAGTTACTTCTACATATATCCTAAATAGAGTTTTAATTAGACAATTTTTAAATAAAACTCCTTATGAAATTTATCGAGGCAAAAACCCTACATTAGGATATTTTAGAGTTTTTGGAAGCAAGTGCTTCATTTTAAACACAAAGGATTATCTCACTAAGTTCGACCCAAAGTCGTATGAAGGTGTATTTCTTGGGTACTCACAAAGCAGTAAAGCATACATTGTATTAAACAAGGAAACATCAAGAGTCGAGGAATCGTTGAACGTAACATTCAACGAAAGTTCACCTCCCTCTAAGACATCACCGTTGGTAGATGATGACTTAGTTGAAAGTCAAATGGTTAATGATATAGAAAACATTGAAAATGACAATGAACCCGTAAAAGGAGAAATAATCAATATTAAAGAAACTAAAAGTCATCCATTAGAAAACGTCATAGGAAAACTTAATGAAAGAACATTAAGATCCAAAGCTCAAAATGAAAGTAATTATTTTTGTTTTATTTCAACTATTGAACCTAAAAATATAGACGAGGCAATAAAAGATGAATCTTGGGTAATTGCTATGCAAGAAGAACTTAATCAATTTATTAGAAATGATGTTTGGACATTGGTCCCTCCACCTAAAAACCAAACCATAATAGGCACCAAATGGGTCTTTAGAAATAAAATGGATGAAAAAGGTATTATATCTAGAAATAAAGCTAGGCTAGTAGCTCAAGGTTACAATCAACAAGAAGGTATAGATTACGATGAAACCTTTACACCCGTAGCTAGACTTGAGTCTATTAGAATATTACTTGCATATGCATGTGCACATGATTTTAAGTTATTTCAAATGGATGTCAAAAGTGCTTTCTTAAATGGTCTTATAAATGAAGAAGTATATGTTGCACAACCTCCCGGCTTTGCCGACTTTGAAAAACCAAATTATGTTTTCAAACTTAAGAAAGCTTTATACGGACTTAAGCAAGCACCAAAGGCTTGGTATGATCGACTTAAGACTTTCCTAGTTGACCATAAGTATACCATGGGCCTAGTAGATAATACTCTCTTCACCAAGAAAAAGGGATCACATATTATCATAGTCCAAATATATGTGGATGACATTATATTCGGTTCAACTTGTCAAGAGTTATGCGACGATTTCTCAAAAATCATGCATGACGAGTTTGAAATGAGTATGATGGGGGAACTAAACTTTTTCTTAGGTCTCCAAATTAAACAATTAGAAGATGGATATTCTTCAACCAATCAAAGTATATCAAAGATATGCTTAAGAAGTTTGGTCTTGAAGACTCAAAACCCATGAGAACACCCATGTCCTCCGAAACCAAACTCACTAAGGATGAAGAAAATGAATCCGTAGATAGCACTAAATATAGAGGAATGATTGGTAGTTTACTCTATCTTACGGCTAGTAGGCCTGACATTATGTTTAGTGTTTGTCTATGTGCACGTTTTCAAGAAGATCCAAAAACTTCCCATCTTGAAGCCGTTAAAAGAATCTTTAGGTATATCAAAGGTACTACACATTTAGGATTATGGTATCCCAAAGGAACGGGTGTAGAAACCATAGTGTATACCGACTCAGATCACGCAGGTGATTATGTTGATAGGAAAAGTACTAGCGGTATTTGTACTTTTGTAGGATATTGTCTAACATCATGGTTCGCTAAGAAACAAACTGCCCTCTCAATCTCAACAACAGAGGCAGAGTATGTGTCTGCAGGAAAGGCGTGTCAACAAGCACTGTGGATGAAACAAGCTCTCGTCGACTATGGAATTGAACTCAACAACATTCCCATTCTTTGCGACAACAAAGGTGCTATCGATCTAAACAAAAATCCAGTCCAACACGCTAGAACCAAACATATTGAAATACGCCATCACTTCCTTCGCGACAATGTACAGAAGGGAATCATCTCAATTGAGAAAGTTTTCTCAGAGGACAACATTGCCGATATTCTCACAAAACCATTTAAACGAGAACCTTTCAACTATCTTAGACTTGGATTAGGATTAATGGAACCTAGTGATTAGGTGAAACATAAGTATAAACATTAGTTTAGTCACACACGACACTAAACCAAAACATGTGTTCTGATCCGCGGATCCAATCGACAACAAGGACGGATCCTTTGTTTTGGATCCGCCGGATCCGTCGCATGCTGAGTTCAGTTTATTATTAAATAAACAAGAACAACTACTATTCATTCCTCACTCCAAAACATATCACCTTACTATACTCGACACACACTTAATCTCCATCACAATTTAGACCATTTTCTTCCACAAATTTGTGCTTCTAACATCACTGTAAGTATTCTTATCATATTTATACTTCTGATCTACATCTAGGATTTCCATTTCATGCACAAAACATAAACTTGGGGTATATGCATAATTCTTGAAAAATCATGAAGCATATTTATTGCATTATACTTAAAAACATGTTTTTCTTAGTTAGGAATTGCATCTCATAGCACATTGTTTTAAATTTAACAAAAACCCCATGAAAAATTTTCACTAAAATCTTCTAACGACTAGGTAAAATGATTTTTTTTTAACATTGTTCATACAAATGCAAAAACGTTATCTTTTAGACTTCACTTGCATAATGTCTCTTGAATGCTAAAGGGAATACATAATTAATATGTATTTTTGGGTACATTCAACCGTAGCTACATTGAAATAGGAGCGTTTGGGTTATCTCTCGTTTATAAACAAAACTTGCATAAACTAATTTTTCTTGTATCAAAAGGAGTCGAGATAACCGCACCTCCACATTGTCCCCATGTAGGCACACACTAGGAATTTTACACTTCCTTTGATCATCTTAACTAAAACTATGTAACTTTTGTATTTAGGAAAATCATGCCTCCCGCAACCAACTACGATCACAAAAGAACCGTTAACTACTTACCAAATGTCCACAAAACCAAAGGTCTAACCAATGCCCAAATCGAAATTTTCAAAGCCTTAGAGAAAAAGTATGTTCATAAGGGTAGAGTCGTAGATTCATCGTTCTATGAAGGAACACAACTTAGGGAACAATTAGCCGCAATTCGATTTGACTCTCTTTTAGATATAGATGAACCAATTGTTCCTAGGTTCATACTTGAGTTCTATGCTAGTGTAGGTCTTAGTTCGAGTGACCAAGGTTACTTAAGTCTTCATTTTACTCTAAATGGAAATCTTGTCAACATCCCTATTGATCAATTTGGTGAGGTCTTAGGAATTCCAAACCAAGGGACATGTCTTTACTCGGACAAATGGTCCTTAACAATCTTAGAATCCAATCTCGATAGGACGGCACCATATGTCACTCCTCTCGAATCAAAAGAAGTGATTAGGGAACATCTCTTCATTCCTAAGAACAACCCCACAAGAATGTATCGTGGTCGTGAAGTTGCTAGAGATCCATTTGCAATGGAGCTAAATGAACTCAAACCCGAATTCAAGAAAATGGAAGATGTCTTAAGGGCTAATGTGATGTGCACCATAGGAAACCGTGATCACATCAATGCTTGTTTGTGTCATATGATGTACAACATCTCTACTCGTCAACCCTTCAATCTTGCTTATTATGTTGCCAAAAGAATGTGTGACATTCCGGTTCAAAGCAAGATTGCAATGCCCTATGGTATGCTCTTAACCCGACTTTATAGAGCCTTTGCACCCGCTCGTCCAAATCATTTAGGCTTTATTCCGGATTACAATGAAATTGAACATACCTTCGTTCCTTTGAGCGACTTTAGGGTCAGTGTTGATAAGGGCAAACGTCCTCGTGTGCCAACATCATCCTCATCGTCTTCAATGAGTGAAGATGATGGTTTGCCAAACTCTAGGATTCCTCCACCCGAATACTTGAGCCATCTTCCTCCAATTCAAAATGAATCCGCTGAGTATCGAAACATCAAAGGAATGGTGAAGAATCTTGGTCGTTGGATGATGAAATTGCACAAGGGGATGAAGAAGTTGAAGAAAAAGCTTACATGATGGAGTGTTTGGTTTTGAACAATGTTGGATGTTGTGATGTTAAACTTTTATGTGTCTTGAATTTATCTGATAATACTTATTGTGTATGTGTAATAACTAACATTTGCAGGTAGATAACCATCACGGTTATCAATTTTCCGGGTTATAGCCTATGTTTGGCATAACACCTAAAACGGTAAGTTTCTAAGAATGAATTAAACTATGTGCAATCGTGTGTTAATGTTATCATATTTAATTGTTTTGCTATACATATTAGATGTTAAGTAAGGTCTAGGTGAATTTTTGGGTTTTCGTCAAAAAACGTGAAATATGACATATGTTCTGTTTAGTTTCTTTAGTTTTAGGCATACGGATCCGGCGGATCCCTAACCTGGGCTCCGCCAAGGCTTATCGTTGGATCCGCCATCCGCCAACCTGCGGATTTGGCAGATCCCTGAACAAGGTTCCGCCTTTGATTCAACTTGGATCCGCAGGTTTCCCAGTAAAATTCTAAAATTTTTTCGACTTATCCCGATTCTTAAATCTTAAGTGTTTAGTATCATCTAGGATTCATTCTCTGATCATAATTCATCTTAGAATCATTTAGGAATTCTTAGAAACTTAGGAACAAAATTTCCCACCAAAATTTAAATTTTTGAATTTTAGGTGTGAGTTACCAAACTGATACAAAGAAGGAACCCTTTTTAGGGATCCGTCAAATCCGTGGAAATATCAAATCATCAGATTTTCCACTATCTCTTTGTATTAACTGCAAATCCACAACACATTACTCAACCAAAGCTCAATGGATTGACTTCCTTGATATGACCTGCACAAATTTTTGTTCCAAATCATTAGAAACCAACATTCTCTATTGGATTCACATCAAATCCAAACACACAGACTCACAAACCTTCTGTCTATAAATTAGCACTTTAGGATCCTCAATTCACATCACAACCATCTCTTCTCCTGTACATTTTAGCTATCATACTTCACCAAAAAGTCTCAATGACAAAATCAAACAACTCCTCCACTTCCAAGCCACTAAAACGAACAGCCCGTATGAGTGTGAAACCTTGTTGTTTCATCAACATTCACAACTCATCCTCTGAAGAATCATCACCACTAAATATATCCTCACCCATTGCTAGTGAAAACTTTCTTACTTTATCCACTCCAACTCCCTCACATGTAGTCATTAAAACACCACCTCCTACCATTACTCCTGTAGCAACCACACCACCACCCGCTCCCGCTCCTGCTCCATCACAGTCTGAGAAGTCTGCCTCATCACCATCCTTACCAAAACTCCAACCCATGGAACTATTTAGGACACCACCAACATCTCCACAACAATATCTTGAAGAGTTAGAAGATCTTCCACCAACATCAACCAATCCTCCACCAATAAGTCTTGAAAACTTAGAACCTATGCTATTTCATCCTCTCCATCCGGAGATTCATGGTCCTCTTATACCGAGAAGCACCACAACCTCGTCCACAAATACCACCACTATCACCAACTTCAACACTCATTGCCATTGATGAAGCAATGTGGACCAACATTCCTCAAACACAAGAGGAGATAAGTGCGGAGTTAACACAACTCTATACTCTATCGGGTATGGTTGACCATTGCCTTCATGAAGCAATGGACATTCAAAACATCCTTATGAACTCCCTCCTAACACCACAACAACCATCAAACAACAACAACAACCAACCACCATCACCACCACCACCACCACAAAACTTAGAGCATAGTCTTCCCCCCGGTTTCTAAAGTCATGATTGCGCACATTGTGAGAGAACGGCTCACTTGGCCCAAAGGACCAACGTCTTGGTCCATGAGCTTCAAAATGAAATGAGGTTCATCTTGAACCATGTTCTTGAACGTTTAAAAGCAATCTCTCATCCTCCTCAATAGGAGCTTTCTAGACTAGTTGTTAGGATCTTTTAAATTGTTGCTTTAGGACTTTTTATTTTCTAGGATTTTTTTTTATTGTACTTGTAACATCATTTCATCATTGTGACTTTTGTCACAAAATTTTCATTATCTATGAATGTGATGTTTTATGCTTATGAGTGATCAACATATTGCATATTATCATTATCATTATGAACTAACATCATTATCTAACCTATATTCTACCTTGATTATGATTGCTTTAGGTAAAAATAATGATCAGACACTTAGTTTTGACTTTTAAAAGTCAAAACATATTAAAAGGCTTGTTTGGAAGAATACTTCACAAGCATTCTACTTCTTCATTTGAAGTCATTCATTACTAACACTTCATTTGCAGCATATCATACCCTTCAAAGTATACGTTGGTACTCGAGAAGTGAGGAGTATACATCGAGGGGGAGCATCTCATAAGCATTTCATATACTAACCGTTTGTTTTGTAGATTCATGCATCATTTCCTTGATTACTCCATCTAGGGGAGTATAAAACAAGGGGAGCTTTAAAGTTCTCAAAATCGCATTCCGCTACGCTACTCTTTTTGTTTCGACAAAAAGGGGGAGAAAAGGACTAAGTTTGCATTAACTGTGATTCATCACAGTACATACATTTTTACAAAACTTTTCTTTAATAAACAAACTTAATAGATATTTTTAAGAACTCATGCTATATTTATTCTCTTGCTCAAAAATATACCTTATGTTTTGTCATCAACAAAAAGGGGGAGATTGTTAATACAAATACCGTCTCAAAAACGTTATTTATATTCTTTGATCTTTCATTAGTTTTGTTAATGACAAATAAAAGGAATATCTTTTAGCAAATAATAAATACTAGCTTAAGTCTCTTAAGTACACATTTTACACTTCACATAATAACCAAGAATTACAAGTTTGCTTATTTAGTAACTTGTTTCCTTAAAAGGAAACTTTAATTCTAAAATCATTCCATGACATCATTGCATACATCACATACAATATCTTTGATATATCTTGTTTAGATTTGCAAGATACATAGTTGACTTTTGAGGATCTTGGATGATTTGGTAAGATATGCTAAGATACAACTAAACCTTAGCTGTCACATCCCACGGATCCAAACCCAATGAAGGACGGATCCCTTCTGAGGGATCCGTGGGATCCGTGAGCTGAAGATCAGCTTGCCTATAAATAGCAAGCTGATCATTTGGCTCTCTCATCACTCATATAGCTTTAACACACATATTCATTCAGTACATATCTTACTAACATCATTCATAGTTGCATTTCACTTTGATCTTTCATTTTGTAGAAAAGAGATCAAGCATTCAAGGATCTACAGAACCGTAATCCTTTAGTTGCATTACTGTGTGATATTGTAGTTTGTTTCACACATCATATCTAACATTTGTAATCAGTGAGTGTGGTTAGTGCTTTAGTCCTTAAAGCACAAAGAGTGTAGGGAGTGGTTGTACCCATGTAAAGAACTCGACATCTAGCTTAGTGTCGGTAAAGTAATTAGGCGACGTCAGGTTGGTTCTACCTTGTGAAAGAACCCGGTGTTTAGCTTAGTACCGGAAAAGGAAGTAAGCGACGTGTAAAGGTTTTCTCCGCCTAGAAAAGGAGTTTGTTTCTTAGTGAAAGATAAACTCTCGAGTAGGAAACTCGGGGAGTGGAGTAGGGCAAGGAAGAGAGTCCTTGTAGCCGAACCACTATAAACAACAGTGTCGTGTGGTTTGATCTTTCCTCTCTTTATCTTTTGTTTATATTATGTGATTATTTATTTGTGATTGTTTCCTTTGAAATTAACATATAGTAACAAAGCAAATAAAACTTGAAAAACGGTAAAAACTATTCAACCCCCCTTCTAGTTTTTCACAAAAATGATTTATGATCAGGGGTAAAAACGGATTTAACTGCACTAATCAGTGGACTTTAGATCTAAACTAAAAATATTGACTTAAAGATTTATGTCTTTTGGTCATTTTGCCGGGTGGCCCATCCCGTGACGACACCCGATGATTAAACTAAAAATGTTTTCGTGAAACATGTCATATTCTAAGTAACAGAATTTTAACCTATAAAAGTCAATTTTTTAGTATAACCAACTATTTCTCAAAGAATAAAAGTGGTACTAACATCTTGACTTAAACATGGCCGCAAAAATGGGGTTAAACGGGCTTGTAGAACTCTAAATATCGTATTTTTCCCGAGACTGTTGTGATGTTGTTAAAATTAGAATTGGGTAGTTAAGGGTAAATTGGTAATTTCACTACTACTAGGTAATTTTGGACTCTGTGGGACCTACAAATCTAGTTAGTACACTCAAATACCTTTCCGGAAATATAAAGAACATAATTTTTTGACTTACGGTTTGCGAGTAATAAAATTTTGAAGATAGACATGTTTATAAAATTTCTAACAGCTTTGGACTCAAAATGTGTAAAAAGTTATTAAATTATAAAAATGGACCCTTAGACTATTAGAAACTTGTCAAATAACACTACTTGACCATTTTTACATAAAAACCGAAGCGGTAGGACCCACTATCGAAAATAGACCCGTAAATCCTTTCATAGAGTAAAGAAACTTAAGAACGACTAATTTGAACTCATGACACATATTTGGAACCCTTAAATTTGATTTTGAACAATTTAATATATTTTGAACTCTTTGACTTAATATGAACTTTTGAAGTAATTTGAACCCTTGGACTTAATCGAACCCTTACGACTTGTCTTGACACTTATTTTTAGATTATGTACCAAGCATAATTGAAATAATAATCTATAAGGCATATAGACATATTTACCTTATTATTTTAGAATCTGAGACACGCGTATATGTCTAGGTTGCTCGTAGAACACTTGCGGTTTATTCATCACTACATTCACTTTGATTGTTCACTTGGCTTTCGGTGAGTTCATAGCCCCACTTAAACTCTTTAAATTGTTTATATACCCATTGAGGGAGATACATGCTATTTTACAATTTGGACACAAGTGCTTTAAACTGTATGCTTACTAGAAAGTATTATTGCCTAGGTACCTTTGTTGCCAAAAATAAGTCCCTAACATCATGAACCATTAATTACTTGTGTGTAAACGCTAGTATTATGAATATGCATATTGGGCTTGACGAGCCTGTCCGGGTGAGTAGCACTCACTTGATAACTGTAGGTCAAACGGACACATAATATTGAGAATTTAGGTAAAATGGCAAATTACCTTTCAGGGCATTATTATTATCATTCTATGATTTCAGTTAACGTTTGAGTTCATGAGCTTAGTGCAATACTTACTATTTACCAATAATTGTATTCGTTGCAATTATTATTTTAACTCTGAAATCTTGTGGTCCATTATTTATTTATAAACCTATGAATTTCACTCAACCTTTGTGTTGACTTTTTAGCATGTTTTATCTCAGTTCCTTAAGGTAATTGGAAATCATGAAGTCTCAAGGAGATTGTTTTGATGGCTTGCATTGTATTATCATTCGATAAACTCTTGAAAACTTTTATGTTAATACATTATGTTTTCTAAAACTACTTGGGACCTC
This sequence comes from Artemisia tridentata subsp. tridentata, assembly GCA_021014915.2. Lineage (NCBI taxonomy): Eukaryota > Viridiplantae > Streptophyta > Magnoliopsida > Asterales > Asteraceae > Artemisia > Artemisia tridentata. The sequence goes on from CP139502.1 coordinate 275,909,836, forward strand.
TTGTAAACTCTGATGTTTTATTTTGATCGAATGATAATATTTTAAAACGTCTCATTTAGAGTCGTTTTCTATGATTATGATTGTTGTACTAATAAGTAGCACCCCAATGATATTACATTCCGCTGCGATATTTTGGGGGTATTACAGATTGGTACCAGAGCCATGGTTATAGAGAAGCAGGTCACATTTTTAGACCTTGACTATAACCACTCCTTATATTTTAACTACTCCACTTTGCATTGCCTTACACTCTCCGTGCGCTTACACTTTCCGAACACTTATGCACAATTTTATGCACCATTATTCTATTTATATATAAAGAATATTTATATATACACTTGATTGACTTTCGATCACTATTTATTTATATAAAAGATTATTTATATAAACGTTTGATAGATTTTGATCTCTTATACTCGTTTCCAGAACTTCATGTCGAATCTTGTTTTTCCCCGATCATATATCTCCTATTACATTTTTTTTAATCTATAAAACTCTTTCAAGACATTGTAATTGATTACAATGGTCTCATTCATTATTATGACATTGTGAGTGAAACAATGGTCTCAGTTAATTTTAAAACATTGCGAGTAATTCCATGATTCGCTAAAACTTTTCATGATTTTTCATAACATCATTTTACACAAACCCGTTACAGTCTATCGAATCCTCTCGATTGTCTTACTATCTGTCTCCAAAGACGAGTTTGAACATTCGTACCATACTCATGGAACATCTATATCGCCTCGTAAACCATCGCCTAAAGACACGCCGGTTGATTATAACTTGATCTTAACATGCCGCCTTGGAACACCTACATTCGGAGCACGACCTTATAATATCTCATTCTTTTTCACTCCTTTTGGTTTTGAAGAATTACCCCGCTAGGAAGGTAACGCCAAAATTCGACAGCAATGTTTACCCTAACTTAATGCTATCTTTCGATTCCAAGGACAAATTGGAGAACTCGTCGGCCACCACTCTGACACCCACTTCACCAACCTACATTCTAATGTCTAATAGTGAGATGGAGCCATTCGAGGACAAGGCTATGGAGTGTGAACCCAAACCAAAAAATCACTCACTCGAAGAAGAACCTCTCGAAAGACGAGGATGAGAACCACTACTACACCTACTCCTCCCACCCGACCAGAGTTTATCACCAGAGAGCCAATCCACCATAGCATCCAATCGCTGGTGACACACATGGAACATCATGAGAGATATTACACGAACTCTGATGGCCAACCTACAGTCTTGTTGGAGCAGAGTAAAGCTCGAGGAGCCAAATACGGATCTTACTCAATCAACATTTGTGATGTTTATTGACTTTACCATTTATTATTTGTTTTCATTTATACTCAATCAACTTTCGTAATACTCAATGTCTTTCTCATTTTATGTTTGTTCTCATTTAACAGGCATGCTTACAACGTAATGCTTTTCTCATTTATTGTTGGTCCCCATTCATTCTCAATTAGCATTCGCAATGCTTATTGTCTTTTTCACTTATTGTCATTCTCATTAATTGTTTACTCTCAGTTAGCATTCGTGCTGTCAGTTGTCTTTTATTATTCGTTCTCATTTCTTCTCATTTAGCATTCGAGATACATATTATCTTTCTCATTTATTGAATTTCTCAGTTATTCTCACTTAACATTCATAATATTTATGGACTTCATCATTTATTGTTTGATCTCCTTCATGACACTTATTGTCTTTCTCAGTTATCGTTTGCTTTCACATTTATTTTCTATCTCATTTGTTCTCATTTAACATATTGAAATGCTTATTGCTTTCTCAATTCTTGTTCATTTCACTTAATCTCTCTTAACAATCATGATGTTTATTATCCTTCTTAGATATGGATTTTCATTATTCATTCTCATTTGACATTCGTAATGAATATTGTCTGTCTCATTATTATTGAACCTCATTTAGAATTCTGTCTTTTAGTGTAACACCCCCAAAATGTGGTATTGCGGAAGCATTCGGGTCCTGGGGTGCTACGAAATTAATATTCATCGCAAAAGAGATATAGTACAATACCATAATTAAAATTTAAAGAAACAGTACATTAATACAACATTGTTTTAGCCAACAACGGCATTTGAAACATATAAGTTTGTTTCCAAAAGATAACATTTTATTTCATCCAACTAGACATGATAGATGTAGACTCCTTAATGCTAATGTCTTCATAAAATACACTTACTGGCAATCACCTGAAATGCATGAGAAAAACGGGTCAACTATGAAAATAGTTGGTGAGTATACAGGTTTTATTCAAAAGGAGTCCAAGGTTTTTGAGAAAAGTCCTTATGGTAGAGGTAGTGTCAAACCATTCAGTTACAGGTCCTGCCCATACAAGACTTGTAACCTATGGTTTCACAACCATTATATAGAAAATTGTATATTTTATAGTCAAACACACATGTTCATCAGGTTCACATCAAAGGCATTAGGTATATAATAATGTATGCGGCAAAACCCCTAAAATAAATAATATGCATTCCGTAGATAGGGGAATGAGAGATTGGCCGACCTCTAATAGCGCTATCCATACTACCTACTGCTCCGCACAAGGGAGCCGTACGAACGGTACGTCTAAATTGGAGTGCAAACGGCAAACCAATCGGGGACTAACAATACAAATGTACGAACAGTACATCATAACAACTATTATATACTAATTTAATCAAGCCTGCTCCGCGGACAAGGGAGACTAAAATTTAAGTGCGTACGGCACGTCCATAGTTCAAAACAAGTCATAAGCTCAAATAATATTTTAAGGTTCAACGTAAATTTTCAAAGAGTTCAGGTAAGAATATATGTAATACCCCAAATTACCGCAGCGGAACAGTAGAGTCAAGGGGGTATTACTTCATAATATAGATCAAGGTATAGAAAACGACCTCTAAATGAGACGTTTTAAAAAGTTACCATTCGAATTATTAAAATCAGAGTTATGACAATAAGTTCCAAAGTAAAGTTACATAAAAGTTTCGAATGGTAAAAGATAATAAGATGAGTCTCCAAGTATGCAATTGACTCTAGAATCCATGCATCCATTATCGCCTTAATAAACCTGAGATAAACATGCTAAAAAGTGTTTAACCAACTGTTAGTGAGTTCATAGAGTTTAGTTTAATAGTAAAACATTTGAATAAAGATTTCACAGCAAAGGCATTGTAAATCCACTCAGTCCCAAGCCCCGCCCATACAAGACTTGCAACCTGTGTGTTTACAACCCACTGCTAACATAGTATAAATAACAAGTATTTCCACTGCAAAGACATTGTAAATCCACTCAGTCCCAAGTCCCGCCCATACAAAACTTGCAACCTGTGTGTTTACAACCCACTGCTAACATATGAGTAGAATAGATGTGTATATGATTACTTAAATAAAATCACACGCAAGAGTTCTATGCATAAACTACACATACTGGGAGCTTACTTCCCAAAGATTACTGGGTGTCACTTCCTAAAGACAAGTATTAGTCACTAAACTACACATGCTGGGAGACTATTTCCCAAAGAACTACTGGGAGTTACTTCCCAAAGAATTACTGGGAGATTACTTCCCAAAGACTACTGGGAGACTACTTCCCAAAGAATAGTATAAGAGCGTATCGTATCATAAAAGTATAAATGTTTTGAGTAATTTCATCACAAAGCAAATCATGTATTTGATAAACGTGTAAAGTATTTTTGAGCATGTATCTCCCCCAAATAGTAAATCAAAACGTATAAAAGTAGGGGATATGAAATCTCACCTTAGCTGTAAAGGTCAAAGTATAGTTATGTCAAAAGTATCACGGGAACGGCTCCAACACACAACCTGAATAATAGGGAAGTCTGAGATTTCGATGGTTTAAGTTTGACGAGATGTGAATAATGATTGTAAAAGAATATCGGATAACGAATTGGATTGTGATGTGAATGCATGATATGCTTAAAATGCTTAAAGTTCAAAAATAATATTATATATAATATTATCTTGTTTCTATGTCTTTAAATCCAATAATATCGTTTCCTCGAAAGTGGTGAAACGAAACGTTAAGTTAAATCGTTAAAGTTCGTTATATATAAATATAACGTAACGTGTTTAAATATATTAAACGAAATGTTAAAATTCACGTGATTGAGTTGAAAATGTAAAATATGAAATAGAAATGAAAATAAAATAAAGTTATTGTTGGTCCTTGAACTTTCCCAGATTTTACACTTTTTACCCTAACGGGGTTAGCGTTGCACCATTAGTCCTTGGTTAGTATATAATTACATTTTAAGTCCGTAAAGGTTCCAATTTGTCATTTTATGGTTTCTAATTAATGTATTAACCTTTTCTACCCAATATTTACAAAAATGACAGTTTAGTGCTTAGTTTTACAAAAGTTACAATTTAAATCCTAATAGTAAAATGCATTGCATTTTTAGTCCAAAATATACAAAACTTGTATAATAAAATTTCCAAAAATTACAATAGCTTTATAAAGCTTATTTGAACTTATAGAAACTGCTTATTTTACGAAATAGCTTATTTTAACATTATTGGGCTTTTAGCGAGATTAGTAAAAAGCCCATTAAGAGTTTTCGATGCGAGGGGTTCTAAAGGAGTTTGGGCTTGGATTTAGGCTTAATTTAGGGTCCTGAAAATATATTCCAATTGCTTATTAGACTGCTTATTCAAGAGTGTTTATTGGGCTTTATTAAAGCCCAACTCGTTATACTTTTAAGTTAAAAATGGTTTCGATAGGCCTTAGCTTTGTGTTTCGAAAAGGTGTTTTAAGTGCTTATTAGAAGAGCTTTTTAATACGGCTTATTAGATGGGATTATAGAGAAACATGTCGAGAAATAAAAACTATGTGTTGTGTATATGAATTCGAAATACCATGGTCATTTCTAGTTGCTATATTAAGTGTCCGAAAAATGAAATATGACAATTATGTTGTTATATGAATTAAGCGATAAACGAATGATCAAAATGATGCTCGAAAAGAAATAAAACGAATAAGTAAGTGTCAAGTAAATGTAAAACTCGTTATTCTAGCCATCAATGAAGGAGGTCAATGTATAATACGTAAGAATAAATAAAAGGAACTCGTATAAATCGAAGGAAAGTAAATATGCGTTCGAACAAGAGCATGAAATATAGAAAATGTATTAAGTGATATGAAACAAGTTAGAAAGACTTACTACACCTTAAAAAGGTGGTGAGAAACGTTTAAATGAACTAGTGATTGGTTTTTATTGCATGAACTTGATAAAGCTTATCCAAAAGAATCAAGATCAACCTTTCTTGTGTGGAAATGAGTTCGAATGCCTAGGACAAATGGTTCCAACCTCTCGTATGAGGTTCACAGGAGAAAGTTCTTAGAAAATACTTAGGTGTGGATATGTTTGAGTGTGTATACGAGAGAATGAGTGTGTGTGCTTGTTCGAATGCATGCATGTGTATGTATTATATATAAGTCGAACATTTAATATTAAATGAAATCAAGTTGGGAGATAATACATTCGATCATGGCAGACTTTAGATAGGATTTATAAGATTTTTGTCTATACAACTTGCATATAGAATACTAGTTTCGGTTTAGATCAAATGGGGGTACTTATATGTACATTCGACATGGTTTAAATGTCCAAAACGTATTTGTAGCGTGTGGTATTGCAAGGAAAGGTGAGAAATCATCTTGGGAACTCGTAAATGATCATAAAAAGTCATAAGAGCTAGGTGAAATCAAGTTGGAACCGAATTTGGAAAAAGGTTAAACATTTGAGTGAATTGATTTTATGTTCGAACGAGGCTAGCTTTTGGCCTCGTTTTAGGTTCAAACATTCGAATAAAATGTGAGATTTATAATCCCTGATTCTTTGTAGTATAGAGATTCGAGATATGTAAATTGAATGATATCTTGTGTGTCAAAATTTTGAGTAAAAGACGTCAAGTGAGGTGGTGTTGAGTCGAATAGAAAGAAAGAATAATAATGAAATTGGGCTGATTTTGAGTTGGGCCATGAATAGTAACAGGCAAGATTTTAAATTAAGAGTCCGTTTGGTTATTTATTGTGTTTTGGGTTTCCGTGACGCGTGTGTGAGCTCGTTCCAACGTATCTGAACAATGTAACAATGTTTGAATTATAAAATGTAATGGACAATTTCAAATCTGCTCGTAAAAATGGTTAAATGAATAGTAATGATGAGTTAATACTAGATTAGAGTTCACTAATGACTAGAGAATTTTACGGATTGTTACAATATATGTCATAAGTTCAAATAAAAATTTAAGTCATGCATTCTACCCCAAACAAGTAAAGCGGTAAAAAGGGGCCGTGAATACTCACCTCGACATATAGCAGTTAGATATTACAATAGTTCAGATAGTGTTCAACACCAACACGCGACCTAGATTAGTAAGGTTTGTTTTAGTTCACAGACTATGTTTAAGACTTAAATTCAAAAGTTTTAGAGAGTTTATGTTATTGTTGTGGGTATGGCAGCATTTAAGTTTAAGATAATTTTCTAAAAATTTGAAGGCATTGGCTATTGGAAGTGCTTAAGTGTATATCAAGACGAATAAGCCTCGAGTTGGACAGTAACTGAAAGACTATGCACGGAAAAAGTAATATCAAATATAAGACATTGGCGACATGTGGAAAACGTTTTTGTTAAAGATATGTAAAAATAGTCGTTATAAAATAGTTATATATTTTGAAGTGTATGAATAATGGCTTTAAAAGATTTGTATTTTGAGAAACTAGTTTATAGTTGTTGTATATAAAATGTTTCGTTTGTCAATTTTGATAAAAACATAATAAGCGTATTTATTATGATAGAAGTCAGGCATGACCCAACTAACTTGGTTTATAAAATAAGTCAATTTGTTAGAAAATCGTGTCGAGTTACTAAATATGTTGTATGGTGTAGATATACATATATATAGCGAGATTCTTGTGTTTCAATGAAGTGTAACGAATTGATAATAAGTCGGGTTGTTTTTAAATCGTGAAATATAAAGTGTGAAATAGTCGAGAATTATTAATTAAACGATCGTGACGACAACTTGTGTATATATAAACCGAATATACAACACACTCTTGTGTTGTGGAGTGGGTTGTGGCCCTATTTGGAATTTATAAACTCGACTATAGTTTGGACTGCATAACTAAACGGACCCTTTAACTGATGCATGGGCTTCGGCCCAATATAGCATAACACAATCACACTTTTGGAAATTTTAAAAGACTTCAGCCCACTTATGAATAAATAATGATCCAGTAACACTCAAAATTTGGAACATATACAAAAGCACAGGGTTTGTGTGATAGTCTGCTTGTGTAGAAAGCATTTAGGATGACTCGGACACTCGTACTTGACCTATAATAATTTCGACCTTGTGAACCCGACACAACTCAAATTGCCCTTATTATAAAGGTTTACAACTCTTTTTGACCGAGCAAAAAATGATGCACCCCGTGGGTGTTTTAATGACCCAAGTGGTCGAACCAAAAGGGCAAGGCAAAACCAGTCAATGCCTCACAGCTCACAACACCACCGACACACACTTAGAAGCAAATATACGCAGGACATCATTAGTTTTCGACACAAGGCCAGAATGTTATACAACTCGAGCTTGAACATGACCAAATCTGAACCTTAACACAGGCACAAAACCGCGCTTAAACACAAACAAATCCGAACACAAGTCACAATTGAAAACTTAGCACATTGGTTCTTAACTACTTAGTTTCACACCAATTTTTCGTTATCTCTTTGACAAGTTCATTAACTCCTTAGTAATTCGACAAAGTAATAGGTAAAAATTTTGACACAATAACCTACGACATACACATTCCAACATCGAGCCAATTCCCAGTTTTGATTTTTAGTTTTTGATTCTCGGTTTTAACCTTTACCACACCCCAACATTAACAACAACAAGAGATCGAATGGTACTATTATACCACACAGGACATAATAACGACATCAATAAAAAGACAACGATTCATGTATTCTATCAATCTTTATCAATACTATTTTTAACCTTGTTTTAATCCACGACAATATAACAAACGACCAACTATACCACTTGCAAAGATCAAAACCGCAAATTTTATTCTCAAACTAATATCAAAATTTTACAAAATATGAGAGAAATTAAGAACCCTTACAATACTTGAGAGTCGATTTGACAGGAAGACCAAAACAAAAGCTTAAATACAAAACCGAATCCAAGCAGGAGACCCAAAGCAACGAAGCTTTATCAACCCTTGGAGATCTTGTCCTTATGATAACTTACAAGCGAAATTTGTGGATGTGGGATCTCTTGTGGATTCGGCAGCAATAAAAAGGGAAGATTAAGAAAAGTTTGACTGTGCTTTCTTGATGAAGAACTTGTGTGTGAGCAAAAAGAGAAAAAATCGCTATCAATCTTCAATCTCTATAACCTTCCGCTGGCGTTGACTCTGGGGAGAAGGGACTGAATCGGTTTGTTAGCCTTGGGTAGGAGGTGGAAGTGATACAATCATAGGCCCAGGTCTGAGATGCGTTGGAGGAGGGAAAAGTATGAGTCGATGGTGATATGTGAGGGTCAGTAGGGTTTTTGGAAGATGAACCAGGAAGAAGTTAAAGAAAATATGGATGGTTGTGGGTTGTTGTACCGAGAATAATAGATAAGGGGTCATGTTTGTGGGTGTTTTATTATTGTAAAGTGTATTTTATGTTCCCCGTGCCCCGTTGAGCTAAATTTTAAACGTGATCCCTCGGTTTGGTAAAAATACGAGAAATACGTTTCTGAAAACGTTTTATAAAAATGGTTTAAAAACAAGATCATTGACTCCGAAAATTAATTATAAAATTAAACCATTACTAATGTGGTGTCGGTACGCGCGTGGTGTCATTTTTCAGGAAAAACGAGATAACCTCTCGTTTTTAAATTTTTAAACATCAGTAAACGTCAGAAAATATTTAATTTGTATTATTTGTCAAAAATAAATAGTATTATTATTAAAATAATGGCCTGAAAAATTGCGGGTTGTTATAGTCTACCAGCCTTAAAAGGAATCTCGTCCTCGAGATTCAGTTCGTTCACTCTACTGACGTTCGTCCTCGTGGTTAGATTTGACGGTCAACTTTTCCATTCTCGAGATTAGCCCTCAAGTGACCTTTAGTTAGTGGATTCTAACTTAATCTCACAACTCCTCTAACAAGAATGGTCATGAGTTTAAGTTGAACAGATTGAGTAACAACTTGATTCTATCTTGATTTTTTGTAACTTATCAAACAAGAACTGTTGCTAGATCAAGCTGGAAACAAGTTGTTAGAAGGGAAGATTTTAACATCTTAGTTGAAGGCCTCTTGAAGGTTTGGCTCAAGTTTGGAATCTTCTAAGCCAAATCAAATCAACGAATAGTGATAATTTAGGTTAGCAAGAAGACTAGAAGTTTAATTAAGACTTATGATGTTAGGTCTCACATTAGTCATTGTCATAAACTTGATAGGGAGCAAAAGTAAATCCTACACCAGTATCAAATAATACAGAAATAAAGTGGCTGTTCAAAAGATGTACCCGTCACGATGGCTGGGTCCTAGCGGGCTTCCTTGTTGCCTAGAAAGTATACTCGACCCCGAGCTGGGCTGATATTGCCTCCACGGTTTGGGTCATTTCCATCAACCGCTACATCGAGATTTGGGTTATCCTGCACTGGCCTCTGTGCCCTATTCAACTTAGGACACGCATTCTGGAGGTGATCCGGACTCCTACACTCATAGCATGTCAGCCTTCGCTCTTGGTTTCCATCTCTGTTTGAGCAATTTCGACTAAGATGGCCCGTCTGTCAGCATCTGTTGCACCTTGGGCAGTCTCCTGAGTGATGGAGGTTACATCGTGTGCACTTAGGATGCGGGCCTGCATACCATCTGCGCTCCTGAGTTGTTGCTCCATACTTTATGGCTACTCGTTGCCTCTTATCCTGTTGGTCCTGGTCTCGGCTTCCCTTCTGATCCTCCCGTCGCTTTTGTCCACTGTCGTTTCCTTTTATTAGCCCACCAGACCTGATCACATCATTTGTCAAGCGGTATGAAATGTCTACAGCGTCTTGAAGTGTGGTTGGTTTAGATGAAGTGACATCTCTCCTGATTTCAGGGATCAAACCCCAAATATATCGATCAATCAGCTTCTCCACAGTGGAGACCATGTGAGGGACCATTCTGGTCAGCTCGTGGAAACGGGCCGTGTATTTGTCAACTTCTACTCCCACCATCAAATGGTTCCAAAATTCTTCTTCCAATTTCTGCACTTAGTCTTTTCTGCAGTACTCCTCGGTTAGTAATTTCTTGAATTCTGCCCAAGATAACCCATTTGCAGCTTCTCTCCCTCTGGTCTGTAGTTGGTTGTTCTACCAAGTCAATGCTCGACCTTGGAGTAGACCGGATGAGAACTCCACCTTATCTCCCTCAGCACATTTAGTGATGCTGAGTTTCGACTCGACATTCTTGAACCATGATAGCAGGCCAATGGCACCCTCGGTGCCATAAAATTCCTTTGGCTTGCATGCCATAAAAGTCTTATAGCTGCATCCATGGCCGTTGGTCGAGGTACCAGCTCCTTCATTGGTTCGTCCTGCATCAATGTGTGCAACGATCTGAGTTAGAAGATCCGCCAACCCAGCAGCACTGTCTCTTGGGGTTTCCTTATTGATGCTTCCTGAACGAGTGTTCCTTATAGTCATGATTCTACAATAGGCCAAAAACATTTGGTTGTGTGAGTTATACGTGGACGATGGCGGATGATGTTGCGAGACAACGACAGTTTTGGAGACGTAGTGATTGTGACATGACGGGAACAAGGACGTGCTTAGTCTATCAAGTCATAATGTCGCAAGGGAGAAGGCACATATATGAATATATCTATATAAAGTACAGTAACATAAACCGGGTTGTTCGCACATGATATGCATACACAAACGACCAATGCAATTTCAGGTGATCAAGACTCTTAAGACCCGACCGAAACATGATCCGAGACTACTACTCCCATCATTGCATGATTTTTCCCGAATTAGGCATAGGTGATCAGGCTATGCATAATTGAGGAGTAATGATGCAATGCTCGGACTAGTCAACTCGTATGATGTTCGGTGTTTAAGAAAACTTTATTCTGGTTATAGTTGCGATTTTTATTTTTGAAAAACCGGCATTCTCTATAACCTTAGGCTCTGATACCAATCTGTAATTAAAATTTAAAGAAACAGTACATTAATACAACATTGTTTTAGCCAACAACGGCATTTGAAACATATAAGTTTGTTTCCAAAAGATAACATTTTATTTCATCCAACTAGACATGATAGATGAAGACTCCTTAATGCTAATGTCTTCATAAAATACACTTACTGGCGATCACCTGAAATGCATGAGAAAAACGGGTCAACTATGAAAATAGTTGGTGAGTATACAGGTTTTATTCAAAAGAAGTCCAAGGTTTTTGAGAAAAGTCCTTATGGTAGAGGTAGTGTCAAATCATTCAGTTAAAGGTCCTGGCCATACAAGACTTGTAACCTATGGTTTCACAACCATTATATAGAAAATTGTATATTTTATAGTCAAACACACATGTTCATCAGGTTCACATCAAAGGCACTAGGTATATAATAATGTATGTGGCAAAGCCCCTAAAATAAATAATATGCATTCCGTAGACAGGGGAATGAGAGATTGGCCGACCTCTAATAGCGCTATCCATACTACCTACTGCTCCGCACAAGGGAGCCGTACGAATGGTACGTCTAAACTGGAGTGCGAACGGCAAACCAATCGAGGACTAACAATGCGAATGTACGAACAGTACATCATAACAACTATTATATACTAATTTAATCAAGCTTGCTCCGCGGACAAGGGAGACTAAAATTTAAGTGCGTACGACACGTCCATAGTTCAAAACAAGTCATAAGCTCAAATAATATTTTAAGGTTCAACATAAATTTTCAAAGAGTTCAGATAAGAATATATATCATAAGTTCAAATAAAAATTTATGTCATGCATTCCACCCCAAACAAGTAAAGCGGTAAAAAGAGGCTGTGAATACTTACCTCGACATATAGCAGTCAGATATTACAGTAGTTCAGATAGTGTTCAGCACCAACACGCGACCTAGATTAGTAAGGTTTGTTTTAGTTCACAGACTATGTTTAAGACTTAAATTCAAAAGTTTTAGAGAGTTTATGTTATTGTTGCGGGTGTGGCAGCATTTCTGTTTAAGATAATTTTCTAAACATTTGAAGTCATTGGCTCTTGGAAGTGCTTAAGTGTATATCAAGATGAATAAGCCTCCAGTTGGACAGTAACTGAAAGACTATGCACCAAAAAAGTAATATCAAATATAAGACATTGGCGGCATGTAGAAAACGTTTTTGTTAAAGATATGTAAAAATAGTAGTTATAAAATAGTTATATATTTTGAAGTGTATGAATAATGGCTTTAAAAGATTTGTATTTTGAGAAACTAGTTTATAGTTGTTGTATATAAAATGTTTCGTTTGTCAATCTTGATAAAAACATAATAAGCATATTTATTATGATAGAAGTCAGGCAAGACCCAACTAACGTGGTTTATAAAATAGTCAATTTGTTATAAATTCGTGTCGAGTTACTAAATATGTTGTATGGTTTAGATATACATATATATAGCGAGATTCTTGTGTTTCAATGAAGTGTAACGAATTGATAATAAGTCGGGTTGTTTTTAAATCGTTAAATATAAAGTATGAAATAGTCGAGAATTATTAATTAAACGATCGTGACGACAACTTGTGTATATATAAACTGAACATACAACACACTCTTTTGTTGTGGAGTGGGCTGTGGCCCCATTTTGAATTTATAAACTCGACTATAGTTTGGACTGCATAACTAAACGGACCCTTTAACTGATGCATGGGCTTCGGCCCAATATAGCATATCACAATCACACTTTTGGAAATTTTAAAAGACTTCAGCCCACTTATGAATAAATAATGATCCAGTAACACTCAAAATTTGGAACAGATACAAAAGCACAGGGTTTGTGTGATAGTCTGCTTGTGTAGAAAGCATTTAGGATGACTCGGACACTCGTACTTGACCTATAATACTTTCGACCTTGTGAACCCGACACAACTCAAACTGCCCTTATTATAAAGGTTTACAACTCTTTTTGACCGAGCAAAAAATGACGCACCCCGTGGGTGATTTAATGACCCAAGTGGTCGAACCAAAAGGGCAAGGCAAAACGAGTCAACGCCTCACGGCTCACAACACCACCGAGACACACTAAGAAGCAAATATATGCAGTACATCATTAGTTTTCGACACAAGGCCAGAATGTTATACAACTCGAGCTTGAACATGACCAAATCCAAACCTTAACACAGGCACAAAACCGCGCTTAAACACAAACAAATCCGAACATAAGTCACAATCGAAAACTTAGCACATTGGTTCTTAACTACTTAGTTTCACACCAATTTTTCATTATCTCTTTGACAAGTTCATTAACTGCTTAGTAATTCGACAAAGTAATAGGTAAAAATTTTGACACAATAACCTACGACTTATACATTCCAACATCGAGCCAATTCCCAATTTTGATTTTTAGTTTTTGATTCTCGGTTTTAACCTTTACCACGCCTCAACATTAACAACAACAAGAGATCGAATGGTACTATTATATCACACAGGACATAATAACGACATCAATAAAAAGACAACGATTCATGTATTCTATCAATCTTTATCAATACTATGTTTAACCTTGTTTTAATCCACGACAGTATAACAAATGACCAACTATACCACTTGCAAAGTTCAAAACAGCAAATTTTATTAACAAACTAATATCAAAATTTTATAAAATATGAGAGAAATTAAATACAAAACCGAATCCAAGCAGGAGACCCAAAGCAACAAAGCTTTATCAACCCTTGGACATCTTGTCCTTATGATAAATTACAAGCGAAATTTGTGGATGTGGGATCTCTTGTGGATTCGGCAGCAATAAAAAGGGAAGAGTAAGAAAAGTTTGACCATGCTTTCTTGATGAAGAACTTGTGTGTGAGCAAAAAGAGTAAAAATCGCTATCAATCTTCAATCTCTATAACCTTCCGCTGGCGTTGACTCTGGGGAGAAGGGACTGAATCGGTTTGTAGGCCTTGGGTAGGAGGTGGAAGTGATACAGTTATAGGCCTAGGTCTGAGATGCGTTGGAGGAGGGAAAAGTATGAGTCGATGGTGATATGTGAGGGTCAGTAGGGTTTTTGGAAGATGAACCAGGAAGAAGGTAAAGAAAATATGGATGGTTGTACCGAGAATAAGAGATAAGGGGTCATGTGTGTGGGTGTTTTATTATTGTAAAGTGTATTTTGTGTACCCCATGCCCCGTTGAGCTAAATTTTAAACGTGATCCCTCTGTTTGGTAAAAATACGAGAAATACATTTCTGGAAACGTTTTATAAAAATGGTTTAAAAACAAGGTCATTGCCTCCGAAAATTAATTATAAAATTAAACCATTACTAATGTGGTGTCGGTACGCGTGTGGTGTCGTTTTTCAGGAAAAACGAGATAACCTCTCGTTTTTAAATTTTTAAACATCTGTAAACGTCATAAAATATTTAATTTTTATTATTTGTCAAAAATAAATAGTAGTATTATTAAAATAATGGCCTAAAAAATTGCGGGTTGTTATATTTAGTATTGGCCTCTTTTGGCTATTGGTTTGATTCGATTGATTCTCTCGGTTAATTGAATTATTTCGTGTTGATATTCTTTATCCCTTCTCCTTACTATTGTGATAAACTATGATTCTTCTATTTGCATAAATTTGAGTCATTGGCTTCTCTTTTACACACCATTTTGTTTGCTTCTTTGTTCGTACGAATATCAAATCTTTCTTTCGAGCACTCCTTGCTCATACTAGTACGAATAATATTGATATCTAAATCTATTCACTATTGTTTTAATTCATTTATCCTTCCATTTGCATCGGTTGGTAACGGTTTGTTTCTTTGTTCGTACAAATACCTCTCTTTCTTTCGAGCACTCTTTGCTCATGATAAGTACGAATGTTCTTGATATCTAATTTTGATCCATTATTGTTATTCATCAATTCCTACATTTTCATTGATCGATAATGGTTTGCTCCTTATTCTTACAGATATTTAATCTATCCCTTTTAAGCAATCTTTGCTCCTAAATATTACACACGGCAGAATCACATTACCATTTTTATGATTCATTAGCTCTTTCAATTTTATTGTTATTCATTTTTTTGTGAGTATCATTTCTTCCATGACATTGATATCTACTTCTTTCGACTGTTAGTACGCCTCCGTGGTTGTCCCATCTACATTAATCGTTAGTACGTATCAGGGCTTAGGAGCAACACCCGCAGACAACAGGATGCAAGGCGCACGAAGTCATCAGAAGAGTTACGCCAATGTGACACGTAATCTATTAGAATTTCAGGTTGGAAATATAATCATGCCGGTCTCACCATGAAAGTACGTGATACGTTTCGAGAAACAAGGAAAAACGAACCCGAGGTACATTGAACCCTTCAAAAGTTTGGCTGAAGATGGTCTGGTAGCTTACCGACTCGAACTTATACCATAACTCAGTAGAGTACACAACACATTTCACGTTTCGAACCTGAAGAGATACTTATCAGAAGAAACCCTCGACATTCCACTAGAGGAGATTCAACTTGACGACAAACTTCATTTTGTCGAAGAACCTGTAGAAATCATGGACCGAGAGGTCAAGCGACTGAAGCAGAACCGTATCCCTATTGTCAAAGTTCGTTGGAACGCTCGACGAAGACCAGAGTACACTTGGGAAAGAGAAGACCAGATGCGTCAGAAATATCCGCATCTTTTCACTAACACAACTTCGACGTCTAACTCAAACTGAATCCCGGAACGGGATTCCCTTTAAGGATTAGGTACTGTAACAATTCACAATTTTGAGGTCATTATTAAATTATTTAATTTTACTTAATATTTTATCTTGAGTAAATTTACTCTTGCGGGTAACTGGATAGCAGGTTATCCCGCGTACTTCGATAAACGTACATTTAACTCAAACCGACACCCGCCAATACTTAGTATAATTATTTTTATACATTTTGGTTCCTTACAATCATATTTTAAATATTCTATTTTTACTTTTCCATTTTTTACCTAAACTTTGCACATTTCGCGTTTTGCGCGTTTTCAGTCTACGTTTTCAATTTTTAAACATCAAGTAATCACCCAATAAGCTCAATGATCACCTAAAATATCAAAATAGGTTTTGTTGTCAAGTTTTAACATTTTTGTAAGTTTTGTATTTTTACGTTACCCGGTTTTAAGTTTCGCGTCTTAAAAACTCAACGTTTGCAATTACCGGGATCAAAACTACACGCTATTGCTCAAACTACACAAAATAAAATATACTCCCTCCCACTCACTCTATACAAATGACACACATTAACACATGTCCATGCATGTACAAGTGTTACAATATTTCTACTAAAACCATTTACTTAAAACCACTTAACCATAAACCACTAAATCTAGATCTCAAAACCATCATATTTTTTGTGTGTGTGTTCTTCCTCTTGTGAACGACCCAAGCCACATAACACATCCAAAAATTTGATCTTTACTCAAGAATATTCCATCAATATTGAATACTTTGTGTTCCTAACTAGTTTTTTATTCAAAAATCACCACAATCTCATCTATTTTGGGTCATTTGAGAAGAGTTATTGACAAGGTTTTCTTAGAATATTTTCAAGGGTTATTGCATGTGTTCTTGGGTTGTTTAAATCATGTCTTTCAAGGGTTTACAAGGTTGTTAGTTTGTTAGATCAAGGGTTGGTTTAATTTGGAAGCTTGTTGTTGTGGTGGTTTCAGATCTAGTGCTCTTTGATCTTGATTTTCTTGTGTTTCCTTTCCATCATTGTAAGGAACCAATCACTCACACTTTCATTATACTTCTGTAATTATATGTTTATTTATGTATTTAATATGTTTCATAAGTTTATTATGCTTGATTATGCTTGGTACATGCTTTTAATTAGGGGAGAGCATTGGGTCAATACCGACCCGAACCTACCCGAACCGAGAAATCCTGAAATCGAATTTCGGGGAAAACCTAAACCGAATACCGAAACGAAATTACTCGGTTTTACTTGGTTCGGTTCGGGACGAGTCGGTTTGGGTCAGTTTTGGTTGTTTTTTCTCGGTTTTTGGCCCGAATCGAGAAATCCCAAAACCAAATTTCGGGGAAACCTAAACCGAATACCGAACCTAGTATGGTCGGTTCGGTTTCGGTTCACTCGGTTCGGGCCGGTTTTTCGGGACGATCGATTTCGGTCGGTTTTGCTCACCCCTACTTTGAATTACTAGAAATCATTAGAGGACTAGACACGCAAAAATGATTTCTGATCAGGGGTAAAAACGAAATTAACTGCACTAATCAGTGGACTTTAGATCTGTTAATACAAATATCGTCCTAAAAACGTTATTTATATTCTACGATCTTTGCTTAGTTTTGTTAATGACAATTACAAAGTTTATCTTTAAGCAAAGGATAAATAAGATTAAATCCTTTACATTTATAGTGATAAGTCTTTTTGAAACACATTTACACATTACAAAGTTTACTAGGAACAACATTACATACATTTTACAAGTTTATTTCTTAAATTAGAAACTTTATTATAAAGTATTAGGATGACATCATGGCATGCATCATGAACATATCTTGGAAAGATTTTGCGATATTTTGTTTAGATCTTCAAGCCAAAGAGTTGACATTTGAAGATATGGAAAGATTGTGCAAGATTTGGAAAGATATGAAGATCTCTTAGCTGGCCTGACATGGCGGATCCAAAGCCATACAAAGGCGGATCCAATTTTTAGGATCCGCCGGATCCGCCAACTGTTGATCAGTTTTCCTATAAATAGCAAGCTGATCATTTGGCCATTTTCATCACTCATATAGCTTAAATACATACTCATTCATTTACATATCACTAACCCATATCATTCATTCATTTCATTGATCTTTCCTTTTGTAGCAAAGAAGATCACAGCATATAAGGATTAACAGTCTGTTGTTATCCTTTTAGTATAGAGTCTGTGTGATCACGTATTAGTTCACACATCATTGTTTGTATCATTCATTCAGTAGAGTTTGGTTAGTGTTTTAGTCCTTAAAACACAAAGAGTGTCGGGAGTGGTTGTACCCTTGTGAAAGAACCAACGGGAGTGGTTGTACCCTTGTAAAGAACCCGGTGTTTAGCTTAGTACCGGATAAAGATTAAGCGACGTGTAAAGGTTTTCTCCGCCTAGAAGGGAGCTTGTTTCTTAGTGAAGAAAAACTCTCGAGTTAGAGGCTCGAGGAGTGGAGTAGGGCAAGGAAGAGAGCCCTTGTAACCGAACCACTATAAATATCCGTGTTGTGTGGTTTGATCATTTCTTTCCTTACTTACTTATATTATATTGTTTTTTTGTGCATACTTACTTTGAAATCACGTTAAGTCACAAAGCGAATTAATTTTAAACGGTAAAACTATTCAACCCCCCTTCTAGTTTTCCACAATTGGTACCAGAGCAGTGTTACTCAAGATTTTCAAAATATATTGTATTTTAAAAACTTGAAACGATCAATGGATTTTGAAAACTTTAAAGAAGGGCAATCTATGCAAAGACCACCACTATTTGAACCAAATTGTTTCATATATTAGAAAAATCACTTTGAGACATATGTGAAGTCAAAGGACATAGATCTGTGGTATATTATTGTAGAGGGTGATTACAAGCCCATAAGTAATGATATTTCAGGTGGTCGGGATGTAGGTACCTCTTTTATTCGTCACAGTGATGAACAAAAGAGGTTGATTGCCAAAAATAATGAAGCCAAAATGATGCTTTACAATGCCTTACCTAAGAAAGAATATGAAAGAGTTTTTATGTGTAAAACGGCTAAAGATATTTGGCAATCACTAATTATCACTCATCAAGGGAACTCACAAGTCAAAGATAACAAAATTGATCTTCTTGTTCAACAATATGAACAATTTGTTATCTCTGAATATGAGACCATTGATAGTGCCTTTGCTAGGTTTAATACTATTATTACATCTCTTAAAGCACTTGATGAATCTTTTTCTAGTAAGAATTTTGTCAGGAAATTTCTAAGAGCACTCCACCCGAAGTGGAGAGCAAAGGTGACAGCTATTGAAGAATCTAAGGATCTTTCAAGTATGACACTGGACGAGCTCATAGGAAACCTCAAAGTTCACGAAATGGTAATGGAAAAAGACTCAGAAATAGTTAAAGGCAAGAAGGAGAAAATGAAGTCCATTGCCTTGAAAGCTAGAGTTGAGTCAAGTGATGAAGAGTCTTGTTCTAGTAGCGAAGACGAAGAATATGCCATGGCGGTAAGAGATTTCAAGAAATTCTTCAGGAGACGAGGAAAGTTCGTCAGACCACCTCGTGAAGAAAAGAAATCCTTCCGAAAAGACCGTGATGATAGGAAAGGAAAGGTAGACAGGAAGTGTTATAGGTGTGGTGATTCTAGTCACTTAATAGGAGAATGTCCAAAGCCTCCAAAGAACAAGTCTCAAAGAGCTTTTGTCAGTAAAGCTTGGAGTGATAGTGAAGGAGATGATGACGAGCCTAAGAACGACGAAGTTGCTCTCATGGCTCATGACACAGAAGAGGTACATTCTGACTCATCATACTCTTCTATAGATAATGAAACCTTAGAAGTAGAATATAACAAACTGTGTGATATAACTTTAAAAATCATAAACAAAAACAAGTTCTTAAAAACCAAAACGACACTTTTAGAAAACGAAGTGTATTGGCTTAAAGAAAAGGAGATACGAATGGAAAAAGGTAAAAATGCTAAAGAAACATGTGTGTCGTGTCAGGAACTTAAATTAGAACTAGAAACACTTAAGTCAACTCAGGAAGAACTTATCAAACAAAATTCAAAGTTTAGAAAGTTTGATAAAAATATAAGTTGTATAGATGAGATAATGAAGATGCAAAAATTACCTCATGATAAAACCGGACTAGGTTTTATGAAACTAGGAACCTTAAGCGAGTTTAAGAAACAAACAATGAAAGAAAAAGAAACTGTTCCAACTAAGTCAGACACCCACAGATCCGACGGATCCAAAAGTTTGGATCCGCCAGTTGTACCCAAGGGATCCGCCGGTACTGTTGATGAACAGAAGGTTCTTAAAACGAATCGTACTGAATTTGTTAAGGTCACTAGAAAACCTAGCACTAGTACAACTATTAACAAACAAAAACCATCAGTCTCCATAGAAAAAGGTCAAGTTAGAAATGAGTATAGAGTTAAAACGGTTCAACAAACACCCAAAACTAGTTTTCCCAAACACCCCTTTCCAAGGAGTAACTTTAACTCACAACATCATTACCAAAATAATTGGAACCAAAACATGTCTAGAAACCTTCAAGGTCCTAATTATATGCCTTGGAACACTTGTCCACCATTTCCTTACATGAACCATGATAATGTTATGTTTAACCCAAACGGACCCATGAGATATTGGGGACCAAACGCTTGAGTTTTTCTTGAACATTAGGTGTGCTTAAAAGTTGAACTAGAACCAGATGAGTGGATTAAAGATAGTGGGTGTTCAAGACACATGACGGGAAACAAAAGCCTTTTCTCTACCTACCAAGTATACGACGGAGGTAATGTCACATTTGGTAGCAAGCTTAAAAGTAAAATCATCGGAAAAGGTACGATTTCTCATGACTCTCTATCTATCGATGATGTTGCTCATGTAGATAATTTAGTTTTAACTTGCTTAGTATAAGTCAATTGTGCCGCAAAAAGTATAACGTCCTTTTTAGTGAAAATGAAAGTAAAATACTTAAAGACGGCATAACAGTAGGAAAAGGTGTTTTAAAGAATAACGTGTATGTTATGAAATTAGATAAAACACCTAAAGACAAGCTTTATCTTACCTCCTTGGACGAAAACTCAACTCTATGGCATCGACGCTTAGGTCACGCTAATATGAGGTTAATTCAATCCTTATCATCTAAGGAACTCGTTAGGAACCTGAACAAGTTGAAATATAACCAACACTTTTGTGATGCTTGCAAAATAGGAAAACAAGTTCATAATAGCCATAAGGCTAAAAACATGGTGTCTACATCTAGGTGTCTAAAATTATTACATATGGATTTGTTTGGTCCATCCGCTATACAAAGTTACGGGGGAAACTTTTATACTTTGGTAATAGTAGATGATTACTCTAGGTATACATGGACTAAGTTTTTGAAAACTAAAAACGAAGCTTTTGATAAATTTGAAATCTTAAGTACGAAAATTCAAAATCAAATAGGAAGTAACATAGTGTCAATAAGAACCGACCATGGTCGTGAATTTGACAATGAAATCCAATTTGGAGCTTTTGTGATGCCAATGGCATAACTCATAATTTATCGGCTCCTCGAACCCCTCAATCTAACGGTGTGGTAGAACGCAAAAATAGGACAATTCAAGAAATGAGTAGAACCATGTTAAATGAACAAAACATACATCAAAATTTTTGGTGTCACGCTGTAGATACATCCACATATATTCTAAATCGAGTTCTAATTAGACCTTTCTTGAAAAAGACTCCATATGAGTTATACAGAGGCAAAAAGCCTATTTTAGGATATTTTAGAGTGTTTGGAAGCAAGTGCTTCATTTTAAACACAAAGGATTATCTCACCAGGTTCGACCCAAAGTCGTATGAAGGTGTATTTCTAGGATATTCACAAACTAGTAAAGCATATATAGTTTTGAACAAAGAAACCTCAAGAGTCGAGGAATCATTGAACGTAACATTCGATGAAAGTCCACCTCCCTCTAAGACATCACCGTTGGTAGATGATGACTTAGTTGAAAGTCAAATGATTGATAATCAGGAAAATATTGAAAGTGAGAAAGAAGAAGAACCGGTAAAAAGAGAAATAGTTAATATCAAAGAAACCAAAAGTCATCCATTAGAAAACGTCATAGGAAAAATCAATGAAAGAACATTAAGGTCTAAAGCTCAAAATGAAAGTAATTTCTTTTGTTTTGTTTCAACAATTGAACCTAAAAATGTTAATGAAGCCATAAAAGATGAATCTTGGGTCATAGCGATGCAAGAAGAATTAAATCAATTTGTTAGAAATGACGTTTGGACATTAGTCCCACAACCTAAAAATCAAACCATAATAGGTACAAAATGGGTTTTTAGAAACAAAATGGATGAAAATGGAGTAGTGTCTAGAAACAAAGCTAGGCTAGTAGCACAAGGCTACAATCAACAAGAAGGTATAGATTATGATGAGACTTTTGCACCCGTAGCTAGACTTGAGTCAATTAGGATATTACTTGCATATGCATGTGCACATGACTTTAAACTATTTCAAATGGATGTAAAAATGCTTTTCTAAATGGTTTTATTAATGAGGAAGTGTATGTAGCACAACCTCCCAGCTTTGCCGATTTTGAAAAACCTAATCATGTCTACAAACTTAAGAAAACATTATACGGACTTAAGCAAGCACCAAAAGCTTGGTATGATCGACTTAAGACCTTCCTAGTTGACCATAAGTATACCATGGGCCTAGTAGACAACACTCTCTTCACCAAGAAAAAGGGATCACATATTATCATAGTCCAGATATATGTGGATGACATTATATTCGGATCAACTTGTCAAGAGTTATGCGATGAATTTTCGAAAATCATGCATGATGAGTTTGAAATGAGTATGATGGGGGAACTAAACTTTTTCTTAGGTCTCCAAATAAAACAATTAGAAGATGGGATATTCTTCAACCAATCTAAGTATATCAAGGATATGCTTAAGAAATTTGGTTTTGAAGATTCTAAACCTATGAAAACACCAATGTCTTCCGAAACCAAACTCACCAAGGATGAAGAAAGTGAATCCGTAGATAGCACTGAATATAGAGGGATGATTGGTAGTTTACTCTACCTAACGGCTAGTAGACCGGACATTATGTTTAGTGTTTGTCTATGTGCATGCTTTCAAGAAGATCCCAAAACATCCCATCTTGAAGCCGTTAAACGGATATTTAGGTACATAAAAGGCACTACACATCTAGGATTATGGTATCCCAAAGGAACGGGAATAGAAACCATAATGTACGCCGACTCAGATCATGCTGGTGATTATGTTGATAGGAAAAGTACAAGCGGTATTTGAACTTTTGTAGGACATTGTCTCACCGCATGGTTTGCTAAGAAATAAACAGCCCTCGCCATATCAACAACTGAAGCCGAGTACGTGTCAACAGGAAAAGCTTGCCAATAAGCACTGTGGATGAAACAAGCTCTCGTCGACTATGGAATTGTACTCAACGACATTCCCATTCTTTGTGACAACAAAGGAGCTATTGATCTTAGCAAAAACCCAGTCCAACATGCTAGAACCAAACACATAGAAATACGTCATCACTTCCTTCGTGACAATGTTCAGAAGGGAAACATCTCAATTGAGAAAGTTTCCTTAGAGGACAACATTGCCGATATCCTCACAAAACCTCTCAAGAGAGAACCTTTCAACTATCTTAGACTTGGTTTAGGATTAATGGAACCTAGTGAGTAGATTAAATATTAACTCGAACCTTAGAATAACCAAACACGGCAATAGCTAAACATGTGTTTTGATCCTGCGGATCCAAACGACAACAAGGGCGGAACCCTTGTTTGGGATCCGTCGGATCCGTCACTTGATAAACAGGTTTTTATATATTTAATAAACTCCTGTACTATTCATCACTCTCACCAAAAACATATCACCCACTGGAATACGACCCATAATTCACCAAACTCACAAATTAGGCTATCTTCTTCAACCAAATTGAGCTCTAAACATCACTGTAAGTATCCTTATCATATTTGCATTCCTGATCTGCGTCTAGGATTTTTATTTCATGCACAAAACCAAAACTTGGGGTTTATGCATAATTCTTGAAAAATCATGAAGCATATTTACCAAATTACATAACAAATCATGTTTTTCATAATTAGGAATTGCATTTTGTAGTACATTATCATTATTCATCAAAAACCCCATGAGAAATTTTTGCTAAAATCTTCTCACGACTAGGAAAAACGGTTTTTGAACATTGTTCATACAAATACAAAAACGTTATGTTTTAAACATCACTTGCATAATGTCTCTTGAATGCTAAAGGGAATACATAACTAATATGTATTTTTGGGTACATTCAAATGAAGCTACATTGAAGTAGGAGCGTTTGGGTTATCTCTCGTTTTATCACAAAACTTGCATAAACAAAATTTTCATGCATCAAAAGGAGTCGAGATAACCGTACCTCCACATTGTCCCCATGTAGGCACACACTAGACCTTTATACGTATTTTCGATAATTTCAACTAAACTATATATTTTTCGTGTCTAGGATAACTATGCCTCCCGCAACCAATTACGATCACAAAAAGACCATCGATTACCTTCCCAAACACCACAAAACCAAGGGTCTTACCGAAGCTCAAATCAATATATTCAAAGCCTTAGAAAAATGATACGTACATGAGGGTAGGGTTGTAGACCCCTCATTCTATGAAGATACCAATCTCCGCGAGCAATTAGCCGCAATTCATTTCGATGGTCTTCTAGACATTGATGAGCCCATCATCCCAAGGTTCATTCTCGAGTTCTATGCAACCGTAGGTCTTAGTTCAAGCGACAATGGTCTCATGAGCATTCACTTTAGAGTCAATGGAACCTTATTCAACATCCCCTTAGATCAATTTGGTGATGTTTTAGGAGTTCCTAATCAAGGAACATGTGTCTACTCGGATAAATGGTCATTGACAATCTTAGAATCCAACCTTGATAGAACGGCACCATATGCCACACCTTTGACCGCCAAAGAAACCATTAGGGAGCATCTCTTCTTACCTAGGAACAACCCAACTAGGTTGCATCGAGGTCGTCAAGTGAATAGAGATCCTTTTGCCATGGAACTTAATGAACTTAGGCTCGAATTTAGAAAGCTAGAAGATGTGTTAAGGGCAAATGTCATAAGCACCGTTGGGAATCGAGATCATATCAACGCATGTCTTTGTTATATGATGTATTGTGTGTCAACTCATCAACCTTTCAATCTTGCTTACTATATCGCCAAACGAATGGCTGATATTCCGGTACAAGGTACCACCGCAATGCCCTACGGGATGCTCTTGACTCGCCTCTATAGAGCCTTTGAAGCCATTCCTAGAAATGCTTTAGGCTTTGTTCCTGACTATAATGAGATTCCACACACCTTTGTTCCTTTAAGCGATCATAGGGTAGCGGTTACAAAAGGCAAACGTCCTCATCCTCCTACATCATCATCATCATCAATGAGCGAAGATGATGGTTTGCCTAACTCTAGGATCTCACCACCCGAGTACTTGAGTCAACTTCCTCCAATCCTGAATGAATCCGAGGAGCATCGACAAACAAAGGGAATGATGAAGAATTTGGGGCGTTGGATCATGAAACTTCACAAGGGTTACAAGAAATTGAGCAAGAAGTTAAAGTGAGAGGAGTGTTTGGTTTTAGACGTTTTCAGACAATGATGTGTTGAACATGTATGTTTCTTAAGACATTATGTTAGTACTTGACATATGTATGAACTAACTCAATAATGCATGTCGATAACACATGTTGTTATCAATTTTTCGAGATTAAGCCCCCGTTTGGCTTAACTCCCTTTATGGTAAGATTCTATGATCGGATTAATTTATGTGTATACATGTGTTAGAATCTATATATTTAGCATATTTGTACTACATATTAGCTATTACATATGTTTTAGGAGATTTTTCGGGTTTTGACCGAGAAACGCGAAATATGACATTCATTCTGTTAAGAAACTGAGTTTTCATATGGCGGATTTGGCGGATCCTAAATTTTGGATCCGCCTAGTGTATTCCTTGGCTCCACCATTCCTAAACCTGCGGATCTGACGGCTCCCAAATTTTGGATCCGTCTTTGTTGTCGATTGGATCCGCAGGTACCTACAATAACTTGTTTCAAAAATTCCCGAATCATCCCGATAGTTAGATTTTGGAATCTAGTTATTAGAATACACTTTACTGATCTTTAGACTCCTTAGAATGCTTTAGGAAACTCTTAGAACCTTAGGAAATCAATTTCCCACCAAAATTTGATTTTTCAAATTTTCCATGTGAGTTACCTTTCTAATACAAGCAAGGAACCTTTTTCTGGGATCCGTCAAATCCGTGGAAACATCTTATCAACAGATTTTCCACTCTCACTTTGCATTAACTGCAAATCTCCCACATTTCACTCAACTCCATATGTATGGATTGACCTTGAGATGTGACAAGCTTAAATTTTTGTTCCAAATCATTAGGAACCAACATTCTCCATTGGATTTACATCCAATCCAAACACACAGACCAACAAACCTTCTGTCTATAAATTAGTACCTTAGGATCATCCCAAATCACACAACAACCATCACTACTAACTCTCTCCTGTACTTCTTAGCTACATTATCAATCTTAACCATGACAAAATCAAGTAACTCATCCACTAGCAAACCCCTAAAACGAACTGCTCGTATTAGTGTTAAGCCTTGTTGCTTCATAAACCTAGCTAACTCATCAGAGGAGGAATCATCACCTTTTAATATCTCATCTCCAATAGCAAATGAAAATTTTCTCACACTCTCCACTCCCACACCATCAAATGTAGCTATCCATACTCCAACACCAACCATTACTCCAATTTCCACCACACCGCCACCCGCTCCATCACAGCCTGTTAGATCACCATCACTCCTAAACTCACCCAAACTCCAACCAATGGAGTTATTTAGGACTTTATCTACATCACCACATCCATACCTTGATGACTTGGAAGACCTTCCACCAAGGTCAACCAATCCTCCACCCATGACCTTTGAAGGTCAAGAACCCATGCTTTTTCATCTACTTTATCATGATATCCACGGTCCTTTATACTGTGATGCACCACCAACTCAACCTCAAACACAACCTCTCTCACCCACATCCACACTAATTGCCATTGATGAGGCAATGTGGATAAATGAGCCACAAACCCAAGAAGAGATCAACGAGGAACTCACCCGTCTCCATGCTCTCTCTAATATGGTTGGATCTAGCCTTGATGAAGCAATGGATCTACAAACCATCTTGATGAACTCCATCCCCACTCCACCATCATCCAACCAACAACAACAACAACCATCCAACAACCAACCACCACCACCACAACCACCAAACCATGAGACTACTCTTCCTCCCGGTTTTTCAAGTCATGATTGCTCGCACTGCGAGAGAACCGCTCACTTGGCCCAAAGGACCAACATTTTGGTCCATGAGCTCCAAAATGAAATGAGGTTCATATTGAACCACATTCTCGAGCGTCTCAATGCAATCTCTCATCCTCCTCAATAGGAGCTTTTTAGTTTCCTCTTATAGAAACTTTTTAGGATGTTGTTTTAGAAATTGTCTTTCTAGGATTTATTTTCCTTGTTTAAATGTAACATCATTTTTTCCAAGTAATTAATGTTATGTTTTTATGCTTGTGGGTGATCAACATTAAGCATATTATCTCATTTTAGACTACTAACATCATAGTATGGTTGTTTTAACTTCACATATTGCTTTGATCAAATGTACATTAGGTACTAAAATTTGATCAGACACTTCATTTTGACTTTTTCAAGTCAAATGGGTTGACCTTTCTTGTTTGGTTGACTATTGCATATGCATATTGCTTCTTGATTGAAGTATTTCATTACTAACATTTATTTTGTAGCTTTTCTCAACCTTGAATCATATACGTTGGTACCCTAGCAACGGGGAGTATAGATCAAGGGGGAGTATATCATATACTAACTCATCATTTTATAGCATTTTTCACTCTTGAAATTTATACGTTGGTACTCTAGCAATGGGGAGTATACATCAAGGGGGAGCATATCATAATCTAACCATTTGTTTTGTAGGATCATACATCATATCATACTCTTGAAATGTATACGTTGGTACTCTAGCAATGGGGAGTATACATCAAGGAGGAGCATATCATATTCTAACCATTTGTTTTGTAGGATCATACATCATCATACATCATATCCTTGTTACTCCATTTAGGGGGAGTATAAATCAAGGGGGAGCTTTAAAGTTCTCAAAATCACATTCCGCTACGCATATCTTCTTTTTGTTTCGACAAAAATGGGGAGAAAGGATTAAGTTCTCATCACTGTGAAACATCACAATACATACTTTATGCTTAAAAATAGATTTTAAAACTTGCATAAACTAACTTAATCTATATCTTTAAAAGACTCATCCTTTATTTAAGCTCTTTACTTAAAAATACACTTTATGTTTTGTCATCAACAAAAAGGGGGAGATTGTTAATACAAATATCGTCCTAAAAACGTTATTTATATTTTACGATCTTTGCTTAGTTTTGTTAATGATAATTACAAAGTTTATCTTTAAGCAAAGCATAAATAAGATTAAGTCCTTTACATTTATAGTGATAAGTCTTTTTGAAGCACATTTACACATTACAAAGTTTACTAGGAACAACATTACATACATTTTACAAGTTTATTTCTTAAATTAGAAACTTTATTATAAAGTATTAGGATGACATCATGGCATGCATCATGAACATATCTTGGAAAGATTTTGTGATATTTTGTTTAGATCTTCAAGCCAAAGAGTTGACATTTGAAGATATGGAAAGATTGTGCAAGATTTGGAAAGATATGAAGATCTCTTAGCTGGCCTGACATGGCAGATCCAAAGCCATACAAAGGCAGATCTAATTTTTGGGATCCACCGGATCCGCCAACTGTTGATCAGTTTGCCTATAAATAGCAAGCTGATCATTTGGTCATTTTCATCACTCATATAGCTTAAATACATACTCATTCATTTACATATCACTAACCCATATCATTCATTCATTTCATTGATCTTTCCTTTTGTAGCAAAGAAGATCACATCATATAAGGATTAACAGTCTGTTGTTATCCTTTTAGTATAGAGTCTGTGTGATCACGTATTAGTTCACACATCATTGTTTGTATCATTCATTCAGTAGAGTTTGGTTAGTGTTTTAGTCCTTAAAACACAAAGAGTGTCGGGAGTGGTTGTACCCTTGTGAAAGAACCAACGGGAGTGGTTGTACCCTTGTAAAGAACCCGGTGTTTAGCTTAGTACCGGATAAAGATTAAGCGACGTGTAAAGGTTTTCTCCGCCTAGAAGGGAGCTTGTTTCTTAGTGAAGAAAAACTCTCGAGTTAGAGGCTCGAGGAGTGGAGTAGGGCAAGGAAGAGAGTCCTTGTAGCCGAACCACTATAAATATCCATGTTGTGTGGTTTGATCATTCCTTTCCTTACTTACTTATTATATTGTTTGTTTGTGCATACTTACTTTGAAATCACGTTAAGTCACAAAGCGAATTAATTTTAAACGGTAAAACTATTCAACCCCCCTTCTAGTTTTCCACAAGATATAAACTAAAAATATTGGCTTAAAGATCTATGTCTTTTGGTCATTTTTCCGGGTGGCGCATCCCGTGACGACACTCGATGATTAAACTAAAAATGTTTTCGTGAAACATGTCATATTCTGAGTAACAGAATTGTAACCTATAAAAGTCAATTTTTTTAGTATAACCAACTATTTCTCAAAGAATAAAAGTGGTAGCTAACATCTTGACTTAAACGTGGCTGCAAAAATGGGGTTAAACGGGCTTGTAGAACTCTAAATATCGCATTTTCCCCGAGACTGTTGTGATGTTGTTAAAATCAGAACTGGGTAGTTAAGGGTAAATTGGTAATTTCACTACTACTAGGTAATTTTTGACTCAGTGGGACCTACAAATCTAGTTAGTACACTCAAATACCTTTCCGGAAATATAAAGAACATAATTTTTTGACTTACGGTTTGCGAGTAATAAAATTTTGAAGATAGACATGTTTATAAAATTTCTAACAGCTTTGGACTCAAAATGTGTAAAAAGTTATTAACTTATAAAAATGGACCCTTGGACTATTAGAAACTTGTCAAATAACACTACTTGACCATTTTTACATAAAAACCGAAGTGGTAGGACCCATTATCGAAACCTTATGACTTGTCTTGACACTTATTTATATATTATGTACCAAGCATAATTGAAATAATAATCTATAAGGCATATAGACATACTTACCTTATTATTTTAGAATCTGAGACACGCGTATATGTCTAGGTTGCTCGTAGAACACTTGCGGTTTATTCATCACTACATTCACTTTGATTGTTCACTTGGCTTTCGGTGAGTTCATAGCCCCACTTAAACTCTTTAAACTGTTTATAAACCAATTGGGGGAGATACATGTTATTTTACAATTTGGACACAAGTGCTTTAAACTGTATGCTTACCAGAAAGTATTATTGCCTAGGTACCTTTGTTGCCAGAAATAAGTCCCTAACATCATGAACCATTAATTACTTGTGTGTAAACGCTAGTATTATGAATATGCATATTGGGCTTGACGAGCCTGTCCGGGTGAATAACGCTCACTTGATAACTGTAGGTCAAACGGACACATAATATTGAGAATTTAGGTAAAATGACAAATTACCTTTAAGGGCATTATTATTATTATCATTCTATGATTTCAGTTAACGTTTGAGTTCGTGAGCTTAGTGCAATACTTACTATTTACACATAATTGCATTCGTTGCAATTATTATTTAAACTCTGAAATCTTGTGGTCCATTATTTATTTATAAACCTATGAATTTCACTCAACATTTGTGTTGACTTTTTAGCATGTTTTATCTCAGGTCCTTAAGGAAATTGGCAAGCATAAAGTCGCACAGAGATTGTTTTGATGGCTTGCATTGTGTTATCATTCGATAAACTCTTGAAAACTTTTATGTTAATACATTATGTTTTCTAAAACTACTTGGGACCTCTTGTAAACTTTGATGTTTTATTTTGATCGAATGATAATATTTTAAAACGTCTCATTTAGAGTCGTTTTCTATGATTATGACTGTTGTACTAATAAGTAGCACCCCAATGATATTACATTTCACTACGATATTTTGGGGGTGTTACAATAAAGTACACTTTTTTTTTTTACCTTATACACAGGATCAATTCTATCACTATCAGGATCTTCTTCTGGTATTTCACCAATAACAGGAACTTGTGGTTTCTTAAGTGTAACCATAGAACTGCAAAGCTTATTTAGGAAAAGATCTGGGGTACTTATATCCTTAATGACTACATTATCATCTCCCTCAATCTGAAAGTCAAAAAAGTCTATATCTGCACAATCATCACTAGAATAACAATCATTGCTATCCTCTATGATTTGTTCCTCAGTTTGTTCTAAATGAATGAAGTCCGTCACATCATAATCATAGTGTTCTACATACATATCAATCAAATTACCATTCTCATAACGAGGAGTCAACATGTCAACAACATATGTATCAGACTTAATCTCTTTATACCTAAGCCCAATGTGGTACCAGTTTTGCAATAATACAACCTTTTAAAGGAATGTGCAACTCGAATGAACTTTCTGACAATTTCATTCATATTATCAAATGACATACCATCAAAATTAATATATGATATTTCTTTCAAATCACCCTCGACGTATTGCAAAGGGCTTGAAACGAAAAGACCATCGAACCTCAAATAAATGGTGAAAACACCCTTCTTTACTTTCTTCAATTTTGGTCCACCTATAAAATTAAGGTTTAAAAAAAAAAAAAAATTAGAGTTTCTCAACGATTAATTAAAGAGCCGTTATAAACATAAAATTTAAACACAAAAGATATACCTTTAGCTATAATGAAAATTAATCACTAGAAAATCATGAATTGTGGATTCAAATTAATTTAGGGTTTATTAGCAAGAGAGTAAAGTGAGTGAATTAGGGTTAAGTGTGTGATATATTGGGGGGAAAGTGTTTATATACCGGTTGACTATTTAGACGGGTCCATATCCACATAGTCATGAGTTGCCACTTGCCAACATGGAAATAAAGAAAGAAAAAGAAAATGACGTGTAGATAATCAATAAAAAAGTGTTTGTAGTCGGAACAAAATTTGAAAGTAATTGGGTATATTTGTTAATAAAAAAAATAAGTATTTCAAGTCGGTACATTTTGGAAAGCATGTTGTTATTATAAGTGTTATGTTTGGCGAAGGCTTATGGGGGGCTTATTGAGGCTTGTGCTTTTAAAATAAGTCGGCTAATAAAATAAGTCTCGTTTGTTACACATGCTTATGGAGGCTTATAAAAATAAGCCGTAATTTAAAATAAGCCGTAAGCCTCAATAAGCCCAAACCCATAAAATAAGGGCTTATAGGGGCTTATGGTTAGTTAAATTATTTAAATACCTTTAAAAATATAATGAATTATCACGTAAAAGCTGTAAATATATATGAATTTAATTTGATGTATTTTGATGTAATTTTTAAATTAATAAGCTTCAGTTACAACTAATTTGTCAAACAACTTTATAAAAATACAGGCTTAAGCTTTTGGCTTACTGTTACTACCCGACACAACGATAAGGTTATTTAGTTATGTTTCCATCTGGGTTTTGTAAGGTGAAACATCTCCGTCATTTATATAATCAGCCAACTCCCTAATAAATTTCATACGATCAGCAGATGACCTAAATGCTTCAACAAGTCTTCTGCTCGTATTTATGGTGGACTGCACAACCTGTTAGATTAGCAAATATTAAACATCACATACTCTATCTATATCAGCAGATGACCTAAAAATAATTTAGTTTATATTGTCATTACATTGATGTTGCAGCTAAACCTGACAAGAGAACTCCAAGTCTTCCAAAAAGATCATACAGTTCTTGGTTTGTTCCAGGAATATTCAATTCACCGATGTCCGTTTCTGTCACGGATGACAACGGTTGCCTAAACGCATGATTCCCATTTTACATGACGAAGAGCATTATGTGCACGAGGGCATGCAGATCGCAATACCCATCTATTAAAAGCAGAATAAATAAGTGAGGAGTATTTTACAACGGACTTTTTAAAACGGTTTTCAACTCCGTCGTATTAAATAATTTGGAATCTATCTATCTATCTATATAAAAGAGAGTTTTTTTACAGCCCCTCATAAAGTTTTTCTAAAAATAATAGTGCTTATTCTATTGACACGTGGCACACTTCATTCTTCCTCTACAAGCTGTTGTAAATCGGTTTTAAATTTGCAGTTTCAATTCACCATTTAATGTCAACGCATTCAAAATAACATCCAAAAATAACCTCCAACATAACATCCCTTGGTCTGGTAAGAATTACACTTTCTCTAACCCTAAAAAAAATCAAAAATATATACATAAATCCTATGACTAATACCCATTCAATTGTACAACTTTTGTTGATTTTCCAGTGAGTTCTATACTATCCGCACCGTAAAATTGGTAAGTGTCGCAATTATTCAAGTTTTTTTATTTAGGGTTTTGATTTAAATCTCATAGTACAACTATTTTGATGTAATCCCCCAAGTGCTTTTTTTCTTTTTCTTTTTTTTTTTTTTTTTAATTTGATCCTAAATTTTCTTTGCCTTAAATCCCAATAGCTGTGTAGATTATATCTTTTTTATTTACTATGTGACCATTCTAATATCATTATGTTCAACTTTTTTATATTTCCGGACTAATGGTGTTGGTGGTAGACATACATTAAGCAGTATACATGGAGGAGTTGCTACCTTGAAGGTAATTAAACTCACATTTTCCTTTTACTTTAGTTTTACATTAGTGACAATCTATCTGTGAAAATAATTTGTGATTAGGTGCAAGGAGGGCCTTGAAGTCATTAATTTTGGTTTTCTTCAAAACTAATTTTGGTTTCACTTTATTAGTAAGAATTAACCAAGTATATGCATGTACATATATCTAAGATGGGTGTATCATGTATCATGTATCACAAAAGAAGTTTTTGAGTAGGAAGCCAATTATTAGCAACTTCTTTGAGAACCCAACAGTTGTGGATGCAGTCATGTAGCATAGCTACCTGGGATCAAAATATTTGCTTACAATCAATAGTATTAATTTACCCATTATGTTCATGGGTTAATAATGGTAAAACTATTTATTTTTACCTGTTCTGGTTGTATACTTTGACTTTTGAAGTCAAACATGGACTCTTTTCGACAAAGTATTATCGATAAAACATGAGAGTGAATTACCTTCCAATTTCCTGGTCATCGTAAAATACCAGATCCCTCTATAAAAGATCTTGTTCGAACCGGACTTGCTGGTTTGGTAGCAAGGTTGTAAATATCGGTTATCGGTATATTATCGGCCGACCACCGAGAAGCGAGATATCGGACATAGCGGGGATATATCGGAGACCCTAAATTATATAAGAATTTATTTGTAAAAATATATATATTCAAATAAACTTATAAACTTACCTTGAATAGTTGAATGACACCACCTATGCAACACAAGATCAGCAAACAGACCAAGATTGAAAAGCATGCAACACAAATTTATCCAGAAAAACAACTTAAATCTACACAAATTTATCCAGAATTACAGTTTTAACACCTGTTTAACACCTGTTTTAACACAAATAAGCCGCCATATGCAAAGAAGAATCTAGCCTCTCTTTCATCTTCGTCTCTATGATTTGTATGACACACTCGTAAGCTTTTTGGTTACCACCCAACGCCTCCTTGATTTCTTCCTTTGCTTTTATCATTTCCCCATAAACAAAACCCATTGACGGCTTCCAATCCGCATCAACCATTCGAAGGACTTTGACCAAAGGAGTAAACACATTCAAACATAAAATTTTAAAATTATTAGAATAAATACCTTGCAATTTCACCAATACCTTGAAAACATACAATTTTAAAATTATTAGAATAAATAAAAGTATATAACTATATATAGATTATAGAAAATGTTAAACAAATATAGATACCTTCAAGCATAAGGTTAATGGTATGCGTCGCACATGATGTCCAAAAAATCTTTGGTCTTGTCTCTTTAAGCAACTTTGCCGCTCCCATGTTATTAGATGCATTATCGGTCACAACTTGAACAACATGTTCGGCACCAACTTCTTTAATGAAACTTTCCACATACTCATGTATGTGCTCACTTGTATGTACTCCATCGTACCTAAGGTAGAGTACAAAAGGAAATACAATCCTAGAGGGCTGGAACTATGGTCTATTATTATAGCAGAAGCTTCTTCTTCTATTTAAACATTGTTGTTGTCCCTTGACGTTGCTGAGGTCCTAACGAGCTTCCATTCTCTTCCACTGGCCTTAACGTTCTATTTGGTATTCTGATTTGGGCATCTGTTCTTGTAGTGTCCTTTCCCACCACATCCATAGCACACTATTTCCAATGGCTGCGAATTTGCATCCGTGGCTCTGCAGTCATTAGTTTTATGGCCCATTTTTCGGCACTTTTCGCATCGGTCAAGACAAGGCCTAGTGTGATGTATCCTGCATCGGTCACACTGGGGTAGTGTTCCTAGATAACCGCTTCTGTCATTTGTTGTAGCAACATAGGCTTTGGCAGTTTCCTGTCTGCGATTCGGTTGATGGTGGTGGTTATTTCAGTTTTGCTGATAGTTGCTGTGATTGTTGTTGTTCTTGTCGTTGCTGTTGTGAGTGGTGGTCCTATGATCATCTAGCTTTCTCTTATGATCATTGTTGCTAGAGGTGGAACTTCGTTTGATTTCTCGTTCTAGTAATTTTTTAGCAAGTGATGCGTGGTTTTGCGACCTTACAACAGGTTTTACCTCTCGAGGGATCTCAAGAGGCTTGCAATCCCCACCAGGCAGTGTACCTGACCGATGTAGTATAGTGAAGTGGCAAGTACCGGGGGATTGATCGTTCTCTAGGGGAATAGTGTCGTTAGGATTGAAAAACTACTCTAATAGGTCTAAGGGTGAGAGAAGAT
Organism: Artemisia tridentata subsp. tridentata; assembly: GCA_021014915.2. NCBI lineage: Eukaryota > Viridiplantae > Streptophyta > Magnoliopsida > Asterales > Asteraceae > Artemisia > Artemisia tridentata. The sequence goes on from CP139502.1 coordinate 275,945,918, forward strand.
TCTTTTTTGTATTTTTATATTTTTATGAAAGCAAGTAAAATCTCGGGTTTGAAGGAGTGGGCGGAATTAGTTGCTAGTTAACTAACCCAAATAACTACAAATGCAAATAAAATAAAATAATTGAAAATGAAAAGGTTGTGGAACTTATATGGGGAGAAATGTGTTTACTTAGATTTCCTTACTCCCTAACTATCTTTTACCGGTTGATTAGTGTGAATTAATTGCGTGGATGACGGGTGTATTCCTTAATACCAATCGTGGGGTGGCGTACGTACTTCCCCAACTCTACAAGCTCCTACTTCACTCCTATGTCGAGCCGGCTAAGAAGCTCCTAACATGGGATCACTAGAATTCGCTCATACATTAAATACAACCATATAAACCTAGTACGCATTGGTTCATGTTTCTTAAGACGTTCAAGCAAATTACCGTATAGGAGGTTAGCCAGTTTTCTTAAGCCTAACATCGATAAACAATCATCCAATACAATTGATAACACACTAACAAATAATAATCAATAGTTAGGTTTCATTAGATCTAAGCAAACACAAGATAAATCTAGCCTAGCATGTTAATCAAAAGACAAGAACAAGATATAATCAAACAACACATAGACATATTGATTGATTAAGTGATTACTTATCTTCAATTAAACATGGGAGATCCAAGGGTATGAAAACCCTTAAAAATGGCAGAAATTCGTCTTAGGGTTTCTCCTCACAAAGTTGCACACAAATGACAAAAAATTGCAAAACTATATATAGAGCTTAGGGGCTGACGGCGTCACGTTGTAGATCTTGACGCCGTCACCTCGCCGTGTCTAGGGTTCCCGGATGGTCTTCCTGACGCCGTCCCTCTTTAATCCTCCAAAATCCGCTCTGGCCTATCAAGGCTTGACGACCTTCTTGACGCCGTCCCCCTTTAATCTTCCAAAATTTCTCTGGCTTATCAAGGGCTGACGGCATCACAATAGAGCTTGACGCCGTCACATGTACTTTCCAGCATATTTTTGAGACTTTGTCGTTTTCTTCACTTTTATGCTCCAAAAACGTCCAAAATGCTTCCTTTTCCAGATTTCTTCTCCAAAGTACCTAAAATGACAAAAGGAACGATTTAGGGCAATATTTGATCAAATAAATACGATTTAGGGCTTAAATGACCCCCTAAAAGCGGTACACTTTTCGCTTCATCAAATACCCTTACACTTGAGATTTGCTTGTCCTCAAGCAAATGCGCTTTTATTCTAATCAAAATACAAGTTAGGGGTCATTTAATGCTAATATAAAAGTAATTACAACAAATAGTCGTTCCACTTTAATCATAATAAGCACGGAGATTACAAACTAGCACCTCACAAGTAGTGTTTAGATACTCACATCTCTCAAGTGTCATAAAAGTATATCTCATAAATGAAAACGGATAATATCTCTCACTACCTGTCATAGCAAATAGATTACCATAGGCTTGGGAAAGGATCAAAAACCTCCTCCACTAGGCGTAAGAACCTAAGATAAACTATCAAAGAGGGCTTTTAAACGGGTTATAACGTTAGGTGTAGGGATATGATAAACACGGATTTGTTGGATAAGGGATATTTTACTGGTGGCGAGTTAAAGTTCTTGATTAATTACATGTACAATATGGCGTTGCTAAGCCAAGACTAGACTCGACTTAAGCTAAAAACAAAATAACAAAAACATAAAATAAACATAAAATGAAACGGGATGGTAGTCCGTATTTTTTTCTACTTTTCTTTTTCTCATTTTTTTGTATTTTTCTTGATTTTTTTTTTTTTTTTTTTTTTTTGATACACTCTTGCGCTACCATCCAAAATAATACATCATAGGGGCGTTGCATTCCCCTTACACTTGAACTTTTACATAACTTTACAAATAACTATTCTAATGACTCGAATTAAGATAATCGAAAAACTTGGAGTACTTTTAAAATATTTAGCACATATGGGGGTAATAATGTTGTTCTTCCCCATTACTCCATTACACTAGTACTTTACCCATGAGTCCCAATCGTCCCAAAACAATATGTACAAGGATATGACTCGACTTAGCAACCATGTAATCAATTAGATAATTAACTTGGGGTTTAAACAAATGTTGTCACAATAATGCACTAAAAATGAGTGCATACAAGGTAGGCTAAGGCGATTTGGGTGTACATTTAAGTGGGGTGTAACAAATTCTTCCTTTAAGTAAAATGCTTAAAGGCCGAAACGAAAAGATAGGCTCTGAGGGGTGTACTAGGGGTATCGTGTACTAAAAATGAGTACAACGCAAGGGGTGTGGGAGAATTACTTGACCAATGTAGCCAATGTAATTATAACAAAAACACAGGTGTAAAACAATGGGTTAATCCTAATGCCTCTTATAATGTAGTAAATCTAACTACACGAATGTAGTCTCACTTGTGGCCTCGGAATGGTCCTAACGCAAGTTCTAGAATCTAAGTGCTACTGGTACACACATCATAGCATAAATGCTTTTCCTACCAATTCTAGGGGCGAACCTCACATATTTGGGGGTGGAAAATTTTTTAGTGGTACGGTTTTTGTGCTAGTCATATAACTCCTATCCGTGAGACGCTCATTAAGACCAAAGTTTCACTCCTATATGTTGTAAAATATTTTAAATTTGGCACTAAAATTGCCCTAACAGGTATTTATCTCAGTTTTATTACACATCTACCATTAAACAAACGAAAAATCAAGCGTAATGGCATTCTCTAAAGTATCGTACTTTACCCCCCTTACACTTAAGATGAACATTGTCCCCAATGTTCAAATAACAAGATGTAAAAGTAAATAAGGTAAAAGAATGAAATCAAATACTCCCCTGATTCGTTTGGTGGATAAAGAGGTAACATGGTTAGATCTTCTTCCAAGAGAATGTAGAAGCTTCAAGACTAAAGCATCGCCAAAAGCTTGATTCCACATACATCTCCTTGTCCAAAATAACCTTTTAAACCTGAGAAAACAAACACGAAAACCTGCATAACATCGGCGGGATAAATTCTATATAAGGATATAATGCTTGTGATGAGGCGAAAAGTGTACCGCTTTTAAGGGGTCATTTAAGCCCGAAATCGTATTTATTTGATCAAATATTGCCCTAAATCGTTCCTTTTGTCATTTTAGGTACTTTTGAGGAGAAATCTGGAAAAGGAGGCATTTTGGACGTTTTTGGAGCATTAAAGTGAAGAAAACGGCAAAGTCTCAAGAATCGGCTAAAAGTTACTCTTGACGGCGTCAGAATTAACATGGGACGGCGTCATGCTTTGGCAAGAAAAGTTGGATGTGAAATTTACTCATGACGGGCCAGTGAGTTTGCATGAGAATTCTGACGGCGTCACGCTTTAACTAAATCAAGGGCGTCACGGCTTAAATCATAAGGGGACGGCGTCACGTTCAGGATCCGACGGCGTCAAGCCTTGATAAGCCAGAATGGATTTTTGAAGAGCTAAAGAGGGACGGCGTCAAGATGGTCATCCGGGAACCCTAAAAGCGGCGAGGTGACGGCGTCACAATGCATAAGGTGACGCCGTCAGATGTCAAAGTCTATATATAGTTTTCTAATTTTTTGTCATTAGAAGAGAGCTTAGTGTGTGGAATTTTGGGATAAAACCCTAAGACGATTTTAGCTACTTTTTCAGGGCTTTTTGCCTTGAGATCTTCCATGTTTCATTGAAAGATAAGTTATCAATTAATCATTCAATATGTCTATGTGTTGTTTGATTCTATCTTATGCTTGTCTTTTGTTTAACATGTTAGGCTAATTTTATCTTGTGTTTGCTTAGATCTAATGAAACCTAGCTATTGATTATTGGTTGTTAGTGTGTTATTAGTTGTATTGGATGATTGTTTATCTATGTTAGGCTTAAGAAAACTGGCTAACTTCCTATTCGGTAACTTGCTTGAACGTCTTAAGAAACATGAACCAAACGCGTACTAAAGGTTTTTATGGTTGTATTTAATGCACAAGCGAATTCTAGTGATCCCATGTTAGGAGCTTCCTAGCCGGCTCGACATAGGAGTGAAGTAGGAGCTTGTAGAGTTTGGGGAAGTAAGTACGCCACCCCACGAATGGTATTAAGGAATACACCCGTCATCCACGCGACTAATACACACTAATTAACCGGTAAAAGATAGTTAGGGAGTAAGGAAATCTAAGTAAACACATTTCTCTACACATAAGTTTCTCACCACTTTTCATTTTGGTTATTTTATTTTATTTGCATTTGTAGTAATTTGGGTTAGTTGACTAGCAACTAATTCCGCCCACTCCTTCAAAACCCGAGATTTTACTTGCTTTCATAAAATTATAAAAACATAAAAAGAATCTTCCTCAACCCTTAGACCTAATTAGAGTAGCCTTTCACACCTAACGAACACTATTCCCTGTGGAGAACGATCAATCCCCCGTACTTACCACTACACTATACTACATCGGTCAGGTACACTGCCTGGTGGGGTTGTAAGCCTCTTGAGATCCCTCGAGAGGTAAAACCTGTTGTAAGGTTGCAAAACCCACGCATCAAGTTTTTGGCGCCGCTGCCGGGGAATAGTTATTGTTTAGGTTGAATTTTTATTTCTATTAGGTCTACTCACTAGATTCCTTTCTAGTGAGATTTTTATTTTATTTTTCTAGGTTTTCTTTAGTCTATCTATTTTCTTCGTGTCTTTGTTCGTAACCATTACCGTCCGACATCATGGAAGATGGTAATATCCTTAACCCACACAACCCACCACCACAACAACCACCACCACCTCCTAGAGCCCGTACTTTAGGAGAGTATTCCCGTCCTAGCCATCACGGCTATCGAAACACCATTGAGCTCACTCAAGGAGCCAATATCACACCCTTGCGATCCGACACCATCCGGTTGGTGCAAAGCGGATGCGCATTCCATGGACTTCGTTCTGAAGATCCTAATCAACATCTCAAGGACTTTCTTAAAATCGTTGATTCTATAGACCTTGATGTTGCCACTCGAGAGACGACCCGATTGCGTCTCTTCCAATTCTCTCTGCGGGACCAAGCTAGTCAGTGGCTAGAACGTCAACCCGCAGGATCCATCACCTCTTGGGATGATCTCACCACTCGTTTCCTTGCTCAGTTTTTCCCACCGGGAAGAACTACCAAGCTAAGGAATGATATCTTGATGTTTCAACAACGTCAAGGCGAAACTCTCTACGAGGCATGGACTCGATTCAAGGACTTACTCCGAAAGGTCCCTCACCATGGCATGGATCCTTGGCTTCAAATCCAAATCTTCTATGATGGTGTCGATCATCAAACTAGAAGAGCCATAGATTACGCCGCCAATGGGAGATTGAGCAGGCTCAGTGTCGATAAGTGCTGGGAAGTCATTGAGGACTTAGCACAGTACGAAGAAGAAGAATGGGATGACTCAACATTCTCGGAAGGAGGGATTTTAAATTGCATGAATGCAACCCAAGAACAGCTGTTCGCAAACATAAAAAGGCAGGTTGAGAGCTTAATGAAAGCTGAGATACCTACGACTGATAAAAATCCCGATGAGTGCGTGAACACAATTGGTAAACATACGTTTCGCCAATTCTCACGACAAGATGAGTTTGAAGGGATAATGTTAACTTTCGTGAACAACCAAGAGAGACGTATCAAGGAATTAGAAACTCACTTGAAAAACACCCAAGATATGTTCATGGAGCTAGCAGAAAAATTCATCTCGAGAATAAAAGAGAAAATTAGGGAAGAAGCCTCACACAAAAAGATCGAGAAGATCTTTGAACTCCCGGTCCCTAATGAACCATACAACGAATGGGATGATGAAACCCTCCTCCCCGAGCCTTCACTGTCAAAACCCTCTTATTTATTTAGATCCTCTCGCGAGAAAAACTCTCATGATCGCAGCATTTTCGTGGGGAGCATGGTTGTCACGCTCCCTAACTTTTATGAAGCTAGGAAACGGTCTTTTGGCTTTAAGCCAGGTGTGAGAAGAACTCAATTAAAGCACACCATCATTTTGAAAACCCCCTGGGAAAGTTCCTCCCACTCCCTGAATACTCGCCTTGATGGAAATTGGGACCCGAATAAGACGTCAACCGACCCTTTTCAACATTTTACTACACCCCGTGACAGTAACAAAACATTTGACCCAGGAGGAACTTGTTAACGAGACTAGCTATCAGGATTATTGACCCTGACTAGCTGCTCTCTTAAAGTACGAGGGGCTCATTTGTAAACTGGCACAAAGTAGCAAAATACGCTAATCTGACGGCGTCAGAATTTGCACTTGACGCCGTCACCCCGTCTGCACAGCAATAATAACTTTAATTCCATCACTTTCATCACAAACCCCACAAACCATATCCTCTCCAACCCCACCTCCGATTTTCCCAGGACAAATTCGCTAATTCCCGCTTCCAATCTTCACGTGGTAAGTCATTTTTACTCATTCTTTTCGCTTCAATTACTCATAGGATTTGTAAATTTCGAAAATCCCCAACTTGTGAAACCCTAGGATTGATTCATGCTTAGAACTCATAATGTGTTTTAATTAGTGTTATTTAACAAAGATTAAAGCATTTGATGATTGGCAATCAATTGGGTCTATTCACTAATAGGGAGGCCACGAATTTGAATCATAACCTGTGATCCAATCACCCATTTTTCTGCAAAAAGTGGTGTGTGGTTATTGAGCCTGAAGTTTGAATATTGATTTTTCCCTCGTAATTATGGATTTGAACACTGATCAAATCTGACGGCGTCACCTATCAAAGCGTGACGGCGTCAGACCTGTCTGATGCGCCACCAAGTCTTTTAATTCACATATTAACACTTGTATTCCTCCTGCTTTGTTCCAGATAATGAGTAAGCGTCAAAGACCCAGCCGAGGAAGTTCTTCCCGATCTCAACTAGAAAACTTTGGGGATACGGTCCTCAGTTGGGGTATCTTTGACAACGATGCTGCTACAAGCAAATACGCACAATTGCTACTACACAAGGTCGAGAATGGAGCAGTGGTTGACTGGGGCTTTCTGAGGAGAGTAGGTCTTGAGCAGACTTTTCTCCAAAGTTTTCAGACAGATGGGTTTACCGGCCCCCAGTGGGAAAGACTGTTTAAGATTCAGGAGCCGGTATATGAGGAGTTGGTACGGGAGTTCTTTGCCACCTTTCATTTTGACATGGCTGAGGCGAGGACCGATGTGGGCGGTACCACGATCTATTTCAGGCTGGGGGGTGAGCTAAGGACGTGTTCTGTTACTGAGTTTGGGTGGAGACTGGGGTTATATGATCAGCATGATACCATTCAGGCAGGGTTCATGCAGAAGTTGTTGCATGGGGAGTCGATGAAGAATGATTTTAGATGCTCTATTTTCTGGCAGACTATTGGGGATGGGGTGTATACCTCGACCACTGTAGCATCCCAAATCAGGGATCCTAGGGTTCGGTTGACTCATCGTTGCCTCACCTACAGCTTGACAGGGCGTCACAGCTCTCACCACCGTGTCACAGCTTCTGATCTCTTCTACCTGTACACCATCTACTCTAATGATGTTTACTGCAACATCCCGTTTTGGGTTGCTAGCTTTATGCATGGTGGAGTTGGGGAGCGGGAAGGTGACAGGATTTATGGTGGGATGTTCATCACCCGACTGGCTCAGTCTTATGGAGTCCTCAGGCCCGAGGTCATGAGGTATTTGAGTGGTGATAAATGCAGGACGGTGAAGGAGAGGTCCCTGAAGCAGATGGAGGTGATCATGGAGATGCATGACGGGTCCTTTATGTGGTATCACCCGGTTGGAGCTGAGGATGATGGTGATGAGGATGACGATGAGGAGGAGGAGCCCCAGCAGCAGCAGCATGATGGGTATGAGGCCGGTACAGCTGATTACTACCGGCATATGAGCAGGGGGGACTGGCAGGCTCACCAGGGGACCTGGATGGGCCAGGTTGATGCTTGGAGGACCAGGGCGGACGAGAGGTTCGACTGGATGTATGATCACACGGTTCGTCAGATGCAGCATCTATCCACACGTGATCAGATAGACCCGCATCTGCAGATTAACCCTTTCCCGGGTCGTGAGCAGGATTACCCTCCATACGGGTACTACGGGCATCTTCCTCCTGGCTATGACTATCGCCAAGGACCCCCTCCCCAGTGATGTTGTGATTTGATGTTTTGATGTTTGAACAATTTGATATTTGGTTGTATGAGTTGAAACAATATGGTCTGTAATAATTTAGGGAAGGCATCTGTTTGCCTTAAAACATTTGTTACATTGATTTTTCTTTTATCGCATGCTAGCCTCATTGGATTATTTGTTTTATTTGCTTTGTGTGTTTATTTATTTGTTTGTTTGATTTTATTTGTTTCCGTATGTGTATTTAATTTTTATTCTTATTGATTCATGTTCAAAACTAATTTGTGAAAATGCTTTATGTTGTTTTTAACTTCGTCTTAACTACATATAAAGGTATTTTGCAAAAGATAAGTGTAAGGGAAATCTAAATCGGTTTATTAGAACACAAATGAACATGAATCGTAATAATATTAAATTAACATACATATTCGTATTTGTTTGAGTCAAATGCTTGTATCGAGTCATAATGATGTTTTGCAGGATTTCCAGGAAGTAAGTTAAAGGTTTTTCCAGAAATTTTCCGGAAACTTAAAACGAAAATTTTTGTCAGGTCATTTCTGACGGCGTCAGGGGTTATAACCTGACGGCGTCAGATTTAATTTCCAGAAATTTTTGAAAATTTTGTTTTCATAAAAAGTTTTTATTAAAATCTCCAACTTATAATCTCCAGGAATCTGCAAAGTTATCATTCCACAAGCATTATATCCTTATATATAGATTTTATCCCGCCGATGTTATGCAGGTTTTCGTGTTTGTTTTCTCAGGTTCAACAGGTTATTTTGGACAAGGAAATGTTTTGAATCAAGCTTATGGCGATGCATTAGTCATGGAGCTTCAACATTCTCTTTGGAGGAAGATTTAACCGTGTAAATTCATTATCCAACGAGCGAATCAGGGGAGTATTTGATTTCATTCTTTTACTTTATTCTTTTACATCTTGTTATTTGAACATTGGGGACAATGTTCATCTTAAGTGTAAGGGGAGGGTAAAAGTACGATTTTAGAGAATACAATTGCGCTTGATTTTTGTTTGTTTAATAGTAGATGTGTAATAAAACTGAGAGAAATACTTGTTAAGGTAATTTTAGTGCCAAATTTAAAATTTTTTACAACATATAGGAGTGAAACTTTGATCTTAATGAGCGTCTCACGGATAGGAGTTATATGACTAGCACAAAAGCCGTACCACTAAAAAATTTTCCACCCCCAAATATGTGAGGTTCGCCCCTAGAATTGGTAGGAAAAGCATTTATGCTATGATGTGTGTACCGGTAGCACTTAGATTCTAGAACTTGCGTTAGGACCATTCCGAGGCCACAAGTGAGACTACATTCGTGTAGTTAGATTTACTACATGATAAGAGGCATTAGGATTAACCCATGTTTTACACCTGTGTTTTTGTTATAATTACATTGGCTACATTGGTCAAGTAATTCTCCCACACCCTTTGCGTTGTACTCATTTTTAGTACACGATACCCCTAGTACACCCCTCAGAGCCTATCTTTTCGTTTCGACCTTTAAGCATTTTACTTAAAGGAAGAATTTGTTTACACCCCACTTAAATGTACACCCAAATCGCCTTAGCCCACCTTGTATGCACTCATTTTTAGTGCATTATTGTGACAACATTTGTTTAAACCCAAGTTAATTATCTAGTTGATTACATGGTTGCTAAGTCGAGTCATATCCTTGTACATATTGTTTTGGGACGATTGGGACTCATGGGTAAAGTACTAGTGTAATGGAGTAATGGGGAAGAACATCATTTATTACCCCCATATGTGCTAAATGTTTTAAAAGTACTCCAAGTTTTTCAATTATCTTAATTCGAGTCATTAGATTAGTATTTGTAAAGTTATGTAAAAGTTCAAGTGTAAGGGGATGCAACGCCCCTATGATGTATTATTTTGGATGGTAGGGTAAAAGTGTATGCAAAAAAAAAAAAAAAAAAAAAAAAAAAAAAAAAAAAATCGAAAAAATCAAGAAAAATACAAAAAAATGAGAAAAAGAAAAATAGAAAAAACATACGGACTACCATCCCGTTTTATTTTATGTTTATTTTATGTTTATGTTATTTTGTTTCTAGCTTAAGATCGAGTCTAGTCTTGGCTTAGCAACATTGTATAGTACATGTAATTGATCAAGATCTTTAACTCGCCACCAGTAAAATATCCTTTATCCAACAAAACCGTGTTTTCCTTTTCCCTACACCTAACGTTATAACCCATTTAAAAGCCCTCTTTGATAGTTTATCTTAGGTGCTTACGCCTAGTGGAGGAGGTTTTCGATCCTTTCCCAAGCCTATGGTAATCTATTTGCTATGACAGGTAGTGAGAGATATTTTCCGTTTTCATTTATGAGATTTATTTTGATGACACTTGAGAGATGTGAGTATCTAAACACTACTTGTGAGGTGCTAGTATGTAATCTCCGTGCTTATTATGATTGAAGTGGAACGATTATTTGTTGTAATTACTTTTATGTTTGCATTAAATGACCCCTAACTTGTATTTTGATTGGAATAAAAGCGCATTTGCTTGAGGACAAGCAAATCTCAAGTGTAAGGGTATTTGATGAGGCGAAAAGTGTACCGCTTTTAAGGGGTCATTTAAGCCCGAAATCGTATTTATTTGATCAAATATTGCCCTAAATCGTTCCTTTTGTCATTTTAGGTACTTTTGAGGAGAAATCTGGAAAAGGAGGCATTTTGGACGTTTTTGGAGCATTAAAGTGAAGAAAACGGCAAAGTCTCAAGAATCGGCTAAAAGTTACTCTTGACGGCGTCAGAATTAACATGGGACGGCGTCATGCTTTGGCAAGAAAAGTTGGATGTGAAATTTACTCATGACGGGCCAGTGAGTTTGCATGAGAATTCTGACGGCGTCACGCTTTAACTAAATCAAGGGCGTCACGGCTTAAATCATAAGGGGACGGCGTCACGTTCAGGATCCGACGGCGTCAAGCCTTGATAAGCCAGAATGGATTTTTGAAGAGCTAAAGAGGGACGGCGTCAAGATGGTCATCCGGGAACCCTAAAAGCGGCGAGGTGACGGCGTCACAATGCATAAGGTGACGCCGTCAGATGTCAAAGTCTATATATAGTTTTCTAATTTTTTGTCATTAGAAGAGAGCTTAGTGTGTGGAATTTTGGGATAAAACCCTAAGACGATTTTAGCTACTTTTTCAGGGCTTTTTGCCTTGAGATCTTCCATGTTTCATTGAAAGATAAGTTATCAATTAATCATTCAATATGTCTATGTGTTGTTTGATTCTATCTTATGCTTGTCTTTTGTTTAACATGTTAGGCTAATTTTATCTTGTGTTTGCTTAGATCTAATGAAACCTAGCTATTGATTATTGGTTGTTAGTGTGTTATTAGTTGTATTGGATGATTGTTTATCTATGTTAGGCTTAAGAAAACTGGCTAACTTCCTATTCGGTAACTTGCTTGAACGTCTTAAGAAACATGAACCAAACGCGTACTAAAGGTTTTTATGGTTGTATTTAATGCACAAGCGAATTCTAGTGATCCCATGTTAGGAGCTTCCTAGCCGGCTCGACATAGGAGTGAAGTAGGAGCTTGTAGAGTTTGGGGAAGTAAGTACGCCACCCCACGAATGGTATTAAGGAATACACCCGTCATCCACGCGACTAATACACACTAATTAACCGGTAAAAGATAGTTAGGGAGTAAGGAAATCTAAGTAAACACATTTCTCTACACATAAGTTTCTCACCACTTTTCATTTTGGTTATTTTATTTTATTTGCATTTGTAGTAATTTGGGTTAGTTGACTAGCAACTAATTCCGCCCACTCCTTCAAAACCCGAGATTTTACTTGCTTTCATAAAATTATAAAAACATAAAAAGAATCTTCCTCAACCCTTAGACCTAATTAGAGTAGCCTTTCACACCTAACGAACACTATTCCCTGTGGAGAACGATCAATCCCCCGTACTTACCACTACACTATACTACATCGGTCAGGTACACTGCCTGGTGGGGTTGTAAGCCTCTTGAGATCCCTCGAGAGGTAAAACCTGTTGTAAGGTTGCAAAACCCACGCATCAGCTTGTGGAATGATAATTTTGCAGATTCCTGGAGTTTATAAGTTAGAAATTTAATAAAAACTTTTTATGAAAACAAAACTTTCAAAAATTTCAGAAAATTAACACCTGACGCCGTCAGGTTGTAAGTCCTGACGCCGTCAGAAATGATCTGACAGAATTCTCATGTTAAGTTTCCGGAAAATTTCTGGAAAAACCGATACCTTACTTCCTGGAAATCCTGCAAAACATCATTATGACTCGATACAAGCATTTGACTCAAACAAATACTAATATGTATGTTAATTTATTATTGTTATGATTCATGTTCATTTGTTCTAATAAACCGATTTGGATTTCCCTTACACTTAACTTTTGCAAAATACCTTTATATGTAGTTAAGACGAAGTTAAAAACAAGATAAAGCATTTTCACAATTTAGTTTTGAACATGAATCAATAATAATAAAAATTAAACACACATACGGAAGCACATAAAATCAAACAAACAAATAAATAAACACACAAAGCAAATAAAGCTTGCATGCAATAAAGAAAACCACGTGTCACAAATGTATAAAGGCCAAAAGATGCCTAATCCTAAACTATTACAGACCAAATTGTTCCGAATCATACAACCATAGATTAAATTGTTTAAACATCATAACATCAAATCAAACGATCACTGGGGTGGGGGACCTTGGCGATAGTCGTAGTTTGGAGGGAGGTGCCCGTAGTACCCATATGGTGGGTAGTCCTGCTCACGTCCAGGGAAAGGGTCAATCTGCAGGTGTGGGTCCAACTGATCACGCGTAGATAAATGCTGCATCTGTCGAATAGTGTGATCATACATCCAGTCGAACCTCTCGTCAACCCGAGTCCTCCAAGTATCAACCTGGCCCATCCAGGCCCCCTGGTGAGCCTGCCAATCCCCTCTGCTCATGTGCCGGTAGTAATCTGCCGTACCAGCCTCATAACCCCCATGCTGCTGCTGCTGATGCTCCTCTTCCTCATCATCCCCACCACCAACATCCTCAGCTCCGTCTGGATTATACCACATAAAGGTCCCATCATCCATCTCCATAACAACCTCCATCTGCTTCAGGGACCTAACCTTCACTGTCCTGCATGCATCACCACCTCTCAAATACCTCATGACCTCGGGCCTGAGGACTCCATAGGATCGGGCCAGCCGGGTGACAAACATCCCACCATAAATCCTATCTCCTTCCCTTTCCCCAACTCCACCATTCAGAAAGCTAGCTACCCAAAATGGGATGTTGCAGTAAACCTCATCTGAGTAAATGGTGTACAAATAGAAGAGGTCTGAAGCAGTGACGCGGTGGTGAGAGCTGTGGCGCCCTGTCAAGCCGTAGGTGAGACATCTATGGGTCAAGCTAACCCTAGGTTCCCTGATTTGAGATGCCACAGTAGTCGAGGTGTACACACCATCTCCAATAGTCGGCCAGAACATGGAACATCTAAAATCATTCCTCATTGTCTCTCCATGCAACAACCTAGTCATGAACCCTGCTTGAGTGGTTTCATGCTGACTGTACAACCCTAGTCTCCATCCAAACTCTGTAACCGAGCATGTCCTAAGCTCACCCCCAGCCTAAAATAGATTGTGGTTCTGGCTACATCGGTCCTTGCCTCAGCCATGTCAAAGTGAAAAGTGGCAAAGAATTCACGTACCAATTCGTCATAGACCGGCTCTTGAATTCTAAACAGGTTTTCCCACTGAGGGCCGGTGAATTCATCAGTTTGAAAGCTTTGGAGAAAGGTTTGCTCAAGACCTTCCCTCCTCAAAAAGCTCCAATCTACCACGGCCCCATTTTTAACTTTGTGTTGTAGCAATTGGGTGTATTTAGTTGTGGCAGCATCGTTATTGAAAACACCCCAACTGAGGACCGTGTCGCCAAAGTTCTCTTGTTGAGATCTAGAGGAACTCCCTCTGCTAGGTCGTTGACGCTTACTCATTTTCTGGAACAAAGCAATGAGGAACAAAAAGTGTTAATATGTTAATCAAAGAATTGGTTGAGCATCAGACAAGTCTGACGCCGTCACCATTGGCGAGGTGACGCCGTCAGGTTCAACCAAATTTAAATTCAAAATTACGAGGGAAAAATCAATATCCAAACTTCAAGTTCATAAACCAAACGCCCCTTTTTACAGCAAAATGGGTGATTGGATCATAGGTTATGGTTCAAATTCGTGGCCACCCAAATAGTGAATAGACCCATTTGATTGCCAATCATCAAATGCTTTAATCATTGCTAAATAACACTAACTAAAGGGCATTATGAGTTCTAGGCATGAATCAATCCTAGGGTTTCATGAGTCGGGGGTTTTCGAAATTGAAGAATCCTATGAGTAATTGAAACGAAAAGGATGAATAAAAATTACTTACCACGTGGAGATTGGTGACCGAAGTTGGTGAATTGGACCTTGGAGATTCGTAGGTGGGGTTGGAGTGGGTATGGTTTGTGGGGTTTGTGATGAAAGTGATGGAAATAAGGTTTTTTATTGCTGTGCCGACGGGGGTGACGGCGTCACGTTCAAAGTCTGACGCCGTCAGACTTGTGTGTTTTACAACTTTGTGCCAGTTTACAAATGAGCCCCTTGTATTATTAGTGAGCAGCTTGTCAGGGTCAATAACCCTGATAGCTAGTCTCATTAACAAGTTCCTCCTGGGTCAAATGTTTTGTTACTGTCACGGGATGTAGTAAAATGTTGGAAAGGGTCGGTTGACGTCTCATTCAGGTTCCAATCTCCATCACGGCAGGTATTCAGGGAGTGAGGGGAACTTTTCCAGGGGGTTTTCGAAATGAGGGTGCGCTTGAATTGAATTCTTCTCACACCTGGCTTAAAGCCAAAAGATCGTTTCCTAGCTTCATGAAAGTTAGGGAGCGTGACAACCATGCTTCCCACGAAAATGCTATGATCTTGAGAATTCTTTTTCTCGCGAGGGGATCCAAATGGATAAGAGGGTTTTAAAGGTGAAGGCTCGGGGAGAGGGGTTTCATCATCCCATTCATTGTATGGTTCATTAAGGACCGGGAGTTCAAAGATCTTCTCGATCTTTTTGTGTGAAGCTTCTTCCCTAATTTTCTCCTTTATTCTCGCGATAAACTTTTCTGCTAGTTCCATGAACATATCTTGGGTGTTTTTCAAGTGAGTCTCTAATTCCTGGATCCGTCTCTCTTGGTTGTTCACGAAAGTTAGCATTATCCCTTCAAATTCATCTTGTCGTGAGAATTGATGAAACGTATGTTTACCAATTGTGTTCACACACTCATCGGGATTTTCATCAGCCGTAGGTGTCTCGGCTTTCATTAATCTCTCAACCTGCCTTTTTATGTTTTCGAACAGCTGTTCTTGGGTTGCACTCATGCAATTTAGAATCCTTTCTTCCGAGAACGTTGAGTCTTTCCATTCTTCTTCTTCGTACTGTGCTAAGTCCTCAATGACTTCCCAGCACTTATCGACACTGAGCCTGCTCAGCCTTCCATTGGCAGCGTAATCTATGGTTCTTCTAGTTTGATGGTTTACGCCATCATAAAATCGTTGGATTTGTAGCCAAGAATCCATGCCATGGTGAGGGACTTTTTGGAGTAAGTCCTTGAATCGAGTCCATGCCTCGTAGAGGGTTTCGCCTTGACGTTGTTGGAACATCAAGATATCATTTCTTAGCTTGGTAGTTCTTCCTGGTGGGAAAAACTGAGCAAGGAAACGAGTGGTGAGATCATCCCAAGAGGTGATAGATCCTGCGGGTAGACGCTCTAGCCATTGACTAGCTTGGTCCCGCAGAGAGAATTGAAAGAGACGCAGTCGGGTCGTCTCTCGAGTGGCAACAACAAGGTCTATGGAATCAATGATTTTGAGAAAGTCCTTGAGATGTTGGTTAGGATCTTCGGAACGAAGTCCATGGAATGCGCATCCGCTTTGCACCAACCGGATGGTGTCGGATCGCAAGGGAGTGACATTGGCTCCTTGAGTGAGCTCAATGGTGTTTCGATAGCCATGGTGGCTAGGACGGGAGTAGTCTCCTAAGGTACGGGCTCTAGGAGGTGGGTGTTGTTGTGGTGGTGGGTTGTTGGGATCGAGGATATTACCACCTTCCATGATGTCGGATGGTAATGGTTACGAACAAAGAAACAAAGAAAAAAGATAGACTAAAGAAAACCTAGAAAAATAAAATAAAAATCTCACTAGAAAGGAATCTAGTGAGTAGACCTAATAAAATAAAAATTCAACTTAAACAATAACTATTCTCCGGCAGCGGCGCCAAAAACTTGATGCGTGGTTTTGCGACCTTACAACAGGTTTTACCTCTCGAGGGATCTCAAGAGGCTTGCAATCCCCACCAGGCAGTGTACCTGACCGATGTAGTATAGTGAAGTGGCAAGTACCAGGGGATTGATCGTTCTCTAGGGGAATAGTGTCGTTAGGATTGAAAAACTACTCTAATAGGTCTAAGGGTGAGAGAAGATTCTTTTTTGTATTTTTATATTTTTATGAAAGCAAGTAAAATCTCGGGTTTGAAGGAGTGGGCGGAATTAGTTGCTAGTCAACTAACCCAAATAACTACGAATGCAAATAAAATAAAATAATTGAAAATGAAAAGGTTGTGGAACTTATATGGGGAGAAATGTGTTTACTTAGATTTCCTTACTCCCTAACTATCTTTTACCGGTTGATTAGTGTGTATTAATTGCGTGGATGACGGGTGTATTCCTTAATACCAATCGTGGGGTGGCGTACGTATTTCCCCAACTCTACAAGCTCCTACTTCACTCCTATGTCGAGCCGGCTAAGAAGCTCCTAACATGGGATCACTAGAATTCGCTCATGCATTAAATACAACCATATAAACCTAGTACGCATTGGTTCATGTTTCTTAAGACGTTCAAGCAAATTACTGTATAGGAGGTTAGCCAGTTTTCTTAAGCCTAACATCGATAAACAATCATCCAATACAATTGATAACACACTAACAACTAATAATCAATAGTTAGGTTTCATTAGATCTAAGCAAACACAAGATAAATCTAGCCTAGCATGTTAATCAAAAGACAAGAACAAGATATAATCAAACAACACATAGACATATTGATTGATTAAGTGATTACTTATCTTCAATTAAACATGGGAGATCCAAGGGTATGAAAACCCTTAAAAATGGCAGAAATTCGTCTTAGGGTTTCTCCTCACAAAGTTGCACACAAATGACAAAAAATTGCAAAACTATATATAGAACTTAGTAGCTGACGGCGTCACGTTGTAGATCTTGACGCCGTCACCTCGCCGTGTCTAGGGTTCCTGGATGGTCTTCCTGACGTCGTCCCTCTTTAATCCTCCAAAATCCGCTCTGGCCTATCAAGGCTTGACGACCTTCTTGACGCCGTCCCCCTTTAATCTTCCAAAATTTCTCTGGCTTATCAAGGGCTGACGGCGTCACAATAGAGCTTGACGCCGTCACATGTACTTTCCAGCATATTTTTGAGACTTTGTCGTTTTCTTCACTTTTATGCTCCAAAAACGTCCAAAATGCTTCCTTTTCCAGATTTCTTCTCCAAAGTACCTAAAATGACAAAAGGAACGATTTAGGGCAATATTTGATCAAATAAATATGATTTAGGGCTTAAATGACCCCCTAAAAGCGGTACACTTTTTGCTTCATCAGCAAGGTTGATGGCTTCTTCCAAGTTTGATGGTTTCGATGAGGTGACATAACCTTCGATACTTTGAGGCAACCCCTCAACGTACTTTTCCAGTGACCTTTCCACAGTTGGCACTATCGTGGGACAAAGTATAGAGAGTTCTTGGAACCTGCGGTTATAGGCTCCCAATTCATATCCTCTTACTATCAATCGGTGGAATTCTTCCTCAAGCTTTCTCATCTCGGTCCTGGGACAGTATTTCTTGAGCAATTTGTCTTTTAGTTCTGCCCAAGGCATTCGGTAGGCCTCTTCCTTACCTATAGTATGAGCGGTGGTGTTCCACCATGAAGCCGCATCTTCCAACAAGGTTCCTGTAGCAAAGGTAACTTTGCTCTATTCCGGACAGCTGCACCGCATGAATACGGTCTTGGAACGATCAAATCAGAGAGCGAGTCCAGTGACCCCTTCTCATCCTTTGAAATATGCTGGTTGACAAGCTATGAAATCTTTGTAGGTGCATTTGCGAGTCCCAGATGTCTCGCTTTCAGCGGTGGACCTGTTATTATTGTTGCTCGAGCGGGTTGCATTGGCTGCTTGAGTCTCTAGTGCATCGGCTATCATCCTTTGGACAGCCTCAGGAGTCAGGACTACAGTGGGAGTGGGGCTTTCCTGATTTTGGGTGTTATCCATTTTCTGTTAATACCATAAGAAAATAGAGATTTAGTTTTCGCATAATGATCATGTTAGCATACGACGAGTAATAGGGAGTTCGTATGCAATTTCTAACAATATTGTCATAAAAATCATGACAAGTTTGGGTAACTGATCACTTCTTGGTGTGGGGTTTCTAAGGAACAAAGTGATTCATCATCTACAAAAGCTGAAGTTCTGCAACTTTCTCTTCATTCATCAAGTTCTCTTCTGAAATTTTTCTTTGTAAGTCTATGGTTATAGCATGTCTGGATACAATCACTACATACATGAATATTAGGAAACAACCATAACTCTGCATCAATATATAGTTATTCCATAACAAACGTTACAGTATTAATAACTTGATCGATTGTTTTACAAAATGAACGATACAAGGTCTTTTATTAATTCCTCAGGCGGCAGGTTGAGATGCCTGAAAACTACAAATGTTGTGATGTAGGTCTAATTACTGGATTGTCTCAGACATCTCTGACTGAAACCTCGTCAGCCCGTCCTGAAGGTTCATCTTGTTCGTATCCAATAGTGATGTAGAGGATAGAGGTGGTGATGGTGGTATAATCAGAACTACTACAGGTAGGTGTACCCTTTTGCGAGGTATATACATCTTAATAGGAACATTAGGGTGGCTCCGTAATGGTGTCATAGATGGGGTGTAGCGACCCTGTGGCGGTCAATGTGCTAGAAACTATGGGTGAGGTGATAGATGGTAAGGTATCCTCGGACTCCATGTCTGATGAGGAGGTGCTAAGGTGTGAGGTGGTAGACATGATACTGTAAAAATCCGTAAATAGTAATTATGAGTAATTAATAACATCAAGTGTGTGAAAGTAAACATCATGTATGTGAAGGTAACAATGAAAAAAAATCAAGTGTGGGAAAAATTAGGGTGAAAATAATTAGGTGTGTGTATATAAGTATAAAATAATTGGGGGGGGGGGGTTGTGAGAATCAACCTACATAATCTGTCCATGAGTCCTTACTCCTTAATACTATTTTAAAAAAAACAAGCTTAGTTTGGCAAAACATACAAATTCATTACTTTGCAACTACTAACAGGCATTTTAGTAAGCAAAAAAAGATAAACCTTCAAAAATTCTTGGATAAGTGGATAACTAATAAGCATTTTTATTGAAACAACTAAGAGGCACTTTACAAATCTGAAAATTAGAAGCTCTAAAATGTTAACAATAACTAGATAAACCCCCAAAATTTATTGGATACCCTTTAATTACTCTAATTTAGTCACATTAAAATTGATTAATTCCATCTCTATAAATTGATTAAGGAATAAGAGACAACAAAAGAGGCATAGATCAAGATAAATACTTACAAGTTGAAGATTTCCCATAATTTCTACACATTTATTCGAATGGATTGAAGAGTAAATGAGTAATGGAGCCATTTTTTTCTATGTTAATCTACTGCAGTATTGCTACTCTAGTACTCTTCTTCACGTGTGTTTGTACTTAGTTTGGGACTTTGGGATATCATCTTTGACTTTCAAACTAAATACACTTGGCTGATATTTTTTTTGGGGGGGGGGGGGGGGGGGGCAAATTACCAAATTACCCCTAAAATCATAAATTTTACCACATAATTTTTTTTTGAGGAGGGTCACGTGACCCCTGGGACCCCCCCGTACCTCCGCCTCTGAGCGTAAGGATATTCTTCGAGAGAAACAAGCTCAGAAAATTGTGGAAGCAATGTCTCTTGGTGAAATTGAAAACGGTAGAGGCTTACACCAGGAGTATACCCTTCAAAGGGCAAACGATACACGTTGGAGCTCCCATTGTAAAGCACTAATAAACATTGGTATTTTGTTCCCTTCTATTGTTTTCGTACTTGGGCATGTTATGAGGGATGGTGCAAGCAGTGATCAAAAGGGAGAAGCAAAAGGACTATTAGCTTGGTTATCATCTTTTGATTTTTCTTTTACTTCAATAATGATGAAGAATATCCTTCGTATTACAAATACCTTGGCATTAGCATTGCAGAAAAAGGATTTGGAAATTGTAAATGCAACGGAGTTAATTCGAATAACAAAAAGCAGGCTGCAAACGATGAGAAGTGATGGATGGGAATCATTGTTTAAAGAAGTATCTACATTTTGTCGCAAGTATACCATTGCTATTCCAAAGATGGATGATGCATACGAACTTCCAGGTTTGTTAATTGTCACAACTCACAACTCACAACTATAACATAGCACTTAATTCAAGTATATTTTTAACATATAAATAATTAACAGAAAGTAGTTTTCAGGTAGACCTCGTCGTTTGGCTCATAAAGTGACACTCCTTCACCATTATCAGATTGAGATATTCAAAGCGGTGATGTATTGGATTCTTCAGGAACTTAATAACAGGTTTAATGAGGTCACAACAGAGTTGCTAGTTTGTATGGGTTGCTTGAGACCAAACGATTCCTTTTCGGCTTTCAACAAGGATAAATTGATTCGTTTAGCCGAGCTCTATCCTTCAGAATTTTCAGACATAGATCGCGTGTACTTGGATGATGAGCTTGAGACATACTTATTTGACATGAAATCTAATCCTAAGTTCGCTCAATTAAAAGGAATTGCACACCTTGCATCAAAGCTAGTCAAGCAAAAGAAACACATTATATATCCTTTGGTTTATCGACTAATCAAATTGGTTTTGGTATTACCCGTTTCAACAGCTTCAGTCGAAAGGTCATTTTCGGCAATGAAGATTGTAAAGACTCGGCTTCGCAACAAAATCGGAGATGAATGGATGAATGATTGTTGGGTTACATACATTGAAAATGAGGTATTCGAAAGTGTTTCCAAAGACTTAATCATGCAAAGATTCCAAGCTATGGCAAACCGTCGTTATCAACTACCAAATAAGTCGTAAATTTGTCTTCTTTTTTTGTTGTTGATGGTCAACGTAATGATTGATACTGTGGGCATTAGTTTTTGTATCTCTAGTGGGCTTTTATCATTACGTACTTACGTATATAATATATATATCTTTTGCTGTGAATTTTGTTCCTTTTACGGCTTGCCGATTTTTTTTTTTGCCCCCTCTTGAAAAATATCCTGGCTCTGCCCCTGAATTTAGCAGTACTTGACATAGGGCTGAGCAAAACAGACTAAAAACCGAACCGAACCACAAAACCAAGTCGAACCGGTCTGACCAAAACTAAAAGACCATATTCGGTCCGGTTTTCAGTTCTATATATACATGACTTTTGGTTCGTCTCTATTCGGTTCGAGCCAAAACCTAGAAAAACACATATAAACCGCATAAACCGAACATGCTGACACAAAACGAACCAAACAGAGTTACTTCGGTTAACCCTCAATTACAAAAACACTCCCCTCTCTAAAACCCTTTGCCTCCCTCTCTCACACACACACACTCACTCAAAAACTAGGTTTTCACCATAACAAACGATGACGTCACGGTCATCGTTAACCAGAATAGAAGTTCCGATAATCGGAAGCGACTCAATCAAATGGTACAACCTCTCCCTACCTTCAACAACCACCACTTCACCATCGTCACCACAGCCGCTGTTAACTCCGGTTACTGATGACACGTCAGCTTGCTGCTTAGTCGGAGATCCAACTACTTATTTCGTCTGGTATAAAACCTAACACATTACTCTGTATTCACTATTAATTCATATTATTTCATTTGTTACACTTTAACTGCTCTATTATTAGGTATAAATTTGATAATATTGTAATATTTACTGTTAGTAATGTATTAAATGTGTTTCTAGTGAAAGTTATGTGTGTGAATTAGGCTACGGTGAACTCGGCTCCGTACCGGAAACCGGAATTAGGAGAGAAAACCTAACAGATTACTGATATATTTACTGTTAAATTATACTGTTTCATTAGGTCTATTATTAGCTAAAGTTAAAATGTGTAAAATAGGCTAGGCGGTGAGCGCGGTTCCGAAACTGCATTTAGATGAAGTACAAAACTGGATATAGGCAGTTTGTATCCAACAACTTATTTAGTCTGGTATAAACTTAACACGCTACTGTTAAATCATATTGTTTCATTTGTTACACTCTAACTGCACTTTTATTAGGTGTAAATTTGATGATTTTGTAATTTTTACTTCTGATAATATTTTTAGTGAAAGTTAATTTGTAACATAGGCTAGATGATGAGCGCGGCTCTGCAAACCGTAACTAGATGAAATACAAAACCTAGAAAATCGGTTATAGACAGTTTGTATCCAACAACTTATTTCGTTTGGTATAAACCTAACACATTACTGTTAAGTTATTTTTATTTCAATTTGTATTACTCTAATTGCTCTATTATTAGGTTTAAAATTGATAACATATTTAATGTGTTGTTAGTTAAAGTTATATGTGTAGAATAGGCTAGACGGTGAGCGCGGCTCTGAACTGAACACCGGAATTAGATAAAATACCAAACTGAGGAAACCGGATATAGGCAGTTTGTATCCAACAACTTATTTCGTTTGGTATAAAAACTAATACATTGCTGTTAAATTATTTTGTTTTGTTTGTATCACTCTAATTGCTTTATAATTAGGTCTAAATTTGATAATATCGCAATTTTTACTGTTAATTATGTAATTAATTTGTTTTTGGTGAAAGTTATACGTGTAAAATAGGCTACGGTGAGCGCGGCTCCAAATCGGAAACCATAATCAGATGAGAAAACCGGATTTTCATTTGTATTACTAGGTCTAAAATTGATAATAATATAATACTTATTATTAAAGTAGCCTAGTTAAGCTCGGAACCGAATCGAATTTGAGAACCGGACTGGATATAGTCGGTTTTGTTCGGTTTTTGGAACCGGTTTGCTTTCGAATTGCTACTTTTCGAACTGATTTTGCTTACCCATAGCTAGTGCTTAGTTACTTGGAAGAAAACTACAAGCAGTTCAGGAAATAGTCTTTGGTATAAACTTAACACGTTAGTACTAAGTTATGTTGGTTCATATGTATCACTGTAATTGCTCAATTATTTGGTATTAAATTGATAGTAATATACTATGCTTAATGTTAATTAATATATATATATATATATATATATATATATATATATATATATATATATATATATATATATATATATATATATATATATATATAATCAATGTTCATATGGTGTACACCTTTAAAATTATAAAAAACTGAAAAGGTTATTTTGGGTATTTAACCCACCCTCTTTCTCATATTACCTAGCACACACAATTCTTATCATCCAAAAAAAAAATAGCCGTCACTTTTTATTCTCTCTTTCCCAAAACAAAAAAAGACCCCAACCTTTTATTTTATCCCGTTCGATCTACATCACCCCTAAGCCTAACCTTTGATTTTTCGTTCGATCTACACTCAACCACCCGATCTGTCTTTTGCGGTGTTATACACGCGTGAAAGATCGGTGTCTCATTTTTCGGGTCTGTAGCCGTTGTTGATTTTGTCGAACGAGCCGTAGCTGCAAGCCTAGACGCAGCGCATGTGAATCCCACTATTATCAATCTGTTTTTTTGTTTCAAATCGTGCGTTTGTTCATCAGATTCGAATCTTGTTATGTTGGGGAGATGGTTTTCATCAAAGGCCTCTTGGTTAATAACGATAATGGTGTCACCTTTTGCTATTATTGTTGGCAAACGAAGATAGAGGTCAACGGTATTGATGTAAAATTTGTAATATTAGAGTTATAGTTTATGTATTTAATTAAGTTTCTAAGGGTTATAAACGAATGGATGGGTGTAGATAGACTAATGCTGTGTTGTATTATTTACTATCAGTTTCTTGTTTTGTAGGAGATGTTTAGGTCTTGTTGCTATAAGCTTAAGACTTCTGATGGTATGAAAATTATAGTTGGCTTAATCGGAAGTGCAGGGTGCCTTATTGGCAACTCTCCTACCATATTTGTTTGGCGAACCTTGTCGTTAGTTTTTTTTTTTTAACTTTAATTAGTTTATAACTAAGCTGGTTAACATGATTATAGAAAGTACTTGTATAACATGGTAATCTCATATCGTCCAGCTTTGATGTTTAAATTAAACAAATCAATATTGTATTGTTGTGGTTCTAACAGTTGACCACAAAAGTGTGAAATGGGAACTACATTTACAAAAGTACATATACTCGAGTTATTTATCAAGGTTGTCAGGATCGGGATCCTACCTAGGATCGTTTTCGGCTTTGCAAGATCGGGATCGTAGGATCGGATCTTACCTAGGATCGTTTTCGGCTTTTCCTTTACATATGTATACAAACCATTTTTAAAAACCTTCCTCTCAAAAAAGTAAAAAAAAACAGGATCGGATCGTTCACGATCCTACGATCCTACGAGCGATCCCACGATCCTACTTGAATTACGATCCCGTAACGATCCTGCTCGTTTTGTGTGTGTAGGATCGTAGGATCGTACGATCCTACGAGCAGGATCGCGATCCTGACAACCTTGTTATTTATATAATCAAATGTGATACACCTACCTAAGGTTTGCAAAGAAGTGTTTTTAAGTGTTTCACAAACTTATTTTGTTAATAAACGTGTGTTAAGAAATTAGTGTGTCATTACAATTACAAATGTATCAAAAGACTAAGTGTGTCACAAAAGTGTGCCAAAAAAACTTAGTGTGTCACTAGAAATGTATTATGAAACTAAATGTGTTAAATGACATAGTTTGTAACTAAAAATGTGTCATAAAAAACTAGTGTGTCATTACATATGTGTCAAGAAAACTTATGTGAAAAACCTATTGTGTCATTAAAAATGTACTCAAATTTGGTAGTGTGTCACTAAAACTGTACTAAAATTTGGTAGTGTGTCACTAAAAATGTATCAACATAAAAACTAAATTTATGTATCAGGCTTATCAATATATTGGATAAAAAATAAAATAAAAATATAGAAACTATATTTATGTATCAACGTCTTGAATAGAAATAAAAAATTTGAAATTAAAAAACTAGAATAGAAAAGAAACAAGAATTGTGTCATTACATCGTATGATTTGTAGATGCATTATTTTGCCTTACTCAAAATGCCTCCAATCTTCTACTTATTTACAATAATGCCATTAAGTACATTAATTATGAAAGATATCTAATTAATTTGAATCTTATCCATAATAAATGATCCAACGGTCCACAAGTATGCCTATTGTTTTCTACTTTAAAGTGCACCACAATAACGCCACCCTATATATATATATATATATATATATATATATATATATATATATATATATATATATATATATATATATATATAGTCGGTTTCGAATTTGGAAAGTAGGTTAGTTAAGCTCAAACTGGACCGAAACAGTTGGAAACTGGAATGAGATGATATAGAAAACTGAGAATTGGACTGGATATAGTCGGTTTCGAATTTTTGCCTCTTTTTCGGTCAGTTTTGATGATTGTGCTCACCACTGGCTAGTAGTTAGTTACTCGAAGAAAACTGTAAGTGCTCCAGGAATTAGGTCGAAATTTGATAGTAAGATAATGCTTAATACATATTTGTCAAAAGCGACGGCGAATTCAAGGCTCAAAGACCCAAAATGTGGCCTAGGCGAGAGGCGCAAAAAAAGAGCGGGCCCGAAGAAAAAAGAAAAGCGCACTTAGGTTAAAAAACACCAAATGCCATTCAAATTACCAAATACCATTTAAATAACCCATAATGCATTTAACCAAAAAGTTCAATACATAATGCATTCAACTAAAATGTTCAAAACCATCATCGTCAAATGTCATATACTAATTGAAGAATAGTTTGATGAAGGAGGATATTGATGATATATACTAATTGATTTTGATTTTTGGAACAAAGATTCTCCTCTGATATCTCCATGTATCTTTTTCTCTGACATGCATTAAAAGTCTGTGTAGGAACCGAAGGGTTTATATTGAAAACTGGAATATGTCGCTTAATATTTATGTGGGCCTGGGCCTAGGGTTTTGGGCGGTGAAGGTGGGCCTCGCCCTCACCTGTTGCCTAGGCGCACAAGGCGAGCGCCTTTAACAACTATGGCTTAATGTTGATAGAATATCGAGTGTGTTCTTAGTAACGGAACAAAGCAGTCGAGATGAAATTTAGAACTGAATAGCTGGGCTTCAGTTTGGTTTAAAATGGTTCGGACCGATTGTCGCCGTCTTTTGGCTAGTTTCGAACTGACTGTGAAGAAAAGTCTAGTCGTTAGTTACTTGAAGGAAACTATAAGAGTTTCCGGAAATAATGTTTGGATTTACTTATTTTATGTTTTAGAATTTGATTGCTACAAGTGTTAATGGAGACGGATAGTTATGGTAGGGAACTGTTTGGTTCGAGTTCAGTTGTAGGTTAATGTGAAGGCAGATGTATCTTGTAGGGCGTGCAACATTTCAAAGTATGATTTAGTAGAAATAAAGAGTATTTGCTTGGTTTGCTGATTGAGATAAAGGGAGATTATGGATGTTATTCGTAGTAATGTTTATGTTAGACGATTGTTTGCTAACTGACATTGGCAGAACTTTGACTTAGCGTATAGATTAATATGAAGGTAGATGTAACTTGTAGGACATGATGTTTATGAAAAAGTTAATGTAGTTTTTAATAAAAGCAAAATTTGACGCGAGACTGTCGTTTGTTTAGCTTGCCGATTGTGATAAAGGCAGATGTTGTTGCTGGTAATGTTTAAGTTAGTAATACGGTTGTGATTTTGGAGTGGAAATGAATGAGTTTGACTGTAACTTTCACATATACCGCATCATTGTCTGTTTTGCTCAATGCATTTTTTTTCTTCTGGTATGAACTAAATTGTAATAGTGAATGATGATTGATTAGAAACCACTTCAGATTGCATGTTATGTTTGGATTAGTAACTTCAGATTGCATTGCATGTTATGTTTGGATTAGTAACACACAGATGCTAATAGAAGGTCAAGCTGCATTGCATTCGAAGCAACCGTTATTACTTTTAAGATACTAACTGTGACAGTTTGCCGCTCAGGTGTGGAGTTTTTAAAATTCATCACCATTAAGATGTAATTACTTATGTAATAAGGATACAGACAGTACCGTTTGTATATATTTCATAATTGACGCCAAATTTTACTAATGAACACCACATAATTTGTAGCTTTGCACTTTTGGTTACAAACTGCTTTAGAGGTGGTAAAAAGTGCAGATCGGGTTGGTTGGGTCACAGGTTGAAATGGGTTTGTGTCAGTCCAAAAAATTCGTACGGGTTCAAACCGGCTGGGCCGAGTTTAGTTGGGTCAACAGTGCAACAATATCTTTTTTCTTTCTTTCTAATTTTTAAATAAAGTGTATGAAATAAAGATTATAAAAACTATTTTTTTGGATTAAAACATGAGTATCTTTAGTGAATTGATTTAGAAATCATTTTAGGACACTTTGGACGACTTCTGACCCATTTGCATTCTAGCTACGATGTAAAATTGTACCCAGATGACCTGTTGGGGATTGTAAACAACCCAAATCAATTTGATTTTAATTAAAGGTTTGAAATTGTCACCGAAATTGCGTAATATACACCCTTTGCTATCAGTATGGTTTTGTTGATTTGCTAATACCATATTGCAATCTATCTTACTACTTCCTATGCTATAGGGTCATTTGATGAACTTGGTGAAATTGCAAGCCACATGATTAACTTATCAGGTGATCTTGAACGGGAAATACTTTTCGACGTGCTTCGATGCACTAGTAATCTTAGCCAACAGCTAGGGAAAGGTGCAACTGCTTTATTTTATGAGTCTGTCTTCAGTGAACCATCATTATCTCCTGAAGACATTGTGGGTCGTTTATTGAAGGTTTTAGAAACCAGATATACTTCTTCCGTAGCAGCTCTTCATGTATCAGAGTTAGGTATTGACACTGCTTGGGAAAAAAGAGTAGGAGACCACAAAATACTAAGAAAATTCTCTACGAATATGTTCTTGTCTCTTCATGGGTTGTACCGGAAAGCTGCTACGTGGGACAAAGTTGTTGATGTTATATCGAAGTATTTGAACTTTTTAGTGCCTCAAAAGAATGAAAACAAATCTGATTCTGAAGCATTGTTTGATATTAGGACTGGCATAACAGTCCAAGTGACTTCACAAGTGGCCAAAGTTATGTTTGAATCTGCAGTAGATATTCTATTGCTGTTGAACTACATGGTGAAGTTAGGAGGCCAGGTCAGGATTTTCTTCTTATTTATTTATTTATTTATTTTTTATTTATTTTTTTAAATACAATGCATATTAACATGGGTTATTATTATATATAAGTATTGATATATATACACGTATATTACGTAGTAAAAGGAAAAAAGGTGAAAGAAAGCTAGAAACTTATTCTTTTTTTTATATGCAGATAAATATGTCACCTGATGATGTTTCCAGGGTACAACTTGAGTTATTTCCACTGATACAAGAAATTATCACAGAGTGGCATATATTACATTTTTTTGGGACCACAGTGTGAATCTCCTGCCATGGAAGATTTCAGCTCTCAACTATCGCTATTACAAATTGGTACGTCTATTATTACTTTAAATTCTTTGTTAGATGGCAAATTGGGCTGGCTGGGAAGGTTGGGTAACAGGTCAAAACAGGTTTATTTTCGTGTGCTGACCTGAAACACTTCTAGGTTAAACTTCTAAAATAAATTACTATGTATGATTAATAGTAATCTAATCTTCGGATAAAGGGTTCTAGGCGGTTGCATGCTTGAAAAATACACTTTGGGTGTCTTTTTACCTGTTAGACGTATGCGAATTGTTTTTTAGCTAGATACATTGATTTTAGCTGTGTGACTTGTTGGTGATGATTGATGAAACTGGTTCCTGTTGACCCCTTTTTAAATAAATAGATTATATTTGCCATACTTATCTCAAATCCAGTGATAATTTTAGTAATAGCTGATTAGTAACACTGTACACTTGTGATTCTAGGCTTTTAGCGATGTGCATTCTTTGATGTTATGCACGGAAAACATGATAATTAGTTGATATTATTTATTTGAGTTATGATTGGGAGGCCTAAAGACATGCCTAAAGATGTGCCTAAACATGTGTGTCATCATCCTGATGGTAGCTAAGGGACCCACTTTCTCATAAACCATCAGGATCATGCCACATATGTTTAGGCATAAATTTAGGCACATTTGTTAGGTCTCTCAATCATTTTCCTATTTATTTTTGGCATTAATTTCAATTTTTTTTTTTGGTTACATTTTGTGATTTATGCGCTGCCAGATAGCACTGCCAACCGAAGATCATGGAATGACAAGCTTGGGAAATGCGACTTCACTTTGGCTTTTATTCTTTTACTAGATCATCAAAGGTCCTTTGAAAGTCAGAATGGTGTTGATTCAAGACATCTTCCAAATCCCAGCTCGTTCATTACGCCAGTACGGAACTTCACAAGTTGGATTGTGTGGGGCAGGAGTGAAGATGGGTCATCTTCTTTTTTCTACTCGATCAACCATGCTTGCTTTGATCTTGCTTAAGCATGGACAGTTTGATGCTGTTGAGGTTATTACTTTGTTTTTATTAGATCATCATTGCAGTTAGAGGTGCCAATTTCAGACCATATATTTTAAAACGGATCAATTTGGGTTTGGTTTTATCAAGGGGTGAAAACTTTTTATTAAGGAATTAGGTCAAATGATTTGAACCGGTCAAAAACCGATTGAAAATCACTTTAAATGCGTTCAAATGGTTAAAATATTTTCAGTTATTTTATTATAAGTAGAAGTTTATTTTAATCCATAATTCACAGTTGTATACAATTCAGTAATTATTTACAGAATTTTTTTAAAGTTTAGCTAAAAAATTCTGCGTGGTCAACAAGAACCGTCTTGATCCGTACTTGAAATTACTCATTTTGACCTGCTACCTAGCCCACTTGTTTTGCCTCCTATTATCACATTTCTAGTATAGTTCAACATTTTTTATTCAAGAAGTGTGCTGATAGGATTCTTATTTTGTTTGTTTTTGAAGCATATTCTTACTGTGGTAAACCAAAATATACTCAAGGAGAAAACATCTGGCAGTATTCAGGGTGTAAACAATGAATGGTGCACACTTCTTCACCTTCTTGGGTGTTGTCTTCTTGCACAAGCACATCGTCATGCACCACGTGCATCTAGCGAGAAGAAAGTTAGTGAAGCTATTTCCTGCTTTTTTAGGTATGTATAATGTCGCAACATCTC
This sequence comes from Artemisia tridentata subsp. tridentata, assembly GCA_021014915.2. Lineage (NCBI taxonomy): Eukaryota > Viridiplantae > Streptophyta > Magnoliopsida > Asterales > Asteraceae > Artemisia > Artemisia tridentata. Next base: position 275,976,665 of record CP139502.1, read on the forward strand.
CTAGTGTTTCATTTTTGGTTTTTCAAACGATCTTAATTCTTGGAGGTTATCTTGTTTCATGTATGTACGTTATTCTGTAAAGTCTTGGAGGTATGTATAATGTTCTGTCACTCTCAGTGTTGGATGTCGTACTTTTTTCAATGATGCACAATATAGTTATATGTATACAGACATAGACACACAATACAAAGTCTTACATATAACACTGAGAGTGACGCAGGACATTATACATATAACTAAACTCTGACTTTGTTTTGGGGGTGTCTATGTGTGTATATATAATAGCTCGCCTTTAAGTTGTAATCGGTTTTACTACTTAATTTCTCGAAGCTCAAGGAGGATCTGATGTGTTTTCTTGTTTGTTGTCTCTCTAGAGCTGCATCTTTAGACGGGGCTTCAAAGACATTACAGAGTTTGCCATATGAATCTGGATTGCCTCACCTTGGTATCTGTAAGTCTATCTGGAAATTTGAAATAAGTTAAATTTTCATCTTACATTGTAGTTCTTATATTGTATTTGTCTGCAGCTGAACATGTCTCACCTACAGCTTGGAAGCTTCATTATTATCAATGGGCAATGCAGATATTCGAGCGATATAATATGAGTGCAGGTGCCTGCCAATTTGCTCTTGCTGCTCTTGAACAAGTCGATGAAGTTTTGGGCCTTAATGATACATATTCAGGGGCTGATTTTCTCAATGAATCACCAACTATAGTTAAAGGGCGACTTTGGGCTAATGTATTTAAATTCACACTTGATTTGAGCTTTTACCATGATGCATATTGTGCAATAATTTCAGACCCAGATGAAGAAAGCAAGTACATTTGCTTAAGGCGTTTCATCATTGTTCTTTATGAGCATGGTGCAATTAAGGTAACATTCTCTGCCAATGTTATAATTATATTTTCATTGTTTTTTTAAGTCATAGACTCATATGGGTCACCATATTCTTGAAAAGGACAAAAGCTTGAATTTGTTTTTTTGTTGTAGATTCTTTGTGATGGCCAATTACCTTTCATTGGTTTAGCTGAGAAGGTGGAGCAGGAACTTGCTTGGAAGGTATGTAGCATTTTTTAGAGTAATATAGAGGTTGCAGTCTCAACCTATCTACTTTTGAATGGGTGAATAATTCAGGTTCTGTTTTATTTCCAGTGGGTAGCATCGAAATCAATAATTTAATATGAAATGGTTTAAAAGTTACCCAAAGTGTAATGTAAATGAATAAAATCTCCTAAATTATTTTATTTCAAAACATAAGATTATTATTAAAATGATATAGCTTTTGTAAAACAAACTTGACACATTCAGTACTTATGAAGAAAAAATTATTTGCAAGAAGTGTTTCGGGCTGAATGCTGCTTTGGCCCGGACCGTGTTTGACCCGTTACCCCTGGCACCTATCTTGCACAAAAATTTAGATGTTTTGGTCCGAACTCTGTTTCACCTGTTACCCCTGCATTATTTCAACTTCTAGACAGTATAATGGCTGCTGTACTACAAAATGTTTCTTTAATTATTTATAATTTCTAATATTATCGTGCAGGCAGAACGCTCAGATGTTTCAGTAAAACCCAACCCTTACAAATTGCTGTATGCATTAGAGATGCATCGACATAACTAGCGCAAGGCTGCAAGTTATATTTACCTCCATTCAGCCCAATTGAAAAGTGAAACAGCTTCAAAAGATTACCAAGTCAGACCATTAGTTCTGCAAGAAAGATTAAGCTGCCTCTCTGCCACTATAAATGCGTTGCATCTTGTTCAACCATCCTCTGCATGGATTGATCCAGTGCATCAAGGAAAGTCTATTCTGAAAGAATTATATCCAAGTAAAAAGGCTAGAATAACAGTTTCAGAGGAGGGTAATTGTTCAAAGACTTTTAAGCCCTTGTTGACTTTTTTACTTTCACTTATAACTAAATTATGACATTTATTTTTGTCTTTTTTCTTTGCAGAAGCGAATGATGATTTTCCTAGTGAAAAGCTGGAATCCTGCATGGATATTGAAAAGCTTGAAAATGAGTTTGTATTGACGTCTGCGGAACATTTGCTCTCTCTGGCGAATGTTAATTGGACATTTACTGGTACCAACCATTTCTCGTCTTTTTGTCCTCAAATTCATAGTATTCAATACCGTATTAATCGACTTTTTAAGTCTCACCATAATAGGCAAACAATGATTCCTATGTTCTTTATAAAAACGGTTTCATTTAGTATTATCTTGTGTAAATGCCATATAATGTTGCTATTGCATACTCTTTCAGGGATTGAGAAACCTCCTCCAAACTTGGTTGAGCTGTTGGTGCAGTCGAATCTATATGATATGGTTTTCACTGTAATTCTAAAATTTTATAAAGGTTCAGCGTTGAAGAGGTATGCTGTCTTTTAACTTTCTCAATAGAATTAGCCCAATCCACATCCTCTCTTGGTTTCTTCTTTGCAACTGCTGAAGAAATTACGATTTTTTGTTCAGGGAACTGGAAAGAGTTTTTGTTGCCATGTCGCTGAAATGTTGTCCAACCAGGTATCACTCATCACTTGTTTGTCTATGTTATTCGGGAGTTTGCTACTTTTTGTTGTCTCATCGAGATGTTGCAAGATGAGCGGGCTGGCCTAGTTAGTTAACAGGTCAAACTGGGTTTGGCTTAAACTGGGCTGTTTATAAATCAGGTCAAAACAGAATGCGGTCTGTTGACCTGCAATCATTCTTTGTAATCTTTTTGTAAGGCGCTGATATCTGCCTATTAGTAATTAAATCAGGAAACTGTAAGCTGTAAGAATACACTTTTAGGCAACTTTCAACCCAATTCAACACTTCAGCCTATTTGACTCGTTAGGAATAATCTATAACCTAAATCTACCTATTAGTAATTAAATTAGTTAAGTTGCCACCTCTAGCTTCCTTTTGCTTTATCTTTAGATGCAAGTGATCTTTTTGAGCTTGCACATACCAGTCAGTGATTTTACTTGGTATAAACTTCATAGCTGTTTCCTATGTTGTTAATCTCGCCGAAAATCTCGTATCGTTCAAGGTCCGATATTTGAAATAGCGGTTTTCGCGGTGAGATATCGGTTTTTAGATATCGGATATATATATATATATATATATATATATATATATATATATATATATATATATATATATATCAGTAGCCATTCAAAAGATAGAGGGGGTCAAATGTTTAAATACACAAACTTATTTTAAACTTTTTGAGTAAAATTTATAAGGTTTAGAGACTAAATGTAAAATAATGAAAGATAGAGGGGTTAAATGTTAAAAAGTCTAAACTTATTTAAACCCTAAACCTAAACTAAAGTAAAGGGCATGCCGTCATATCCCATTTCATTTCAAGATCTCACTTTTTAACCCTCCCAAATCTCATTTACATCTCTCTTACTTCCAAAAAAAAAAAAAAAAAAAAATCCTTCTTTCTATCCTAACAAAAAAGAAAAGATCACATCAAACCTCAAGATCAAGATCAAAATATCTTTCAAAAATTACCCGTAAATGTTAACATTAAAAACCTTTGGCCATCTATTTCGATCGGGTCTGTTCTTCATGTTGTAGATCCATCACAAACCGCAATATCGGAAATATCGGAATATCGCCGATTTCAAAATATCGGGAAAATATCGTCAAATCTCGCCGATATTATCGGATCCGAGATTTGGGGGCGATATTTTGATCCGAGATTATTTCTAGGGGCGATATCCGAGATCCCGACGAGATCTCGGCGAGATTAACAACATAGGCTGTTTCAGGGAATAACCTTTTATATTGATTTCAGGGAAAATATAAAAAAGCAAGGTCTACTTCTAACATCATCAAAGAATGAGGTTGCTCATAATTCTCTAGACATAGTTCCTGCAGCACAACAATCCAAAGGGAATGACCAGTGGGATGCACTTGTGCAATACATAGTCAGTAACTCTTTTCTGATCTTATCTAAATTGAAGTTCTTTTTTACAAGTTTAAATTAGTCATCACCTTTTGGCATAGTTTAATATAGCTCTCTAACGGAATCTGGTATCACTATTGTTGAGCTGTTTGCCATAAATTTGTTTTCTGTCATCATTATTATAAACAATTATGGCTATTAGACTATTTGGAATCATCTCCAGTTTTTTTGTCGCCATGCTGTCATTACATGACAAATCAGGAATTCCTAACAGCAAAACTAATCTTGTGATATATAATGGGTACTAATATTAGTATTTTCGTTTTTAGCAAAACCAGTCTTCCTAGCTGCACAGATATTATTTCTTAGTCCTTAGTCATTAAATGTGTACTCAGCATGTTTCGGATCCCTTTATTTTACACTATCTTGAGCCCTTAAGGCCAGGTTCTGAGGACTACTTATCAAATGTGGATGTTTCAGTTTTTGGTATTGAGTAATATTTATGGTTCTATGTTTCTGGTGTTCTGTCCCAACTTTCAAGTTGTACCCTATGTATTACTTATAAAAAAGGCTTTATCAAATCGTTAAGTGCAATATCTTTAGTAACTCTTTTATGTGCCTAACCCCTTTTTCTTCAATGCCAAATAATTACTTATTTAGTAGGAACTCAGTTCTGTTTACCAGATTGAAAATTGTGGAAGTCTTTATCTTACTAGTATACATAAACTATTGAATGCAGGAAAAATATAAATCTTTTCATCCTAGATTGCCAGCAATTGTTGCAGAAACCCTTCTCTGTGCTGACCGGTTGATTGAACTTCCTCTTTGGCTTGTCCAGATGTTCAAGGTAATATTCCTCCACTTTTCTGTCTTTTGGTTCCTTACACTATAGGTATGACTTCACTTTATATTCGTACATAGAAAGGTACAGTTTATTAAAGAAAACTATTAGAAATGCACAACTCAATATAATGTTTAAATTATCATATTTAATACCTAATATGCAAAACTAGTACCAATTATACTAAAAGTATATATTTGAATAATTTTCTAGTTTCAGTTTAGCAAGTGTGCTTCTAGGATAAATGTAAGTTATTGACTAATACTTTTGTGATTTATTTCCTCACTATTTATGACAGGGCACAATCAAAGGAACATTGGGCATGGCTGGGTCTGAATCAAGTCCTGCATTGTTGTTCCAACTTTATGTTGATTATGGGCGATATCCGGAGGCTACTAATCTGTTGCTTCACTATATTGAATCCCTCACATCACTGGTATGTTTTGATCTTCTCCTCGATGACTAGTTTTTTTTCCCATCCAATTGTTCAACTAGTGATACTGACAAATGTTGTGATCTTTTACTTTACCCAGGAAAATAACACTGGAGATGACTAGAAAGACCCCATCAAAAATACTCAAGAAGCATTGAAGGAAGGGCATGCGTCTTATATCGTTCCACCACTCCATAAGTTGAGACAAAAAAATTTGGAAATTTTGCACGGAAGGTACCCTCAAGCTCCGACACATCATGCCCCAGCACGTCAGCTAATGTTGGTCCACTTTTAGTCGGTCTTCTTGCAAATGAGTTAACGTGTGTAGCAACGTTTCGCGTTAATTTAACAGGTTGTGCAGTCCACCACAAATACGAGCAGAAGACTTGTTGAAGCATTTGGCATTTAGGTCATCTGCTCATCGTATGAAATTTATTAGGGAGTTGGCCGATTATATAAATGACGGAGATGTTTCACTTTACAAAACCCAGATGGAAGCCGAACTAAATAACCTTATCGTTGTGTCGGGTAGTAACAGTAGTAGCACATATGATTGGGCCGCTATCTTAGGGACAGAGATTGTGGAAGCCATGCGAAAGTTGCCTCCCAAACAGCAGGCACCAAACACACCGCAGACATGAGGAAATCTGGTGTCGTATTTAGCCAGATTTCCTTGTGTCTACGGTGTGTTTGGTGTCTGCGGTGTGTTTGGCAGGTAACTTTCGCATTGCTTTCACAATCTTTGTCCTTAAGATAGCGGCCCAATCAGATGTGCTACTACTGTTACTACCCGACACAACGATAAGGTTATTTAGTTCGGCTTCCATCTGGGTTTTGTAAGGTGAAACATCTCCGTCATTTATATAATCAGCCAACTCCCTAATAAATTTCATACGATCAGCAGATGACCTAAATGCCAAATGCTTCAACAAGTCTTCTGCTCGTATTTGTGGTGGACTGCACAACCTGTTAAATTAACGCGTAACGTTGCTACACAAGTTAACTCATTTGCAAGAAGACCGACTAAAAGTGGACCAACATTAGCTGATGTGCTGGGGCATGATGCGTCGGACCTTGGGTACCTTCCGTGCAAAATTTCCAAATTTTTTGTCTCAACTTATGGAGTGGTGGAATGATATAAGACGCATGCCCTTCCTTCAATGCTTCTTGAGTATTTTTGATTGGGTCTTTCTAGTAATCTCCAGTGTTATTTTCCTGGGTAAAGTAAAAGATCACAACATTTGTCAGTGTCACTAGTTGAACAATTGGATGGAAAAAAAATTATGTTAAATTCCTAGATTCAATGTTTTGTACGCATTCAAGTTATGATTTGATGACAAATGGTCAATCCTTACCACTTGGTGGGTTTTAAAAGAACTTGTTAGTGGAATCATATTTCTTTATTTCACAAAATTCATCCACCGACATGTTTTTTTAACTTTACTCCCTTTTTGAGTAATTTGAAGTTCAAGTTGATGTAATTTTATATTTTCCTGGGTGTGGATATTTAGAACCCATATTCTTAAATTAGCAATCCATCACTAAGCTAGTCAACTTTTTATTTTAGTATTATTTTTCAAACTTAGTTTTCATTTTAAACTTTAATCAATTAAACAACTTTTAAATGACGAAGTGCACAAAGGTAAGTTTTTAATTTATCTATTGCACTTAAATTAAGTGAATCATACTCTCTTCGTATAAGAATAGTTGTGTTCCGATAAAAAAACGAACGCTTTAAGAAAATATAATCATTATTGGTTAATCCTTTTACTTTTTGCATAATTAAAGTTTTTATCGTTAACTAATTAATAACTAACGTTATTTATTTATTTTATTTTGTAAAGCCAACTTGACGCGGCTCAATAATCTTATCCTTTTGGAAATGCTTTTGTAGAGCTGTTTGTAACAAGGCTCTTAGTTTTTCACATTGATTGACCATATGGCCTGACTTAATCAACTCCCCAAGTTTACACCACAATCGTTCAATTGTTGTGTATGGAAACCAAACTGCAAATGTCCTCTTTCTACGAATAACATAAGCTGGTCTCTGTAGGTATGCAACAAAAGTATCAATAAAAATTTACGGAGTATAAAACAAAAGATGCTATATATCCTGAATTCCTGATGATGGCAACCAGAGTCATGTTTTTTTCAAATGAATGCGCTCAACATTTAGCTTAACTATATTAAAACATATTGCTTGACCAAGATGAGACCCAATACTAGCAAAAAAAATTATGTATATCCATGCCAATTCACTAAGAATGGTGGAGAGACATTTTAGCATCAACTAAGTTTAGAAAACATAACTTCCAAAACATAAAAAAAATGAAAGGATTTGTAAACTAAGATCTACATAATAGAAGATAAAGATACTATTAGTTAGTTTATATAGCAACTACCGGTAACAGTAAGATACTGATTATTGAAAAAACCCGACTATTAATCATGTATGCTAAATAAGTCATCGAGGAGAAGATCAAAACAGATTTTCCTCGTGTCTACGGTGTGTTTGGTGTCTGCTGTTTGGGAGGCAACTTTCGCATGGCTTCCACAATCTCTGTCACTAAGATAGCGGCCCAATTAGATGTGCTACTACTGTTACTACCCGACACAACGATAAGGTTATTTAGTTCAGTTTCCATCTGGGTTTTGTAAGGTGAAACATCTCCGTCATTTATATAATCACCCAACTCCCTAATAAATTTCATACGATCAACAGATGACCTAAATGCTTCAACAAGTCTTCTGCTCGTATTTATGGTGGACTGCACAACCTGTTAGATAAGCAAATATTAAACATCACATACTCTATCTATATCAGCAGATGACCTAAAAATAATTTAGTTTATATTGTCATTACATTGATGTTGCTGCTAAACCTGACAAGAGAACTCCAAGTCTTCCAAAAAGATCATACACTTCTTGGTTTGTTCCAGGAATATTCAATTCACCGATGTCCGTTTCTGTCACGGATGACAACGGTTGCCTAAACGCATGATTCCCATTTGACATGACGAAGAGCATTATGTGCACGAGGGCATGCAGATCGCAATACCCATATATTAAAAGCAGAATAAATAAGTGAGGAGTATTTTACAACGGACTTTTTAAAACGGTTTTCAACTCCGCCGTATTAAATAATTTGGAATCTATCTATCTATCTATATAAAAGAGAGTTTTTTTACAGCCCCTCATAAAGTTTTTCTAAAAATAATAGTGCTTATTCTATTGACACGTGGCACACTTCATTCTTCCTCTACAAGCTGTTGTAAATCGGTTTTAAATTTGCAGTTTCAATTCACCATTTAATGTCAACGCATTCAAAATAACATCCAAAAATAACCTCCAACATAACATCCCTTGGTCTGGTAAGAATTACACTTTCTCTAACCCTAAAAAAATCAAAAACATATACATAAATCCTATGACTAATACCCATTCAATTGTACAACTTTTGTTGATTTTCCAGTGAGTTCTATACTATCCGCACCGTAAAATTGGTAAGTGTCGCAATTATTCAAGTTTTTTTATTTAGGGTTTTGATTTAAATCTCATAGTACAACTATTTTGATGTAATCCCCCAAGTGCTTTTTTTTTTTTTTTTTTTTTAATTCGATCCTAAATTTTCTTTGCCTTAAATCCCAATAGCTGTGTAGATTATATCTTTTTTATTTACTATGTGACCATTCTAATATCATTATGTTCCACTTTTTTATATTTTCGGACTGATGGTGTTGGTGGTAGACATACATTAAGCAGTATACATGGAGGAGTTGCTACCTTGAAGGTAATTAAACTCACCTTTTCCTTTTACTTTAGTTTTACATTAGTGACAATCTATCTGTGAAAATAATTTGTGATTAGGTGCAAGGAGGGCCTTGAAGTCATTAATTTTGGTTTTCTTCAAAACTAATTTTGGTTTCACTTTATTAGTAAGAATTAACCAAGTATATGCATGTACATATATCTAAGATGGGTGTATCATGTATCACAAAAGAAGTTTTGAGTAGGAAGCCAATTATTAGCAACTTCTTTGAGAACCCAACAGTTGTGGATGCAGTCATGTAGCATAGCTACCTGGGATCAAAATATTTGCTTACAATCAATAGTATTAATTTACCCATTATGTTCATGGGTTAATAATGGTAAAACTATTTATTTTTACCTGTTCTGGTTGTATACTTTGACTTTTGAAGTCAAACATGGACTCTTTTCGACAAAGTATTATCGATAAAACATGATGTGGAAAACTAGAAGGGGGGGTTGAATAGTTTTCCCGTTTAAAATTAATTTAAACCGTTTTGTTCGTTATGTGAATTCAATTAAACTTATGCACATAGAGATAATCAAACAATATATCTGAAAGGAAAAGAGAGGAATGATCAAACCACATAACACGGATGATTATAGTGGTTCGGCTACAAGGACTCTTTTCCTTGCCCTACTCCACTTCCCCGAGCCTTTAACTCGAGAGTTATTCTTCACTAAGAAACAAACTCTCTTCTAGGTGGAGAAAACCTTTACACGTTGGTTACTTCCTTTTCCGGTACTAAGCTAAACACCGAGTTCTACTTCAGGGCAGAACTAAACCAACGTCGCCTATACACTTACCGACACTAAGCTAGATGTCGAGTTCTTTCTCAAGGGTACAACCACTCCCTACACTCTTTGTGTTTTGAGGACTAAAACACTAACCACACTCACTGAGATAAATGATACAAATAATGATGTGTGAATTACACAAAGATCACACAGACACTAACTCCTACAACTTGCAACAGTATGTTTTGTTGAAGTTCTTTTGCTTGATCTTCTTTGCTACAAAAGATAGATCAAATGATATAAATAAATAATGTTAGTAATATGAATGAGTATATATGTTTTCTACTTTCTAAGTGATGATGAGGCCAAGTGATCAGCTTGCTATTTATAGGCAAGCTGAGAAACACTCGGCGGATCCCTTAAAAGGGATCCGTCCTTTATGTTGAAAGGATCCGTGGACATGCCAGAGGTAAGACAGCTAAGAGATTTTCCAAATCTCTCCAATCTCTCCATATCTTTGAGTTGTCATATCAAGATCATCCAATGTCAACTATCTTACTTGAAGATCTATCTAAGATATTACAAGATCTTACCAAGATTACATGTATGATGCATGCCATGATGTCATTGTATCATTTAAGAAATAAAGTTTCCTTTTAAGGAAATAATCATGTATATGTATGAAATGTATTTCCAAGTAAACTTGTGAAATGTAAAATGTGTTCTAAAGAGACTTTAGCTAGTATTTATAATTTGCTTAAAGATATACTTTGTAATTGTCATTAACAAAACTAAGCAAAGATCGTAAAATATAAATAACGTTTTTGGGACGATATTTGTATTAACAATCTCCCCCTTTTTGTTGATGACAAAACACAAGGTATATTTTTGAGCAAAAGAATAAGTATAACATGAGTTCTTTAAAATATAGATTAAGTTTGTTTTATTTGAGTTTAAAATCTTTTTATGCAAAAAGTATATGTACTGTGATGATTCACAGTTATGCACACTTAATCCTTTCTCCCCCTTTTTGTCGAAACAAAAAGAAGAGTTGCATAGCGAAATGCGATTTTGAGAACTTTAAGAGCTCCCCCTTTTTTGATACTCCCCCTAAATGGAGTAACAAGGTAATGATGCATGATCCTACAAAACAAATGGTTAGAACATGATATGCTCCCCCTCGGTGTATACTCCCCATTATTCAAGTACCAACGTACACTTTTGAAGGGTATGATATGCTGCAAATGAAGTGTTAGTGATGAATAACTTCTATGAAGAAGTAGAATGCATGTGAAGTGTTCTTCCAAACAAGCCTTTTAATATGTTTTGACTTTAAAAAGTCAAAGTAAGTGTCTGATGATTATTTGTGTAACTAATTAGGAATCCTAGATATTGATAAGGAATTAGAATGAATAAGAATACTTACAGTTTGATCAATTAAGCACGAGTTGATTGTGGAGAGAAGTCTAATTTTTGAGTTTAGAGTGATGGGGTTCGACAATTAGTAGGTTAATTAGTGTACTGAGAAATAAGGAGTGTTTGTTTATTTGGGAATTTTTTTCAGTAGTCTGCGGATCCAGCGGATCCCGAAAAAGGGTTCCGCCCTTGTTATCGAAGGGATCCGCAAGATCAGAAAGTGTGTTTGCTTATCCCCGTTTTTGGTTTGAACAGGATTCTAACAAATGTTTTAACTACTTTCTAGGTTTCAGTAAACCATAGATAGAAGTAAGGTTCTTACTTGAGGTATTTGTGAGAGGTTTATTTATCATTTGAGAAACTTTCTTACCTCGGGATATTTACTCATCTAAGCATTGTATAATGCAGAGATGATGATGGAAAGCAAAACTTTTGCTGGGATGAATGGTTTGCAATTGAAACACAGAAAAAGGTTTATAGGGGTTAATAACATAGACCACGAGAGTTTTCTCTACACTTTGCTTTAAAGTAGCAAGGACTGTTTGTTTCTTAGTAAATTATGATGTGATACAATGTCTCACAGACCACGAGAGTTTTCTCTACACTTTGCTTTAAAGTAGCAAGGACTGTTTGTTTCTTAGTAAATTATGATGTGATACAATGTCTCACATTAGTACACACTTCTATATCTCTAATTACAGAGTTAAATATGGTTTTTACACCTGATTCTTTGGAATCTCGTAAATGTCTCTTAAGTTGTTTGGTGGTTTTAAGTAGGAATTATTTTGAAAGTGTAGACTATATCATATTTTGAATACTAGCTATGGGAAAGAGTATTCTATCTAATGCATTTCTGTGTTTAGGGTCATCTTATGAATTTACTAACTTTATCCTTGGTGAGTGATTTTCAAAGGTCATTATGATGTCTTTAGGAAGAGGAGGACCTTTGTTAAATGTTGAGTTCAACAACTCTTTTGACTTTTGATGTAAGCCTTACATTTTCATAAATTCCTGAGAAATGTACCTTTTTATGATTAGGTTTGAAGTGATGAGATTATTCTAAAATAGATTAACTTCTTTCTAAGTATTTTGAGGAATCCTAGAGTTAAGTCGGAACTTAATCTATAATATTCATGGAAGTGACAACATATCTAATTACTCACAAAGGTGTTGGTTATATCTCAACTTGGTTAGAATCCTAATAGATTTATTGAACTTTTACCTAAGAGTTGATGTTATATAGTTGAGATATATTCCAAGAAGATGAGACACTACTTGTCTTTAGGTGTTTTATGTCATAGAGGTTTAAGATTCTTTTCCTACTTATTATGCCAACTTAAATGCTTTATTTCTATCACCACAAAGGATGTGATACTAATCACGGTACCCAATAACTTATACTTAGTGAGTATGAATCTGAATTATCTATGGGAGCAAACATCATGAGAAGAAAACGTACCTTTTTACAATGATAGTTTCTAAGAATGCTATGTAGTCTCCGTTGAACACTTTGTGGATTAAGAAGATACATTTGTTTTCAACAATGTATCTTGGAGTTCCATAAATCCATAATCCTTTCTTTCAAGCGTACCAAATGAAAGCTCAAGTATAAGATCCCCAACATCTCATGGGTTCGTTTGGTTTAATCACAATATTACCATGGTTCACTAATATCTTGGAGGAAATCAAATGGAACTTGTTCACTAAACACTGTTTCTTTACTTACTGGAGTGTCTACTGTTGTTTTAACTTCATTCTTATCTTTTCTTCTAATTGTATTATTGTTAGGTTCTCTAGATAACTTAACAGGTTTAGTACTTTTTAAGTTTTGAATTTTACCTACGGATCCTTTGGTTATCTCTCGCGGATCCAAATGTTTGGATCCGTGGGTCATTGATTCAGTTGGTGTAGTTTGATTCTGAAAATCATTTAAGCAACCATTTTTCATAAAATCTGGTTTGAAACTACCATGAGGTATTTTTAGTAACCTCAGTATGTCATCTACATTGTTTAGATGTTTATCAAATCTCTTAAGTTTGTTGTGTTTGATAAAATCTTTCTGTGTGAATATTACTGTTTCTATTTCGTGTTTTAGTTTCTGACATGATAAGCATGTTCTAATACCATTGTCTCTTTCTAATCCTATGATCTTTTCTTTTAACTGATGAATTTCATTTTCTAAGAGTTCCTTTCTGGTTTTTAAGATCTTATTATTGCTTATGATTTTAGGAATGATTTTATATAATTTGTTATATTCTATATTTGACATGTTATCATTAATGAAAAAGTATGAATCAGATTGTACCTCATTTGCCATAGGAGCAACCTTGTTGTTTATTGGCTTGTCGTCATCTTTTTCACTTTCATTCCAAGTTCTACTAGTGGATTTGTTCTTTGAAGGCTTTGAACATTCTTCTACTAAATGACTAGAATTCCTGCATTTAGAGTAATCCCTACGATTCTTTGATTTCACATAGATCCCAAAACGATTTTTCCAAAATGTAAAATTGTCTTGTTTAAATAGTGGCGGTTCTTGCATAGATTTTTCTTCTTTAAAGTTTTCAAAATCCATGGGTCGTTTTAAGTTTTAAAATACAGTATATTTTAAAAATCTTAAGTAACGTGGCTCTTGATGCCAATTGTGGAAAACTAGAAGGGGGGGTTGAATAGTTTTCCCGTTTAAAATTAATTTAAACCGTTTTGTTTGTTATGTGAATTCAATTAAACTTATGCGCATAGAGATAATCAAACAATATATCTGAAAGGAAAAGAGAGGAATGATCAAACCACATAACACGGATGATTATAGTGGTTCGGCTACAAGGACTCTTTTCCTTGCCCTACTCCACTTCCCCGAGCCTTTAACTCGAGAGTTATTCTTCACTAAGAAACAAACTCTCTTCTAGGTGGAGAAAACCTTTACACGTTGCTTACTTCCTTTTCCGGTACTAAGCTAAACACCGAGTTCTACTTCAGGGCAGAACTAACCCAACGTCGCCTATACACTTACCGACACTAAGCTAGATGTCGAGTTCTTTCTCAAGGGTACAACCACTCCCTACACTCTTTGTGTTTTGAGGACTAAAACACTAACCACACTCACTGAGATAAATGATACAAATAATGATGTGTGAATTAGACAAAGATCACACAGACACTAACTACTACAACTTGCAACAGTATGTTTTGTTGAAGTTCTTTTGCTTGATCTTCTTTGCTACAAAAGATAGATCAAATGATATAAATAAATAATGTTAGTAATATGAATGAGTATATATGTTTTCTACTTTCTAAGTGATGATGAGGCCAAGTGATCAGCTTGCTATTTATAGGCAAGCTGAGAAACACTCGGCGGATTCGGCGGATCCCTTAAAAGGGATCCGTCCTTTATGTCGAAAGGATCCGTGGACATGCCAGAGGTAAGACAGCTAAGAGATTTTCCAAATCTCTCCAATCTCTCCATATCTTTGAGTTGTCATATCAAGATCATCCAATGTCAACTATCTTACTTGAAGATCTATCTAAGATATTACAAGATCTTACCAAGATTACATGTATGATGCATGCCATGATGTCATAGTATCATTTAAGAAATAAAGTTTCCTTTTAAGGAAATAATCATGTATATGTATGAAATGTATTTCCAAGTAAACTTGTGAAATGTAAAATGTGTTCTAAAGAGACTTTAGCTAGTATTTATAATTTGCTTAAAGATATACTTTGTAATTGTCATTAACAAAACTAAGCAAAGATCGTAAAATATAAATAACGTTTTTGGGACGATATTTGTATTAACAATCTCCCCCTTTTTGTTGATGACAAAACACAAAGTATATTTTTGAGCAAAAGAATAAGTATAGCATGAGTTCTTTAAAATATAGATTAAGTTTGTTTTATTTGAGTTTAAAAACTTTTTATGCAAAAAGTATATGTACTGTGATGATTCACAGTTATGCACACTTAATCCTTTCTCCCCCTTTTTGTCGAAACAAAAAGAAGAGTTGCATAGCGGAATGCGATTTTGAGAACTTTAAGAGCTCCCCCTTGTTTGATACTCCCCCTAAATGGAGTAACAAGGTAATGATGCATGATCCTAGAAAACAAATGGTTAGAACATGATATGCTCCCCCTCGGTGTATACTCCCCATTATTCGAGTACCAACGTACACTTTTGAAGGGTATGATATGCTGCAAATGAAGTGTTAGTGATGAATAACTTCTATGAAGAAGTAGAATGCATGTGAAGTGTTCTTCCAAACGAGCCTTTTTATATGTTTTGACTTTAAAAAGTCAAAGTAAGTGTCTGATGATTATTTGTACCTAAAGCATTCATGATATAGAGTTCAACAAGCTATAGAAAGATGTTAGTTATCAAAGATAATGATAATATGCAATATGTTGATCACTTATAATCATAAAAACATCACATTCATTAATTGAAAATTGTGTGACAACCATAATATAATACTACATGAAAAAGAAACATACATCCTAAAAATTTAAAAAGGTCCTATATAATGAGACTAGAATACTCCTAATGAGGAGAATGAGAGATGGCGTTTAGACGCTCAAGAATGTGGTTCAATATGAACCTCATTTCATTTTGGAGCTCGTGCACCAGAATGTTTGTCCTTTGAGCTATGTGAGTGGTTCTTTCACACATGTTGTAATCATGGCGAGAAAAACCAGGCGGAAAAGTAGACTCATTTTGTTGACGTGGTGGTGGTGTTTGGAGGGAGTTCATGAGAATGTTTTGGAGGTTTATAGCTTCATTGAGGCGGTGATCTACTATACCCAAGAGAGTGTAGAGATGGTTAGGTTCATCACTAATCTCCTCGTGTGTTTGAGGCAAATTGATCCACATTTCCTCGTCTATGGCAATGAGAGTTGATGTGGGTGACAAAGGTGGTATTTGTGGTTGAGATGATTGTGCATCATGATATAAAGTGCCATGGATATTCGTAAACATCGGATGAAAGAGCATAGGTTGTTGATTTTCAAAGGTTATGGGTGGAGGATTGGTTGATCTTGGTGGGAGATCCTCCAAGTCATCAAGGTATGGATGTGGTGATGTAGGTGGAGTCCTAAATAGCTCCATAGGTTGTTGTCTGGGTGATTTTGGGGGTGATGGAGATTTGACAGTCTGTGATGGAGTGGGTGATGGTGTGGTTGCTATTGGTGTGATTGTTAGAGGAGGAGTTTGTATGACCATATTTGATGGTATTGGTGTTGATAGTGTGAGGAAATTTTCACTAGCAATGGGTGATGATATATTGAGAGGAGAATTTTCCTCAGATGATGAGTTTGCTAAGTTGACAAAGCAACATGGTTTAACACTAATGTGGGTTGTTCTTCTCGGAGGTCTAGAGATGGAAGAGTTGTTTGACTTGGTCATGGTGAAGTATGATAGCTAAGATGTACAGGAGAGGAAATGGTTGTTGTGTGAAGTGATGATTCTAAAATACTAATTTATAGGCAGAGGGTATATGAGTTTGGATTTGATGTGTATCCAATAGAGAATGTTGGTTCTGAATGATTTGGAACAAAGATTTGTGCAAGTCACATCACATAAGTCAATCCATAGAACTTATGTTGAGTAAGAGGAGGAAGATATGCAGTAAATGCAAAGAGATAGTGGAAAATCCTATGATGTGATATACTCACGGATTTGAAGGATCCCTAAAAAGGGTCCCTTACTTGAAACAGAAAGGTCACTTACTTTCTAAGATCAAATTTTGGTGGGAAATTTTGTTCTTATGTTTCTAAGGGTTTCTAATTTATTCTTAATATTTATAGTGATCAGTGAACCTATTCTAAAGGACACTATAAACTAAAGTCAAAGAATCGGGATGAGTCGAAAAGTTTTAAGAATTTGATTGTTATACCTGCGGATCCAAATGATAACACATGCGGATCCAATTTATGGGATCCGCAGAATCCGCAAGAAGAAGGTTGGCGGAACCAACGATAACACATGGCGGATCCAAAATGAGGGATCCGCTAGATCCGTACTACAAATATTTGATCACCAACAAACATTGAAATATAACTTTTATTCATTGAAAATTTGCTTGTGACAAGCATCTCAAACTTGAAGTTACATTAGAAAATCTATATAGATTGAAGACATCATAGAATAATTTTATGAAGTACACTTAGATGATACTTAAGAAAAGCTAACAGCTTTTATGAAGTGGAATTTGTTGGTTGGTGAAGATATGATAGAATCTAGCCACATAGTTTCTAAATCCTTGGTGTCACAAGGGTTAGTGTCATGTTCTTCATTTTCTTGAGTGTTTGTTTGATTAAGCCACATTGAATCATCAATGCTTTGAAGTGTGGTGAGTAAATCATGTGGTTGAGGATTAGGTGAATTTGGTGGTGATGATGATTTACTTCCTTCAGATTGTGAAGGTGATGGTGAAGAGGCTATTGATGTAGTTATAGGTGACGGTGTACTATACGTGGGTGATGATGTTGTACCAAGTGGAATTATGATTGGTGATGGTGAGTTCGGAGATGAAGGCATGATAGGAGTTGTAGTGGTAGTAGTGAATATGATTGGTGAGCCTAAGTTTGGAACTGGATTGATGAGCCAGTAAGGTCTAACACTAATTCTAGCGGTTTGTCTGTATGATCTAGACATATGAGATTTGTGAAGTTTATATGAGTGGTGTGCAAAGAAGATGATGTTGGTGTTTGTTATGATCATCTTAATGTTCTAATATGTACTTCCTATTTTTATGGAAATTGGTGTTTGGATTAATGGTTTGTAAATTTCAAGGACTTGGAATAAGAAAAAGTAATTTGTCCTAATGACAAAGTCAATCCATAGAAATGGAGTTGACATGAAGGTATGCAGAATGATGACTCAAAAGTGAGAAATGTGATTGATTCACTGTTTTCGAGATAGAGAGTCTGTGAGTTATGAGTAGGACAAGATATTCAAATTTTGGTAGGAGGTGGATTTTCCTAAGATGTTTAAACAACACTCTAAGTATTGGAATGAGTTTGGATTTTATGAAACAGATTATTATGTATTCCTGCGGATCTAATTGCCAAGGCATGCGGATCCAAAACTTTTGAATTCGTCTGATCCGCAGGTTTAAGTTTGGCGGATCCAATGTAAACACCAGGCGGATCCAATTTTAGGGATCCGCCAGATCCGTCGAACAAATATCCTAAAACAAACAGAGAGCAATGCAAATTTCGTGTTTCTCGAAGAAGACTTGAAAATACTCCTAGAATATATTAATTAGCTAATATGTACTATAAACATGCTAAATATATATATTTTAACATACATTAGCATATGGATAAATCCGTTCATCATAACTTACTTAAAATTGAGTTAAGCCAAATAGTAGCTTGTTCTCGGAAAATTGATAACATTAAATGTTATCGACCTGCAAATATGAGTTAGTTGACTTCAAGTACTACCATAATAAGAAATACATATGTCTAACAAAACATTGTCTAATAAAGATTAGTCTCAAAAGCTCCACTATCTTACTTATCTCTTAACAATTTGAGTATTTTCTTCTGATCCTTGCGAAGTTTCATCATCCATCGTCCTACATTCTTCAAAATTCCCTTTCTTTGTCGATGTTCCTCAGACTCATTATCAATGGAAGGAAGTTGACGTAAGTAATCGAGTGGAGGGATCTTGGAGTTAGGTAAACCATCTTCATCGCTAACCGATGATGATGAAGATGAAGATGAAATATAGGCACGTTTTCCTTTCCCAACTGTTACTCTCTTTTCACTAAGTGGAACGAAAGTATGTTGGATTTCGGTGTAGTCTGGAAGAAAACCAACTGAGTTTGGAGGGATGGGAACTGAAGCTTTGAATAGACGGGTGAGGAGCATTCCATATGGCATTGCGGTTTTTCCTAAGATAGGTATGTCAACCATTCTTTTGGCGATGTAGTAAGCCAAATTGAATTGTTGATGGGTTGACACACAGTAGAGCATGTAACATAAGCTTGCATTCACATGATCTTTGTTTCCAACAGTGCTAATAACATTTGCCCTAAGAATTTCTTCTAGTTTCTTAAATTCAGGTTTGAGTTCATTAAGTTCCATAGCAAATGGATCTAGATTTACTTGTTTGCCACGGAGTTTCTTAGACGGGTTGGTTCTAGGTTTGAAGAGGTGATCACGGATAATTTCTTTGGGAGTGAGTGGAGTGTCGTATGGGAATTCACGACCAAGGTTAGACTCAAGAATGGATAAGGGCCATTTGTCTGAGTAGAAACAAGTTCCTTGACTAGGAACACCTAAGACTTCTGCGAAGTGAGCTAAAGGAAAACTGAATTGATTTTGGTTTATTTTGAAGTGAATGTTTAGCAATCCTAAGTCATCAGTACTAAGTTTTACTGAAGCATAAAACTCAAGAATGAACCTAGGAACGATAGGCTCATCTATGTCTAGGAGTGAATCAAAGTGGATGAAGGCCAGTTGTTCACGAATGTTAGTTTCTTCTAAGAATGATGAGTCTATAGTTCTACCTTCATGAACATAACGGTTTTCTAGTGTTTTAAAAATCTTGACCTGAGCATCAGTTAGACCTTTGGTTTGATGATGTTTGGGTAGATACTTGGTAGTCTTTTTGTGATCATAATTAGTTGCGGGAGGCATGATTCACCTAGACATGAATGTTATAATTTTAGTTAGAAATATCCTAAGTGAGTGTGATGCGAAGGTGCAATTATCTCGACTTCTTTGAAGCTAGTTTTTGCGAAATAACTCAAAATGCTTTTGTAAAAATATCCAACAAGTACATTTAAATTTTATGATGTTTTAAAACATAACGTTTTTGATTTTGTATGAACAATGATTGAGAGGTGTTTTGAGAAGTGTTTAAATGGAGTATTTTTAATCAAAAAACTGATTCAATGTATTTTTGAAATGCTTCATGATTTGACCAATATATGATTCTAATTTTGGTGTAACTAATTAGGAATCCTACATATTGATAAGGAATTAGAATGAATAAGAATACTTACAGTTTGATCAATTAAGCACGAGTTGATTGTGGAGAGAAGTCTAATTTTTGAGTTTAGAGTGATGGGGTTCGACAATTAGTAGGTTAATTAGTGTACTGAGAAATAAGGAGTGTTTGTTTATTTGGGAATTTTTTTCAGTAGTCTGCGGATCCAGCGGATCCCGAAAAAGGGTTCCGCCCTTGTTATCGAAGGGATCCGCAAGATCAGAAAGTGTGTTTGCTTATCCCCGTTTTTGGTTTGAACAGGATTCTAACAAATGTTTTAACTACTTTCTAGGTTTCAGTAAACCATAGATAGAAGTAAGGTTCTTACTTGAGGTATTTGTGAGAGGTTTATTTATCATTTGAGAAACTTTCTTACCTCGGGATATTTACTCATCTAAGCATTGTATAATGCAGAGATGATGATGGAAAGCAAAACTTTTGCTGGGATGAATGGTTTGCAATTGAAACACAGAAAAAGGTTTATAGGGGTTAATAACATAGACCACGAGAGTTTTCTCTACACTTTGCTTTAAAGTAGCAAGGACTGTTTGTTTCTTAGTAAATTATGATGTGATACAATGTCTCACAGACCACGAGAGTTTTCTCTACACTTTGCTTTAAAGTAGCAAGGACTGTTTGTTTCTTAGTAAATTATGATGTGATACAATGTCTCACATTAGTACACACTTCTATATCTCTAATTACAGAGTTAAATATGGTTTTTACACCTGATTCTTTGGAATCTCGTAAATGTCTCTTAAGTTGTTTGGTGGTTTTAAGTAGGAATTATTTTGAAAGTGTAGACTATATCATATTTTGAATACTAGCTATGGGAAAGAGTATTCTATCTAATGCATTTCTGTGTTTAGGGTCATCTTATGAATTTACTAACTTTATCCTTGGTGAGTGATTTTCAAAGGTCATTATGATGTCTTTAGGAAGAGGAGGACCTTTGTTAAATGTTGAGTTCAACAACTCTTTTGACTTTTGATGTAAGCCTTACATTTTCATAAATTCCTGAGAAATGTACCTTTTTATGATTAGGTTTGTAGTGATGAGATTATTCTAAAATAGATTAACTTCTTTCTAAGTATTTTGAGGAATCCTAGAGTTAAGTCGGAACTTAATCTATAATATTCATGGAAGTGACAACATATCTAATTACTCACAAAGGTGTTGGTTATATCTCAACTTGGTTAGAATCCTAATAGATTTATTGAACTTTTACCTAAGAGTTGATGTTATATAGTTGAGATATATTCCAAGAAGATGAGACACTACTTGTCTTTAGGTGTTTTATGTCATAGAGGTTTAAGATTCTTTTCCTACTTATTATGCCAACTTAAATGCTTTATTTCTATCACCACAAAGGATGTGATACTAATCACGGTACCCAATAACTTATACTTAGTGAGTATGAATCTGAATTATCTATGGGAGCAAACATCATGAGAAGAAAACGTACCTTTTTACAATGATAGTTTCTAAGAATGCTATGTAATCTCCGTTGAACACTTTGTGGATTAAGAAGATACATTTGTTTTCAACAATGTATCTTGGAGTTCCATAAATCCATAATCCTTTCTTTCAAGCGTACCAAATGAAAGCTCAAGTATAAGATCCCCAACATCTCATGGGTTCGTTTGGTTTAATCACAATATTACAATGGTTCACTAATATCTTGGAGGTAATCAAATGGAACTTGTTCACTAAACACTGTTTCTTTACTTACTGGAGTGTCTACTGTTGTTTTAACTTCATTCTTATCTTTTCTTCTAATTGTATTATTGTTAGGTTCTCTAGATAACTTAACAGGTTTAGTACTTTTTAAGTTTTGAATTTTACCTACGGATCCTTTGGTTATCTCTCGCGGATCCAAATGTTTGGATCCGTGGGTCATTGATTCAGTTGGTGTAGTTTGATTCTGAAAATCATTTAAGCAGCCATTTTTCATAAAATCTGGTTTGAAACTACCATGAGGTATTTTTAGTAACCTCAGTATGTCATCTACATTGTTTAGATGTTTATCAAATCTCTTAAGTTTGTTGTGTTTGATAAAATCTTTCTGTGTGAATATTACTGTTTCTATTTCGTGTTTTAGTTTCTGACATGATAAGCATGTTCTAATACCATTGTCTCTTTCTAATCCTATGATCTTTTCTTTTAACTGATGAATTTCATTTTCTAAGAGTTCCTTTCTGGTTTTTAAGATCTTATTATTGCTTATGATTTTAGGAATGATTTTACATAATTTGTTATATTCTATATCTGACATGTTATCAATAATGAAAAAGTATGAATCAGATTGTACCTCATTTGCCATAGGAGCAACCTTGTTGTTTATTGGCTTGTCGTCATCTTTTTCACTTTCATTCCAAGTTCTACCAGTGGATTTGTTCTTTGAAGGCTTTGAACATTCTTCTACTAAATGACTAGAATTCCTGCATTTAGAGTAATCCCTACGATTCTTTGATTTCACATAGATCCCAAAACGATTTTTCCAAAATGTAAAATTGTCTTGTTTAAATAGTGGCGGTTCTTGCATAGATTTTTCTTCTTTAAAGTTTTCAAAATCCATGGGTCGTTTTAAGTTTTAAAATACAGTATATTTTAAAAATCTTAAGTAACGTGGCTCTTGATGCCAATTGTGGAAAACTAGAAGGGGGGGTTGAATAGTTTTACCGTTTAAAATTAATTTAAACCGTTTTGTTTGTTATGTGAATTCAATTAAACTTATGCACATAGAGATAATCAAACAATATATCTGAAAGGAAAAGAGAGGAATGATCAAACCACATAACACGGATGATTATAGTGGTTCGGCTACAAGGACTCTTTTCCTTGCCCTACTCCACTTCCCCGAGCCTTTAACTCGAGAGTTATTCTTCACTAAGAAACAAACTCTCTTCTAGGTGGAGAAAACCTTTACACGTTGCTTACTTCCTTTTCCGGTACTAAGCTAAACACCGAGTTCTACTTCAGGGCAGAACTAACCCAACGTCGCCTATACACTTACCGACACTAAGCTAGATGTCGAGTTCTTTCTCAAGGGTACAACCACTCCCTACACTCTTTGTGTTTTGAGGACTAAAACACTAACCACACTCACTGAGATAAATGATACAAATAATGATGTGTGAATTAGACAAAGATCACACAGACACTAACTACTACAACTTGCAACAGTATGTTTTGTTGAAGTTCTTTTGCTTGATCTTCTTTGCTACAAAAGATAGATCAAATGATATAAATAAATAATGTTAGTAATATGAATGAGTATATATGTTTTCTACTTTCTAAGTGATGATGAGGCCAAGTGATCAGCTTGCTATTTATAGGCAAGCTGAGAAACACTCGGCGGATCCGGCGGATCCCTTAAAAGGGATCCGTCCTTTATGTCGAAAGGATCCGTGGACATGCCAGAGGTAAGACAGCTAAGAGATTTTCCAAATCTCTCCAATCTCTCCATATCTTTGAGTTGTCATATCAAGATCATCCAATGTCAACTATCTTCCTTGAAGATCTATCTAAGATATTACAAGATCTTACCAAGATTACATGTATGATGCATGCCATGATGTCATAGTATCATTTAAGAAATAAAGTTTCCTTTTAAGGAAATGATCATGTATATGTATGAAATGTATTTCCAAGTAAACTTGTGAAATGTAAAATGTGTTCTAAAGAGACTTTAGCTAGTATTTATAATTTGCTTAAAGATATACTTTGTAATTGTCATTAACAAAACTAAGCAAAGATCGTAAAATATAAATAACGTTTTTGGGACGATATTTGTATTAACACATGAGAGTGAATTACCTTCCAATTTCCTGGTCATCGTAAAATACCAGATCCCTCTATAAAAGATCTTGTTCGAACCGGACTTGCTGGTTTGGTAGCAAGGTTGTAAATATCGGTTATCGGTATATTATCGGCCGACCACCGAGAAGCGAGATATCGGACATAGCGGGGATATATCGGAGACCCTAAATTATATAAGAATTTATTTGTAAAAATATATATATATTCAAATAAACTTATAAATTACCTTGAATAGTTGAATGACACCACCTATGCAACACAAGATCAGCAAACAGACCAAGATTGAAAAGCATGCAACACAAATTTATCCAGAAAAACAACTTAAATCTACACAAATTTATCCAGAATTACAGTTTTAACACCTGTTTAACACCTGTTTTAACATAAATAAGCCGCCATATGCAAAGAAGAATCTAGCCTCTCTTTCATCTTCGTCTCTATGATTTGTATGACACACTCGTAAGCTTTTTGGTTACCACCCAACGCCTCCTTGATTTCTTCCTTTGCTTTTATCATTTCCCCATAAACAAAACCCATTGACGGCTTCCAATCCGCATCAACCATTCGAAGGACTTTGACCAAAGGAGTAAACACATTCAAACATAAAATTTTAAAATTATTAGAATAAATACCTTGCAATTGCACCAATACCTTGAAAACATAAAATTTTAAAATTATTAGAATAAATAAAAGTATATAACTATATATAGATTATAGAAAATGTTAAACAAATATAGATACCTTCAAGCATAAGGTTAATGGTATGCGTCGCACATGATGTCCAAAAAATCTTTGGTCTTGTCTCTTTAAGCAACTTTGCCGCTCCCATGTTATTAGATGCATTATCGGTCACAACTTGAACAACATGTTCGGCACCAACTTCTTTAATGCAACTTTCCACATACTCATGTATGTGCTCACTTGTATGTGCTACATCCGAACATTCTTTGGAAGATAAAAAAACTGTACCCATCCTTGAATTCACACACAAATTCATAATGCTCCTCCTCTTTCTATCACTCCAAGCATCTATCATAATCGAGCATCCATTCAATTTCCATTCATCCTCGTTTCTTCTCAACAACTTTTTGGTTCTTTCAACCTCTTCCTTTAAAAGTGGTGTGCTCAACTCATACCTAGTAGGCGTTGGAAGCCCAGTTCCAAATTGGCCAATCACTTCCACCATCAATTTGAAGCTATCCTTTTCAAAGGCATTAAAAGGAATCGCGGCCTCATATGCCCACCTACTAATGTATTTCTTCGCCGTCCATATTCTCTCTTTCCGAATAGCATTGCTAAGATCAACACCATTTCCTTTGTTTATAGACTGCTCGGGGTTTACTTTATTTGCAAAGTTATCCATGGGGCCAAAAACATTTGGTTGCTGATCACTTCCCAAAGAATCATGGTGTTCATCATCTTCATTAATTGCACTTTCATTAGCATCAATTCTCACCTCCGATCTTATGGCCTCATCTTGTTCTTTTTTACCCTTTTTTTTTTGTTCTTCGATTCATTGATGGCATCCCGACATTTCAACTGTTGTTCTTTGGTAGCCTTTGGACATGATGTTACTTATCCTTGAATTTGTGCAATATGTTGTTTCAATCTTGTAACCCCCCACTCATCACTTTATTACATAAAGTGCATTTGAGTATCTGATAATTTTTTGGATCCGCGCAAACACCAAATTCCCAACCAACATCATTAGATTTTCTTTTAGTAGCGGAAGTTGATGACGATATAGATGGTGAACTAGCAGACCCAGATGCCATCACAAACTGATAAAACAAACTGATATATCACAGATTCACAGTATATGACTATATGTATATCACAAACTTAATATGTATGTCACAAACTGAATCAAATTAATATATCTATATAACATATTAAAATTATAAACTGATCAAAAATTAACTAACTAGCAAGTTGAAAAAGTGAGAAACAAACTGATCACAAGGAAAAATAAATTGACTACAAAATATCAAAAATTAACAACATGATATCAAACTTTAGAAGTTACAACCTGTTGGTGTATCTTAGAACTGAGAACTTGAGAAGAAACTGAGAAAAAAAGGGAAAAGTATTGAAATCAGAACAAAAAACCATACCTGTTGGTGTCGCCGGAGGTGGGTTGGCCGGCAATGGATTCGCCGGAGGAGGGGAACGCCGGAGGAGAGTCAGAAACCGGGGAATCGCCGGAGGTGGGTTAGCTTTTTCGATGTCTGCTGAAGTTACAAGCCCTAACTTTTAGTGTAAATACAATAATACATACATATATGATACCCGACCCCGATCGTTTAAAAAAAACAAAAAAAGTCAAACATTTAAGTTGACCGATAAGTCAATACTTCGCCGATAAGTACCGATACAGATGAGTTTGACCGAATTTTGACCCGGACGAGAAATACACACGATAACTAAAATCTCGCGACAGTGGAAGCCCGAGACACGAGATCTCGCCGATAACTCGGCCGATATTTACGAGATTTACAACACTGTTTGGTAGCATGTGTTGAGGTCCTCTGAGTCCTATCTGACTCTTGTATAGTGTTTGCAGTCTCGCTTACAATCACCTGCAGCATAAGAATGGTATTAATTGTACTTAAAGTAGTATAATCTCACTTTCTTAGGCAAACATACAATCTGGAATTAATATGAATTTGTTTAGATTCTGACAAAGATTCATAACCTCGTCAGTAGTAAGTCAATAGCAAGTATTATAAACATATATATATATATATATATATATATATATATATATATATATATATATATATATATATATATATATATATATATATATATATATATATATATATATATCAGATAGGATACAGTTTATGAAGTGGATGTAACCATCCTTCATATTTTAAGACTAAAAGCATACGCTTTCAAGTAATGAGTAACATTATTGGTCTATTCATAAAATTATTATAGGCGTGCTACTTGTTAAAAATAAGAAAAAATTACAATTGGGAATTCTTTGCTTTCGATTTGAATACATACTTGGCATGTACGATAACCTTAAGTTTAGCAAATTATTCACCTTCCTTAACATTTGAGGGTCAATTCATTGCAAGTTCTTATATATCCAGTTACATGTGCTAAGAAAACAGACCTTGTGTGCAACACTTCTAACTTCTTTATATGCACCACTTTTAACCTGTTCATATTACTTCTTTAGTGCTAATTTGTTGCTGCTCGAAGCGCATCTGCTGACGAAACCTGGTCTAAACTTCTACAACTACAAGACCTAGAAAACCAAATATCGTAATTAGTTTCGCTACTAAAGAACACAAAATATTACATAAACAAATAGTAATAACTTACAACTTATCCGTCACATCTGGACTAACAATATTGCGATTAGTTAAAACAATTCTCAGACGCGCACCAACTACAAATCATGTTACACCTTCCAGTTGCTGAAATTTTATTAAGATTTGACATCTTTTTTAGTATAGATTCGGCACAATCACGTTAGCCATATAATCAATCGCTTAAGGTCAAAAAAACAAATTTGTTATGCAATTGCTAAAGTCGGTATTTGTAAACTATAAATTACCTGGATGCAAATTAAAGGCTTGCTACATGCTTCCTGATTAGTCGCGTGGTTAGCTGCAGTCACGTCACAGCTCTGTTAACCTTCTCATCCATGTCAGCTACATCAACTACTTTATCAGCTATACGCCCTGCTTCCTAAAAAAAAACCATTACCATTTAGTTGTTTGACTATAAGAAAAATGGAGAAACGTGTGTTAGTCGGTCCCAATGAGAACAATAATTACCTGCATTGATTTAAGGACCTTGGTATGAGAAATTGTACAAATTATTCATAGTTACCATTATGACACTGCTTCATTTCCACAGCCGCACAATCACCATAACCTCTGCACCTTCCCACTCGACCGAACTCAGTTGCCCTATTTGTGACGGACCCCTTTTAAAGTGTCAATATTGGCACCTAATAACATTAAAGCATCATCCACTAATACATCTTATAAGTCATAACGCGAGTGATAATCTCAAAGCATGAGAAAATAATGCATAGCAACAACAAAGTAGATTCTATATACAATCTCAATTGAACTATTATGCAAAAGCATAAGAAAAACACGCGATATAATAAAATAGTCAATATATAAAACTTCAAGTTGCTCTTTTTTGCTGGTTACACTCGGCAAACTATTCCTGCTTCTGCGTCCATCGCTGTCATCCTAACAGAATAAAAATGGGCACTTTAAGCTCATGTCTTGCCGTGTAACTAACAATTCCTAAACACA
This sequence comes from Artemisia tridentata subsp. tridentata, assembly GCA_021014915.2. NCBI lineage: Eukaryota > Viridiplantae > Streptophyta > Magnoliopsida > Asterales > Asteraceae > Artemisia > Artemisia tridentata. The sequence continues at coordinate 276,004,903 of CP139502.1, forward strand.
ATTACATAAAACAAATATTCATTCAAAAACACCTGAACCACTTCAGTCGACTATAAACAAGTCGCCATCACCGCTGATGAACTCAAATAAGTACATTTTATTATCATCATTCATCCTATTTATTTAACTTGTTTTATTATATTATATATGAGAATTGATACGTTAATGTTTACTTTTGTAATTCTCAGGTAAAAACAAGTATTATGTGAAACTTGGCGATTTTGGACTAATTATGGAGCAAAACAAGCAAGATGTTAAGAGTCTACTGAAATGTACAAGATCAAGATCATTCTGCTCCAGATACACCGCAACATGCTTCTTACATACGGCGTATCACTATCAAGATTTCACAAGTTACAATCCAAGACAGCAAAGGACATGCGCCGCATAGAGAAATGGAGTTATGCCGCATCTTAAGGCGGTGTACGAATATTCCTGAATATATTAATCTTGGACCCCACGCTAAGTTAAGTCAATGCGCCGCATCTACTTATCATATGCGCTACATCTAACCCTCAGACAGAAACTATAAATACCCCAAGGTCAGACGAATTTCAGAGGTTGGACAGTGCAAGATACCATACGTACGAGTTCCAATCCAGAGACGAATTCAGACGTATTAGCAGCACAAGACACACCCTGAACGAAGATACAAGAGCTGTAAGAAGGTCCTGCATGTATTCAATTCATTAAGTAGTTTTGTTTTATTGTATTAGTACACTTTAATTCATCAGGATTGATGGGCTGATGTCATGTGACTACGAAATATCATGTCCACCCCTTAAAATTGCTTTCCCATTAATTAAAGTTTATATGTTGATGTCTTTGGTGACTTTTATTAGTGCATTGATAACCTCTGTGTCTAGCTGAGCATTGCTTGGGTCGCCATGCCCCTTCCTCGCCTATTTAAGAGACACTAAATAAATAGGATAGACATAAGTAATCATTAAGGGTTTACTCGCCGATAAGATTAGAGCCAACGAGAAAGGTTTAATTATATACACTTCATATAAAACTAGCAATAAAACAAGTGACAAGCTACATAATTATCATGACAGGTCTTCTTATTGTCTCGAGTATCTATCTGTGTACGTGTGTGCTAATCGCTGATTCGTGCTCATTAGTTTAGTTTTCTATTTAATCATAACCAAACCGTTCCAGTCTCTCAGGCTGAACCCCCTTGCGTTAGATTAGGTTGTACAGCTAACTTAAGATATTAAAATACTGATTAGAATAACTATATAATACGTTCCACTCTTAGTGATCGACACTCTACTTACCATTATATTCATACTGACCGGGTACACTGCTCGTTAAGTGTGTGTGTTATTGATAAGTCGGCTAAATATAAATTTAAAACTTGAGTAGGCATTAATACTGCTAAACCGCAACGACACATCACGCGCATCAAGTTTTTGGCGCCGTTGCCGGGGAGTGAATTGTTATTATCTGTTAATTTGATTAGTATTTTAATTAGGTTTTTCTTTTTAATTTTTAGATTCTAATCACTAACTCTGTTATATATTAGATAAATTGCATCCATTGTATTATTTGCATATTTTCATTTTTTGTGTGTTATTTGTTTTCTTTAATTTTTGTTTCTTTTTGTTTGTTTTTATTTTTTGTTTTTCTTTTCTATTTTTCTGCATTCTGCTATCGTTGTATTGTGCTGATACAAACGATACGGCGCATCTCACAGATACGGCGTATTGCGTTTAATTTTTATAAAATACAACGCGTTTAATAAATTCGAGTACGACGCATCTTTCCCCAAGATACGGCGTATTCTGTTTCTGTTCTAACAGATACGGCGTATTTTATATTTAAAATTAAAAACAGTTTTTCGAATTATTAAACAGATACGACGCATCGATTTCTGTCGATACGGCGCATCTTCTAAATCAAAAATCTTGTATTTTGAAACGTAACGAAAATACGGCGCATTAGCTTTTGTTAATACGACGCATTTAATTTTAATAAATATAATCGATTTTTGATAATTAATTTGATACGGCGCATTCTTATTTATAAGCGGCGTATCTACTTTCTGAATAAAAGTCTGATTAAATTTTAACGTAATAAGATACGGCGTATCCAACTTTTTGGATACGGCGCATCGTCTACAGATATCAGCAACTTTTATTTTTCTTATTCCCGAACGGAAAATATTCTAACTTACCCTTACACTTGGAAGTTTTTACTTTGAAATCTACCTGTCTTTAATTTTCAGGAACAATGTTCGATATTTTCCCCAACTGGTTCGGAAGACCCCAAAGAAACCTTACCATGGAGGAGTTTTCACAACAAATCGCTCAAGCAAATAAAAAAGAACATCATGAAGCAAGAAACTTTATTAATGAATTCAAAGGCAGTCATGAGCTGTTACTAAAGGAACAAAACAACATGATTAATGGATTGGCAATTGAAGTGCACCAATTGTCAACGGTGCTTAACAAGATTCTTTTGGTAAAACACGATTTGAAAGGGATTACAACTAGAGGCGGAAAGTCAACCTTTCAAATCGGAGAGACACCCGAGGATAACAGCACAAACAAGATTTCCCCTGAATCTATATCATCTGAGCAAGAGCAACCAAAAGAGACTAATCCAGAACCTGTGATTAGAGAAGAACCTTCTGTTGAACTTAAACGATCAACACTACCTTTTCCACATAGGGTAAGGAAGGAGAAAGAAGATGCCTATCAAAGGAAGTTCCTGGAAAATCTCAAGCAGCTGCAGCTAAGCATACCATTTATGGAAGCCCTAGTGCAAATGCCAAAATATGCTAAATATCTGAAGAGCTTACTTACAAACAAGTCCAAACTTGAAGAGGCTTGCACTGTAACAATGGGGGAAAGAAGCTCAGCAGCATTGCTCAACAAACTTCCATCTAAGGAAAAAGATCCAGGGAGTTTCACTATTCCTTGTCAAATTAAAAATTTACATATTGGAAATGCTTTAGCCGACCTAGGAGCTAGTATAAGTCTTATGCCCTCTTCTATGTATGAAAAATTAGGCCTTGGTGAACCAAAACCTACTAGGATGTGCTTAGAGCTAGCTGATAGGTCCATACAATACCCGTTAGGAATAGCTAAAAATATATTAATAAAAGTTGATAAATTTGAATTACCTATTGACTTTGTTATCCTCGATATGCCCGAAAATTCTAGAACTCCTATAATGTTAGGACGACCATTTTTAGCCACTGCTAGGGCCATGATTGATGTTTTTAATAAAAAGATAACTCTTAGCATAGGAAACGATGAGGTTGAATTTAATATGGAACAATCTATGAGTAAAACTAATTCTGAAGACAATGAAGGCTATAATATCGATGTTTCTGATGACACGATTAATCAATTTACTCAGAAATTGTTAAAAAGTAATCTGCTTGATTCTTTTCTGCTTAAAAATTTAGAAAACACAATTGCTATAGAAGATCAAGTTGATGAAAATACTATTGATAATTATTTCGCTGTTGATTCCGCTGTTTGTAATGCCATACGGCGCATCGGAAATATCGATGCGACGCATTTATCTGATGACAACAACGAAATAATAAAAGAACAAGTTTATTCCGCTAGTGCTAATGAAATTGATGATGTTAAACCTGTGCTTAAGGATCTCCCTTCTACTTTGGAATATGCCTATCTAAATGGGAACACTAATTCGCCCGTTATTATTGCATCTGACTTAACGCCAAAAGAAAAAGAATCCCTTTTGCAGGTACTATATAAACGAAGAGGAGCATTAGCATGGAGTATGTCTGATATTAAGGGAATTAGCCCGTCATTCTGTACACATAAAATCCTCATGGAAGATGAATTCAAACCAACTATCCAACCCCAAAGGCGTTTGAATCCAAAAGTCCAAGACGTGGTGAAAAATGAAATTGTGAAATTACTTGACTCCGGACTTATCTACCCAATTTTCGACAGCTCGTGGGTCAGTCCTATCCACGTTGTACCAAAAAAGGGAGGAATGACGGTAGTACTCAATGACGACAAGGAGCTAATCCCTTCAAGAACTGTTACTGGATGGAGAGTTTGCATCGACTACCGCAAACTCAATGATGCTACGCGAAAAGATCACTTCCCTCTTCCATTTATTGATCAAATGTTAGAAAGACTATCAGGACATGATTATTATTGTTTTTTAGATGGTTTTTCAGGTTTCTTCCAAATACCCATTGCCCCCGAGGATCAAGAGAAGACGACTTTCACCTGCCCTTATGGAACCTTCGCCTATAGGAGAATGCCGTTCGGACTATGCAACGCCCCTGCTACTTTCCAACGTTGTATGACGGCTATCTTCCATGATATGGTAGAAGACTTTATGGAAGTCTTCATGGACGACTTCTCGGTGTTCGGTAACTCATTTAGTGATTGTCTCTTTAAACTTGACAAAATGCTTGCTAGGTGTGAAGAAACTAACCTTGTTCTTAATTGGGAAAAATGTCATTTTATGGTTAGAGAGGGAATTTTGTTAGGACATAAGATTTCTGGGAAAGGTATAGAAGTCGACAAAGCTAAAATTGATGTAATTGCCAAACTACCTTACCCCACTAATGTAAAGGGTGTTAGAAGTTTTTTAGGGCATGCTGGATTTTATCGTAGATTCATAAAGGATTTTTCAATGATATCTAGGCCTATGACCCAATTATTGCTAAAAGATGCGAAGTTTGATTTTTCTGAAGATTGCAAAAAGGCGTTTAATATACTTAAAGAAAAACTAACTACTGCACCTATTATAATTTCGCCGGATTGGAATCTGCCTTTTGAACTAATGTGTGATGCTAGTGATTATGCTGTTGGAGCTGTACTTGGCCAAAAGATAGAAAAGAAATTTAAGCCAATTTATTATGCTAGCAAAACATTAAATAATGCCCAAGAACATTACACCACCACGGAAAAAGAACTTTTAGCAGTAGTTTTTGCATTCGATAAATTTAGGTCATATCTTATATTGTCAAAAACTATGGTTTACACTGACCATTCTGCTTTGAAGTATTTGTTCAATAAACAGGATGCCAAGCCAAGGCTTATTAGGTGGGTTTTATTGCTCCAAGGATTCGATATTGAAATTAAAGATAAAAAGGGTGCAGAGAATCTAGCTGCTGACCACTTATCTAGACTTGAAAACCCTAACATGGAGGTGCTTGATGAAAGGGAAATCGCTGATGACTTTCCTGATGAACACCTTATGATGGTAAGAATTAAGAGCAATGATAATACACCATGGTATGCCGACTATATAAACTTTATTGTTGCAAATGAAATTCCAAAAGGGCTAACATTCGACGAGAAAAGAAGGTTTCTAAATCGCGCTAGTGAGTATATTTGGGATGAACCTTATGCCTTTAAATTATGTCCTGACAATATTATACGAAGATGCGTAGATGGAGATGATGTCCCAGCAATATTGGCACATTGCCATTCAGGGCCGACGGGGGGACATCATGGTGCAGTTATTACAAAAAGGAAAATCCTTGATGCAGGATTTTATTGGCCCACTATGCTGGATGATGCAAAAGATTATATAAAAGGATGTGATGCGTGTCAATGATCCGGAAATATTACATCAAGAAACGAAATGCCACAAAACTACATCCAAGTATGTGAAGTTTTCGACATATGGGGATTGGACTTCATGGGACCGTTTCCTGAATCTAAAGGTAATAAGTATATTTTGGTTGCTGTTGATTACGTATCAAAATGGGTCGAAGCGCAAGCGTTACCAACAAACGACAGCAAGGTAGTGCTTAAATTTTTGCAAAGTTTGTTCGCTAGGTTTGGAGTTCCTAAAGCATTGATTAGTGATAGGGGAACACACTTTTGTAATCACCATCTAGGAAGAGCTTTGGAACAATATGGAGTGTATCATAGGGTTTCCACCGCATACCATCCTCAATCCAATGGACAAACTGAAGTAACCAATAGGGCTATAAAGCGGATTCTTGAAAAAACGACTGGATATAATCCGAAAGGGTGGTCTGACAAGTTAAATGATGCTTTATGGGCATTTCGTACAGCCTATAAGACACCAACGGGATGCACTCCATTTCGTCTTATATTCGGAAAAGCATGCCACCTACCGGTCGAAATAGAACAAAGTGCATATTGGGCTTTAACGAAATGTAACATGGATATGGAAGCTGCGACGAAGAACCGTTTCATGGAACTTAATGAACTCTACGAACTAAGAGATGAGGCCTACAGAAATACTAAGATCTACAAAGAAAGAACTAAAAGATGGCATGACTCGAGGTTACATGGGGATAAAACGTTTACTATTGGAGAGAAAGTGCTGCTGTTTAATTCTCGATTAAAGATGTATCCAGGAAAACTTAAATCAAGATGGACGGGTCAGTTCGTTGTCAAGAAAGTGTATCCATACGGGACTATTGAAATATGCCATAAAAATGGTTATATATTCAAGGTAAACGGGCAACGAGTAAAGAAATACTTTGATAATAAAATTGAGGATACTGAGAATGAGGTAGTGGAGTTTGAACCCGAAGTATTGGAATAAGGAGCTGAACGTGAGTCTAACTTGAAGACTCTGGAATAAAGACAAGTGCTGACCGGGAGACAACCCGGTGAATTTTTACATTCTGTTCTGTGTCGAGTCTGTCAGACCTGCAGAAGATACGGCGCATCTCAATCCTAAGATGCGACGCATCGCCTGCAATGGTCATATCTTATTTAATTTTCTGCATTTTTATTTTTGACTTTAAAACTTTCTGTCAGTATTTTAATGCGGCGCATCCCTGGTTAAGGATGCGACGCATCTTTTATTCTGATTCGTATTTATTCCAGGCTCGATACGGCGTATCTTTTTCCATAAGATACGGCGTATCGACTGACCTGATGATTTACAGTTTTAATTTTTAAGTTTTATTTTTACTAACTACTAATGTATTATGCAAGTTTGAACCTTCTTAATTCAGGGTGTGTTAAAGTCTGAATGGTATTTTAGATTCCTGCATTTCTGTGGATACATCATCTATGAAGCTTAAACGTTCTCATCCACAAGAAAGTTGATTTTTGCTCTTACACGAATAATGGAGGATCATACCGAGCAAATCTCAGGGGAGTTTTTCTGTTCTAATTCTTTTATTTTCCAGTTTTTAACCTTTGACACAAACAACGAGGACGTTGTTTAACTTAAGTGGGGGGATTGGAGAATTAGAACACTTACTTGTCCTAAACTTTTTCAAATATGCTTAAAATGTACTTAATATGCTTAAATTTAAAATTTTTCTAGCATGTTTTTTGTTTAATCTAAGTTGCATAGCTGCACACATAACCTTATTTTCAAAAATTGTGAACTTATAAAAATTCACAAATCTATGAGTGTGCCGGTGACTTGTAAACTTTAGAACTTGGCTTGTATACTATTCGAGACCAACATACTAAGTATTATCTATATAATTGGAATGACTTGTCTAAATTGGTAAATTTCTAGGATTACACCCAAATAGCCTTTATATGTTATGTGATATTAACTAACTACACTGGTTAGTTAACCCCCGTATAAACCCTTTGTTACTCTCACTTTTAGAGTAAGATACCCATAGAAAAACCCTCAGAGACATTCCTTCGTTTCTTACACCTTTCTTATAATGTTTCATTACACCCTTACACCTTAGCCTACCCTGTAGATTAAAATCCGTGGTTGGTTAATTTCTTTAGGCAAAGTGTGTTTCCTTACATTACCTGTGTTCGCGTGCGTAATTCATTATCTTTGGTTAGGTCGGGAAATTGCACAATGCAATTGGTATGAAAGTAAATATTGTATATCTTTGAGTTTATTTTTCGTGTGTTTACTACTTTCACTATTACAGTTATTTCTGAAAGTATGAAGAGTATGGAAAAATTATCCGGAAAAATAGTGATAGAAAAGTTGTGAAATTTTACACATATGTTGATGTCAAAAAAAAAAAAAAAAAAAAAAATCGATAAAATAGAAAAGAAAAAGAAAAAGGAAAAGTTGGAAGTTTGTTTTAACCAACTTATGTAAAGTTTTGTATTAAGTGGTTGATATCACCACTATTTGTTATATATTATATGGATTGAATGGGAGTTGGCCGTTATGGGAACGCCAACTAAGGTTATTCTTTGATTGAGATTTTGTTGAGTATAATTCGTGTCTACCTAAAGCGTGTGTTTCAAGTGTTAAAGCGTGAGTTATTCAATGATATGAGTCTTATTCATTGGATGGTTGGAAAAGTAATTTACCACACTTAGGATTTTAATTTATCTGTTTTGTTTATTTTTCATTTTACACCAATTTGTATCCCCAAATATTATCCATACCCTATATCATTCTTCATCCAAACCTTTGATTTATTGAGATTAGAGATTTGAGCAATCTTAGGTATCGTAGTCGTGGATTCGGGTATGTATTTATGATTTTGTCGCCCTTTTTGATATAATATTATTGGTGAAGATTACTTGGTCCTATCTTTAGCCTATTCGAGTTAAGGATTTGAGCAATTGCAAGTATCGTGGTCGTGGATTCGATCATGTATTTGTGATTTTGTCGCCTTTTCTGGAATATGAGATCGATAGAGATTAAAAAGGATGATCAACCCTTAACCAACAAACCCTTTTTACCGCTTTAGACTTGTTATTCCTTGGCTTTAGTGGGGGAGATGCGTATACTTGCCAACCTTATGATAGAATATTCGTCACGACTGGACAGTTAAACGATTAGATTTGCTTTTATCGAAATATTTTATTTTATTTCTAATTCGTTAAGTGTTTGGTTGTGCAATTATGACAAAACGAATACATACTTAAATATAAAAATAAATCCTAATATCTTTTAGGATACATTTTCATAAAATTTATTCTAAGGTTTACTTGGGGACAAGTAAAGTTCAAGTGGGGGGATATTTGATGAACTCAAATAAGTACATTTTATTATCATCATTTATCCTATTTATTTAACTTGTTTTATTATATTATATATGAGAATTGATACGTTAATGTTTACTTTTGTAATTCTCAGGTAAAAACAAGTATTATGTGAAACTTGGCGATTTTGGACTAATTATGGAGCAAAACAAGCAAGATGTTAAGAGTCTACTGAAATGTACAAGATCAAGATCATTCTGCTCCAGATACGCCGCAACATGCTTCTTACGTACGGCGTATCACTATCAAGATTTCACAAGTTACAATCCAAGACAGCAAAGGACATGCGCCGCATAGAGAAATGGAGTTACGCCGCATCTTAAGGCGGTGTACGAATATTCCTGAATATATTAATCTTGGACCCCACGCTAAGTTAAGTCAATGCGCCGCATCTACTTATCCTATGCGCTGCATCTAACCCTCAGACAGAAACTATAAATACCCCAAGGTCAGACGAATTTCAGAGGTTGGACAGTGCAAGATACCATACGTACGAGTTCCAATCCAGAGACGAATTCAGACGTATTAGCAGCACAAGACACACCCTGAACGAAGATACAAGAGCTGTAAGAAGGTCCTGCATGTATTCAATTCATTAAGTAGTTTTGTTTTATTGTATTAGTACACTTTAATTCATCAGGATTGATGGGCCGATTCCATGTGACTACGGAAAACCATGGGCACCCCTTAAAATTGCTTTCCCATTAATTAAAGTTTATATGTTGATGTCTTTGGTGACTTTTATTAGTGCATTGATAACCTCTGTGTCTAGCTGAGCATTGCTTGGGTCGCTGATGCGTGGTTTTGCGACCTTACAACAGGTTTTACCTCTCGAGGGATCTCAAGAGGCTTGCAATCCCCACCAGGCAGTGTACCTGACCGATGTAGTATAGTGTAGTGGCAAGTACCGGGGGATTGATCGTTCTCTAGGGGAATAGTGTCGTTAGGATTGAAAAACTACTCTAATAGGTCTAAGGGTGAGGGAAGATTCTTTTTGTATTTTTATATTTTTTATGAAAGCAAGTAAAATCTCGGGTTTGAAGGAGTGGGCGGAATTAGTTGCTAGTCAACTAACCCAAATAACTACAGATGCAAATAAAATAAAATAACTGAAAATAAAAAGGGTGTGGAACTTATATGGAGAGAAATGTGTTTACTTAGATTTCCTTACTCCCTAACTATCTTTTACCGGTTGATTAGTGTGTATTAATTGCGTGGATGACGGGTGTATTCCTTAATACCAATCGTGGGGTGGCGTACGTACTTCCCCAACTCTACAAGCTCCTACTTCACTCCTATGTCGAGCCGGCTAAGAAGCTCCTAACATGGGATCATTAGAATTCGCTCATGCATTAAATACAACCATAAAAACCTTAGTACGCATTGGTTCATGTTTCTTAAGACGTTCAAGCAAGTTACCGTATAGGAGGTTAGCCAGTTTTCTTAAGCCTAACATCGATAAACAATCATCCAATACAATTAATAACACACCAACAACCAATAATCAATAGTTAGGTTTCATTAGATCTAAGCAAACACAAGATAAATCTAGCCTAGCATGTTAAATAAAAGACAAGAACAAGATATAATCAAACAACACATAGACATATTGAATGATTAATTGATTACTTATCTTCAATTGAACATGGGAGATCCAAGGGTATAAAACCCTTAAAAATGGCAGAAAAATCGTCTTAGGGTTTCTCCTCACAAAGTTGCACACTAATGACTAAAAATTATGAAAGTATATATATGAAAACAGATCTGACGGCGTCACGTTATAGAGCGTGACGCCGTCACCTCGCCGCGGTTAGGGTTTCTTGATGGCCTTCTTGACGCCGTCCCCTTTTAATCCTCCAAAATCCTCTCTGGCCCGTCAAGGGTTGACGGCGTCACATTGGGGCTTGACGCCGTCACAGGTACTTTTCAGCAGATTTTTGAGACTTTGTCGTTTTCTTCATTTTTATGCTCCAAAAACGTCCAAAATGCTTCCTTTTCCAGATTTCTTCTCCAAAGTACCTAAAATGACAAAAGGAACGATTTAGGGCAATATTTGATCAAATAAATACGATTTAGGGCTTAAATGACCCCCTAAAAGCGGTACACTTTTCGCTTCATCAAATACCCTTACACTTGAGATTTGCTTGTCCTCAAGCAAATGCGCTTTTATTCTAATCAAAATACAAGTTAGGGGTCATTTAACACTAATATAAAAGTAATTACAACAAATAGTCATTCCACTTTAATCATAATAAGCACGGAGATTACAAACTAGCACCTCACAAGTAGTGTTTAGATACTCACATCTCTCAGGTGTCATAAATGTATATCTCATAAATGAAAATGAATAATATCTCTCACTACCTGTCATAGCAAATAGATTACCATAGGCTTGGCAAAGGATAAAAAACCTCCTCCACTAGGCGTAAGCACCTAAGATAAACTATCAAAGAGGGCTTTTAAACGGGTTATAACGTTAGGTGTAGGGATATGATAAACACGGTTTTGTTGGATAAAGGATATTTTACTGGTGGCGAGTTAAAGATCTTGATTAATTACATGTACAATATGGCGTTGCTAAGCCAAGACTAGACTCGACTTAAGCTAATGAAAAAAATAATAACAAAAAGATAAAATAAACATAAAATGAAACGGGATGGTAGTCTGTATGTTTTTTTTTTTTTTTTTTCTACTTTTTTTTTTCTTTTTTTTTTTTTTGCATACACTCTTGCCCTACCATCCAAAATAATACATCGTAGGGAGGTTGTATCCTCCTTACACTTGAACTTTTACATAACTTTACAATTAACTATTCTAATGACTCGAATTAAGATAATCGAAACACTTGGAGTACTTTTAAAATATTTAGCACATATGGGGGTAATAATGTTGTTCTTCCCCATTACTCCATTACACTAGTACTTTACCCATGAGTCCCAATCGTCCCAAAACAATATGTACAAGGATATGACTCGACTTAGCAACCATGTAATCAATTAGATAATTAACTTGGGGTTTAAACAAATGTTGTCACAATAATGCACTAAAGATGAGTGCATACAAGGTAGGCTAAGGCGATTTGGGTGTACATTTAAGTGGGGTGTAAACAAATTCTTATTTTAAGTAAAATGCTTAAAGTTAGAAACGAAAAGATAGGCTCTGAGGGGTGTACTAGGGGTATCGTGTACTAAAAATGAGTACAACGCAAAGGGTGTGGGAGAATTACTTGACCAATGTAGCCAATGTAATTATAACAAAAACACAGGTGTAAAACAATGGGTTAATCCTAATGCCTCTTATCATGTAGTAAATCTAACTACACGAATGTAGTCTCACTTGTGGCCTCGGAATGGTCCTAACGCAAGTTCTAGAATCTAAATGCTACCGGTACACACATCATAGCATAAATGCTTTTCCTACCAATTCTAGGGGCGAAACTCACATATTTGGGGGTGGAAATTTTTTTAGTGGTACGGTTTTTTTGCTAGTCATATAACTCCTATCCGTGAGACGCTCATTAAGACCAAAGTTTCACTCCTAAATGTTGTAAAAAAATTTAAATTTGGCACTAAAATTGCCTTAACAGGTATTTTTCTCAGTTTTATTACACATCTACCATTAAACAAACGAAAAATCAAGCGTAATAGCATTCTCTAAGGTATCATACTTTACCCCCCCCCCCCCTTACACTTAAGATGAACATTGTCCCCAATGTTCAAATAACAAGATGTAAAAGTAAATAAGGTAAAAGAATGAAATCAAATACTCCCCTGATTCGCTCGGTGGATAAAGGGGTAACATGGTTAGATCTTCTTCCAAGGTAATGTTGAAGCTTCAAGATTAAAGCAGCGCCAAAAGCTTGATTCCACATACATCTCCTTGTCCAATATAACCTGTTAAACCTGAGAAAACAAACAAGAAAACCTGCATAACATCGGCGGGATAAATCTGTATAAGGATATAATGCTTGTGGAATGATGATTTTGCAGATTCCTGGAGTTTATAAGTTAGAGATTTAATAAAAACTTTTTATGATTCCGGAAGAAAAACAAAACTTTCAAAAATTTCAGAAAATTAACACCTGACGCCGTCAGAAATGATCTGACAGAATTCTCATGTTAAGTTTCCGAAAAATTTCTGGAAAAACCTATACCTTACTTCCTGGAAATCCTGCAAAATATCATTATGACTCGATACAAGCATTTGACTCAAACAATTACTAATATGCATGTTAATTTAATATTGTTATGATTCATGTTCATTTGTTCTAATAAACCGATTTGGATTTCCCTTACACTTAACTTTTGCAAAATACCTTTATATGTAGTTAAGACGAAGTTAAAAACAAGATAAAGCATTTTCACAATTTAGTTTCGAACATGAATCAATAATAATAAAAATTAAACATACATACGGAAACAAATAAAATCAAACAAACAAATAAATAAACACACAAAGCAAATAAAGCTTGGGTTGCCTCCCAAGAAGCGCTTTTCTTTATTAACGAGTCTTGTAGCTAGACTCAAAGTCACCGTACATTACGTGACTCCATCATCTCGCATTATGACGTATCCCTGATAGATATAATCCTTGTTATCAGGATGGTAATGTTTCAATCGTTCGACATTCGCGGTCACTCCTCCTCCCTTACTGGTCAAGCTTACTACCCCATCTTGATGTAGACTTTTAATTGTGAATGGTCCGTACCACCAGGGACTTGGTTCATTGGTAGGTGCTTTTGTTTCTGAATGCTTTAGGAGCACTGAGTCTCCTTTTGTAAATTCAACGGGGTTGTTGGTCTGCTCATCAGCCTCAATATAATCGTTATTTCCACCCTTACATTCTCTAATCTCATTTTCATTGTAATTCTTAATCCTTGCCTCCCATGCAAGGATTTTCTCTCGAACATTACCACGGATTATATTGGGGTTCGCCTCCATCTTCTTTTGTAGAGCAGCATCTCGTATATGACATGGGATCGTTGGAAAGTTTATTGTTTTCTTTCCCTTCTTCATTTGGATGGTATTATTTTCGTAATCGATTTGTGCCCTAGTGGTAGCGAGAAAGGGTGCCCCAAGGATTATTGGCATATTCATATCATTTCTTTCAATAATCATGAAGTCGACCGGATACAGGAATCCGGCAACGTTGACCAACACATCTTCTGCAATTCCTAACGGGTACTCATAAGAATATTTTGCAAAGGAGAGTTTAGTACGGGTGATGGATGGCAGTTCGTCGGTTAACTGGACATAAACGGATAAAGGCATCAAATTTACGTCGGAACCTTGGTCAGCTACCGCATCCAGATGCTTGAGTTTTCCAATGCTACATGGTATTTCGAAGACCCCGTAGAATTCCTGCTTTTCCACTAACTTTTGTCTTATGAGTCTCTCATACAATTTCCCTCCGGGTAATGTGTCGAACTCATCATCCGGCTTCATTTTCTTGGACTCCTTGTTGGGTAGATGAGTACGTCGATAGTTTCTCACCCAATCATTTATGGTCTCCTTGTTTATTTTGTGCCTCAAGTGATGCCTCACTAGTTGTGACCTTGGCGGTTCTATCATTTGGCGCTCCTTGGAGGGCGTCTCCTTTCCTTTGTCTGAATCGCAATTACAGGCATTGGCGTTTCCAGCATTAAGTGGGACGAGGTCGATTTTGTTGACTTCCATAGTTATCAACTTCCCCCTCTCTTCATTCTTGCCCTCTTGGACGATGGAGATGGCTTTGACAAATTTAGTGTTGGGAACTTCAACGTCATTCCGCACCAGCACTTTTTTAGGAGCTTTTGTATTTGTGTATTCTTTCAAAAGGTCCATCATCTCCGCCATCTTCTCTTCCATCTCCTCCTTCTGTTTGTAGACGGCTTCCTCAAATTTTGCCAACCGTTCGGAGTGTTGTGACATGTATTCACCCATTCGAGCTTCGAATGTTGGACTAAGTTCCTGAGGTGGTGATTTGGACAATGGTATTTGCTTAACGCTTGAGACCGAGTTAACTGTTGCTTTTTGTGGACTTAAGGGTCTCTTTTGCTTTTCCATAAGATATGCAACCCTCTTCTCAAGTTCACTAACGCTTTCCTCAGTGATTTGATTGGCTTTATCGGGCGATGAATATGTCTTGACCGCCGAGCGTACGTCGTGGGAAATTTGCCACAGTTCATCATCGTCGGATGCGAGCTCATCAATGATCTCCCATGATTCCTCGGCGTTTCTATCACGCAATCTGCCTCCGGCGGCTCGATCGATGGCACGCTTGGTGTGGTAGTCAACATGGTCATAGAAGATTTGAATTTGAAGCCAGAGATCTATGCCATGATGAGGGACTTTTTGGAGTAAGTCCTTGAATCGAATCCATGCCCCATATAGGGTTTCGCCTCTACGTTGTTCGAACATCAAGATATCCTTCCTTAACTTGGTAGTTCTTCCTGGTGGGAAAAACTGAGCAAGGAAACGAGTGGTGAGATCATCCCAAGAGGTGATGGATCCTGCGGGTAGACGCTCTAGCCATTGACTAGCTTGGTCCCGCAGAGAGAATGGAAAGAGACGCAGTCGGGTCGTCTCTCGAGTGGCAACATCAAGGTCTATGGAATCAACAATTTTGAGAAAGTCCTTGAGATGTTGATTAGGATCTTCGGAACGAAGTCCATGGAATGCGCATCCGCTTTGCACCAACCGGATGGTGTCGGATCGCAAGGGAGTGACATTGGCTCCTTGAGTGAGCTCAATGGTGTTTCGATAGCCATGGTGGCTAGGACGGGAGTAGTCTCCTAAGGTACGGGCTCTATGAGGTGGGTGTTGTTGTGGTGGTGGGTTGCTGGGATCGAGGATATTACCACCTTCCATGATGTCGGATGGTAATGGTTACGAACAAAGAAACGAAGAAAATAGATAGACTAAAGAAAACCTATAAAAATAAAATAAAAATCTCACTAGAAAGGAATCTAGTGAGTAGACCTAATAAAATAAAAATTCAACATAAACAATAACTATTCCCAGGCAACGGCGCCAAAAACTTGATGCGTGGTTTTGCGACCTTACAACAGGTTTTACCTCTCGAGGGATCTCAAGAGGCTTGCAATCCCCACCAGGCAGTGTACCTGACCGATGTAGTATAGTGTAGTGGCAAGTACCGGGGGATTGATCGTTCTCTAGGGGAATAGTGTCATTAGGATTGAAAAACTACTCTAATAGGTCTAAGGGTGAGGGAAGATTCTTTTTGTATTTTTATATTTTTTATGAAAGCAAGTAAAATCTCGGGTTTGAAGGAGTGGGCGGAATTAGTTGCTAGTCAACTAACCCAAATAACTACAGATGCAAATAAAATAAAATAACTGAAAATAAAAAGGGTGTGGAACTTATATGGAGAGAAATGTGTTTACTTAGATTTCCTTACTCCCTAACTATCTTTTACCGGTTGATTAATGTGTATTAATTGCGTGGATGACGGGTGTATTCCTTAATACCAATCGTGGGGTGGCATACGTACTTCCCCAACTCTACAAGCTCCTACTTCACTCCTATGTCGAGCCGGCTAAGAAGCTCCTAACATGGGATCATTAGAATTCGCTCATGCATTAAATACAACCATAAAAACCTTAGTACGCATTGGTTCATGTTTCTTAAGACGTTCAAGCAAGTTACCGTATAAGAGGTTAGCCAGTTTTCTTAAGCCTAACATCGATAAACAATCACCCAATACAATTAATAACACACCAACAACCAATAATCAATAGTTAGGTTTCATTAGATCTAAGCAAACACAAGATAAATCTAGCCTAGCATGTTAAATAAAAGACAAGAACAAGATATAATCAAACAACACATAGACATATTGAATGATTAATTGATTACTTATCTTCAATTGAACATGGGAGATCCAAGGGTATAAAACCCTTAAAAATGGCAGAAAAATCGTCTTAGGGTTTCTCCTCACAAAGTTGCACACTAATGACTAAAAATTATGAAAGTATATATAGGAAAACAGATCTGACGGCATCACGTTATAGAGCGTGACGCCGTCACCTCGCCGCGGTTAGGGTTTCTTGATGGCCTTCTTGACGCCGTCCCCTTTTAATCCTCCAAAATCCTCTCTGGCCCGTCAAGGGTTGACGGCGTCACATTGGGGCTTGACGCCGTCACAGGTACTTTTCAGCAGATTTTTGAGACTTTGTCGTTTTCTTCACTTTTATGCTCCAAAAACGTCCAAAATGCTTCCTTTTCCAGATTTCTTCTCCAAAGTACCTAAAATGACAAAAAGAACGATTTAGGGCAATATTTGATCAAATAAATACGATTTAGGGCTTAAATGACCCCCTAAAAGCGGTACACTTTTCGCTTCATCAGTCGCCATGCCCCTTCCTCGCCTATTTAAGAGACGCTAAATAAATAGGATAGACATAAGTAATCATTAAGGGTTTACTCGCCGATAAGATTAGAGCCAACGAGAAAGGATTAATTACATACACTTCATATAAAACTAGCAATAAAACAAGTGACAAGCTACTTAATTATCAGGACAGGTCTTCTTATTGTCTCAAGTATCTATCTGTGTACGTGTGTGCTAATCGCTGATTCGTGCTCATTAGTTTAGTTTTATATTTAATCATAACCAAACCGTGCCAGTCTCTCAGGCTGACCCCCCTTGCGTTAGATTAGGTTGTACAGCTAACTTAAGATATTAAAGTACTGATTAGAATAACTAGATAATACGTTCCACTCTTAGTGATCGACACTCTACTTACCATTATATTCATACTGACCGGGTACACTGCTCGTTAAGTGTGTGTGTTATTGATAAGTCGGCTAAATATAAATTTAAAACTTGAGTAGGCATTAATACTGCTAAACCGCAACGACACATCACGCGCATCAAGTTTTTGGCGCCGTTGCCGGGGAGTGAATTGTTATTATCTGTTAATTTGATTAGTATTTTAATTAGGTTTTTCTTTTTAATTTTTAGATTCTAATCACTAACTCTGTTATATATTAGATAAATTGCATTCATTGTATTATTTGCATATTTTCATTTTTTGTGTGTTATTTGTTTTCTTTAATTTTCGTTTCTTTTTGTTTGTTTTTATTTTTTGTTTTTCTTTTCTATTTTTCTGCATTCTGCTATCGTTGTATTGTGCTGATACAAACGATACGGCGCATCTGTTTTCACAGATACGGCGTATTGCGTTTAATTTTTATAAAATACAACGCGTTTAATAAATTCGAGTACGACGCATCTTTCCCCAAGATACGGCGTATTCTGTTTCTGTTTTAACAGATACGGCGTATTTTATATTTAAAATTAAAAACAGTTTTTGAATTATTAAACAGATACGACGCATCGATCTCTGTCGATACGGCGCATCTTCTAAATAAAAAATCTTGTATTTTGAAACGTAACGAAAATACGGCGCATTAGCTTTTGTTAATACGTCGCATTTAATTTTAATAAATATAATCGATTTTTGATAATTAATTTGATACGGCGCATTCTAATTTATAAGCGGCGTATCTGTTTTCTGAATAAAAGTCTGATTAAATTTTAACGTAATAAGATACGGCGTATCCAACTTTCTGGATACGGCGCATCGTCTGCAGATATCAGCAACTTTTATTTTTCTTATTCCCGAACGGAAAATATTCTAACTTACCCTTACACTTGGAAGTTTTTACTTTGAAATCTACCTGTCTTTAATTTTCAGGAACAATGTTCGATATTTTCCCCAACTGGTTCGGAAGACCCCAAAGAAACCTTACCATGGAGGAGTTTTCACTACAAATCGCTCAAGCAAATGAAAAAGAACATCATGAAGCAAGAAACTTTATTAATGAATTCAAAGGCAGTCATGAGCTGTTACTAAAGGAACAAAACAACATGATTAATGGATTGGCAATTGAAGTGCACCAATTGTCAACGATGCTTAACAAGATTCTTTTGGTAAAACACGATTTGAAAGGGATTACAACTAGAGGCGGAAAGTCAACCTTTCAAATCGGAGAGACACCCGAGGATAACAGCACAAACAAGATTTCCCCTGAATCTATATCATCTGAGCAAGAGCAACCAAAAGAGACTAATCCAGAACCTGTGATTAGAGAAGAACCTTCTGTTGAACTTAAACGATCAACACTACCTTTTCCACATAGGGTAAGGAAGGAGAAAGAAGATGCCTATCAAAGGAAGTTCCTGGAAAATCTCAAGCAGCTGCAGCTAAGCATACCATTTATGGAAGCCCTAGTGCAAATGCCAAAATATGCTAAATATCTGAAGAGCTTACTTACAAACAAGTCCAAACTTGAAGAGGCTTGCACTGTAACAATGGGGGAAAGAAGCTCAGCAGCATTGCTCAACAAACTTCCATCTAAGGAAAAAGATCCAGGGAGTTTCACTATTCCTTGTCAAATTAAAAATTTACATATTGGAAATGCTTTAGCCGACCTAGGAGCTAGTATAAGTCTTATGCCCTCTTCTATGTATGAAAAATTAGGCCTTGGTGAACCAAAACCTACTAGGATGTGCTTAGAGCTAGCTGATAGGTCCATACAATACCCGTTAGGAATAGCTGAAAATATATTAATAAAAGTTGATAAATTTGAATTACCTATTGACTTTGTTATCCTCGATATGCCCGAAAATTCTAGAACTCCTATAATGTTAGGACGACCATTTTTAGCCACTGCTAGGGCCATGATTGATGTTTTTAATAAAAAGATAACTCTTAGCATAGGAAACGATGAGGTTGAATTTAATATGGAACAATCTATGAGTAAAACTAATTCTGAAGACGATGAATGCTATAATATCGATGTTTCTGATGACACGATTAATCAATTTACTCAGAAATTGTTAAAAAGTAATCTGCTTGATTCTTTTCTGCTTAAAAATTTAGAAAACACAATTGCTATAGAAGATCAAGTTGATGAAAATACTATTGATAATTATTTCGCTGTTGATTCCGCTGTTTGTAACGCCATACGGCGCATCGGAAATATCGATGCGACGCATTTATCTGATGACAATAACGAAATAATAAAAGAACAAGTTTATTCCGCTAGTGCTAATGAAATTGATGATGTTAAACCTGTGCTTAAGGATCTCCCTTCTACTTTGGAATATGCCTATCTAAATGGGAACACTAATTCGCCCGTTATTATTGCATCTGACTTAACGCCAAAAGAAAAAGAATCCCTTTTGCAGGTACTATATAAACGAAGAGGAGCATTAGCATGGAGTATGTCTGATATTAAGGGAATTAGCCCGTCATTCTGTACACATAAAATCCTCATGGAAGATGAATTCAAACCAACTATCCAACCCCAAAGGCGTTTGAATCCAAAAGTCCAAGACGTGGTGAAAAATGAAATTGTGAAATTACTTGACTCCGGACTTATCTACCCAATTTTCGACAGCTCGTGGGTCAGTCCTATCCACGTTGTACCAAAAAAGGGAGGAATGACGGTAGTACTCAATGACGACAAGGAGCTAATCCCTTCAAGAACTGTTACTGGATGGAGAGTTTGCATCGACTACCGCAAACTCAATGATGCTACGCGAAAAGATCACTTCCCTCTTCCATTTATTGATCAAATGTTAGAAAGACTATCAGGACATGATTATTATTGTTTTTTAGATGGTTTTTCAGGTTTCTTCCAAATACCCATTGCCCCCGAGGATCAAGACAAGACGACTTTCACCTGCCCTTATGGAACCTTCGCCTATAGGAGAATGCCGTTCGGACTATGCAACGCCCCTGCTACTTTCCAACGTTGTATGACGGCTATCTTCCATGATATGGTAGAAGACTTTATGGAAGTCTTCATGGACGACTTCTCGGTGTTCGGTAACTCATTTAGTGATTGTCTCTTTAAACTTGACAAAATGCTTGCTAGGTGTGAAGAAACTAACCTTGTTCTTAATTGGGAAAAATGTCATTTTATGGTTAGAGAGGGAATTTTGTTAGGACATAAGATTTCTGGGAAAGGTATAGAAGTCGACAAAGCTAAAATTGATGTAATTGCCAAACTACCTTACCCCACTAATGTAAAGGGTGTTAGAAGTTTTTTAGGGCATGCTGGATTTTATCGTAGATTCATAAAGGATTTTTCAATGATATCTAGGCCTATGACCCAATTATTGCTAAAAGATGCGAAGTTTGATTTTTCTGAAGATTGCAAAAAGGCGTTTAATATACTTAAAGAAAAACTAACTACTGCACCTATTATAATTTCGCCGGATTGGAATCTGCCTTTTGAACTAATGTGTGATGCTAGTGATTATGCTGTTGGAGCTGTACTTGGCCAAAAGATAGAAAAGAAATTTAAGCCAATTTATTATGCTAGCAAAACATTAAATAATGCCCAAGAACATTACACCACCACGGAAAAAGAACTTTTAGCAGTAGTTTTTGCATTCGATAAATTTAGGTCATATCTTATATTGTCAAAAACTATGGTTTACACTGACCATTCTGCTTTGAAGTATTTGTTCAATAAACAGGATGCCAAGCCAAGGCTTATTAGGTGGGTTTTATTGCTCCAAGGATTCGATATTGAAATTAAAGATAAAAAGGGTGCAGAGAATCTAGCTGCTGACCACTTATCTAGACTTGAAAACCCTAACATGGAGGTGCTTGATGAAAGGGAAATCGCTGATGACTTTCCTGATGAACACCTTATGATGGTAAGAATTAAGAGCAATGATAATACACCATGGTATGCCGACTATATAAACTTTATTGTTGCAAATGAAATTCCAAAAGGGCTAACATTCGACGAGAAAAGAAGGTTTCTAAATCGCGCTAGTGAGTATATTTGGGATGAACCTTATGCCTTTAAATTATGTCCTGACAATATTATACGAAGATGCGTAGATGGAGATGATGTCCCAGCAATATTGGCACATTGCCATTCAGGGCCGACGGGGGGACATCATGGTGCAGTTATTACAAAAAGGAAAATCCTTGATGCAGGATTTTATTGGCCCACTATGCTGGATGATGCAAAAGATTATATAAAAGGATGTGATGCGTGTCAATGATCCGGAAATATTACATCAAGAAACGAAATGCCACAAAACTACATCCAAGTATGTGAAGTTTTCGACATATGGGGATTGGACTTCATGGGACCGTTTCCTGAATCTAAAGGTAATAAGTATATTTTGGTTGCTGTTGATTACGTATCAAAATGGGTCGAAGCGCAAGCGTTACCAACAAACGACAGCAAGGTAGTGCTTAAATTTTTGCAAAGTTTGTTCGCTAGGTTTGGAGTTCCTAAAGCATTGATTAGTGATAGGGGAACACACTTTTGTAATCACCATCTAGGAAGAGCTTTGGAACAATATGGAGTGTATCATAGGGTTTCCACCGCATACCATCCTCAATCCAATGGACAAACTGAAGTAACCAATAGGGCTATAAAGCGGATTCTTGAAAAAAACGACTGGATATAATCCGAAAGGGTGGTCTGACAAGTTAAATGATGCTTTATGGGCATTTCGTACAGCCTATAAGACACCAACGGGATGCACTCCATTTCGTCTTATATTCGGAAAAGCATGCCACCTACCGGTCGAAATAGAACAAAGTGCATATTGGGCTTTAACGAAATGTAACATGGATATGGAAGCTGCGACGAAGAACCGTTTCATGGAACTTAATGAACTCTACGAACTAAGAGATGAGGCCTACAGAAATACTAAGATCTACAAAGAAAGAACTAAAAGATGGCATGACTCGAGGTTACATGGGGATAAAACGTTTACTATTGGAGAGAAAGTGCTGCTGTTTAATTCTCGATTAAAGATGTATCCAGGAAAACTTAAATCAAGATGGACGGGTCCGTTCGTTGTCAAGAAAGTGTATCCATACGGGACTATTGAAATATGCGATAAAAATGGTTATATATTCAAGGTAAACGGGCAACGAGTAAAGAAATACTTTGATAATAAAATTGAGGATACTGAGAATGAGGTAGTGGAGTTTAAACCCGAAGTATTGGAATAAGGAGCTGAACGTGAGTCTAACTTGAAGACTCTGGAATAAAGACAAGTGCTGACCGGGAGACAACCCGGAGAATTTTTACATTCTGTTCTGTGTCGAGTCTGTCAGACCTGCAGAAGATACGGCGCATCTCAATCCTAAGATGCGACGCATCGCCTGCAATGGTCATATCTTATTTAATTTTCTGCATTTTTATTTTTGACTTTAAAACTTTCTGTCAGTATTTTAATGCGGCGCATCCCTGGTTAAGGATGCGACGCATCTTTTATTCTGATTCGTATTTATTCCAGGCTCGATACGGCGTATCTTTTTCCATAAGATACGGCGTATCGACTGACCTGATGATTTACAGTTTTAATTTTTAAGTTTTATTTTTACTAACTACTAATGTATTATGCAAGTTTGAACCTTCTTAATTCAGGTGTGTTAAAGTCTGAATGGTATTTTAGATTCCTGCATTTCTGTGGATACATCATCTATGAAGCTTAAACGTTCTCATCCACAAGAAAGTTGATTTTTGCTCTTACACGAATAATGGAGGATCATACCGAGCAAATCTCAGGGGAGTTTTTCTGTTCTAATTCTTTTATTTTCCAGTTTTTAACCTTTGACACAAACAACGAGGACGTTGTTTAACTTAAGTGGGGGGATTGGAGAATTAGAACACTTACTTGTCCTAAACTTTTTCAAATATGCTTAAAATGTACTTAATATGCTTAAATTTAAAATTTTTCTAGCATGTTTTTTGTTTAATCTAAGTTGCATAGCTGCACACATAACCTTATTTTCAAAAATTGTGAACTTATAAAAATTCACAAATCTATGAGTGTGCCGGTGACTTGTAAACTTTAGAACTTGGCTTGTATACTATTCGAGACCAACATAATAAGTATTATCTATATAATTGGAATGACTTGTCTAAATTGGTAAATTTCTAGGATTACACCCAAATAGCCTTTATATGTTATGTGATATTAACTAACTACACTGGTTAGTTAACCCCCGTATAAACCCTTTGTTACTCTCACTTTTAGAGTAAGATACCCCTAGAAAAACCCTCAGAGCCATTCCTTCGTTTCTTACACCTTTCTTATAATGTTTCATTACACCCTTACACCTTAGCCTACCCTGTAGATTAAAATCCGTGGTTGGTTAATTTCTTTAGGCAAAGTGTGTTTCCTTACATTACCTGTGTTCGCGTGCGTAATTCATTATCTTTGGTTAGGTCGGGAAATTGCACAATGCAATTGGTATGAAAGTAAATATTGTATA
This sequence comes from Artemisia tridentata subsp. tridentata, assembly GCA_021014915.2. Classification (NCBI taxonomy): domain Eukaryota; kingdom Viridiplantae; phylum Streptophyta; class Magnoliopsida; order Asterales; family Asteraceae; genus Artemisia; species Artemisia tridentata. The sequence continues at coordinate 276,029,095 of CP139502.1, forward strand.
TCTTTGAGTTTATTTTTCGTGTGTTTACTACTTTTACTATTACAGTTATTTCTGAAAGTATGACGAGTATGGAAAAATTATCCGGAAAAATAGTGATAGAAAAGTTGTGAAATTTTACACATATGTTGATGTCAAAAAAAAAAAAAAAAAAAATCGATAAAATAGAAAAGAAAAAGAAAAAGGAAAAGTTGGAAGTTTGTTTTAACCAACTTATGTAAAGTTTTGTATTAAGTGGTTGATATCACCACTATTTGTTATATATTATATGGATTGAATGGGAGTTGGCCGTTATGGGAACGCCAACTAAGGTTATTCTTTGATTGAGATTTTGTTGAGTATAATTCGTGTCTACCTAAAGCGTGTGTTTCAAGTGTTAAAGCGTGAGTTATTCAATGATATGAGTCTTATTCATGGGATGGTTGGGAAAGTAATTTACCACACTTAGGATTTTAATTTATCTGTTTTGTTTATTTTTCATTTTACACCAATTTGTATCCCCAAATATTATCCATACCCTATATCATTCTTCATCCAAACCTTTGATTTATTGAGATTAGAGATTTGAGCAATCTTAGGTATCGTAGTCGTGGATTCGGCTATGTATTTATGATTTTGTCGCCCTTTTTGATATAATATTATTGGTGAAGATTACTTGGTCCTATCTTTAGCCTATTCGAGTTAAGGATTTGAGCAATTGCAAGTATCGTGGTCGTGGATTCGATCATGTATTTGTGATTTTGTCGCCTTTTCTGGAATATGAGATCGATAGAGATTAAAAAGGATGATCAACCCTTAACCAACAAACCCTTTTTACCGCTTTAGACTTGTTATTCCTTGGCTTTAGTGGGGGAGATGCGTATACTTGCCAACCTTATGATAGAATATTCGTCACAACTGGACAGTTAAACGATTAGATTTGCTTTTATCGAAATATTTTATTTTATTTCTAATTCGTTAAGTGTTTGGTTGTGCAATTATGACAAAACGAATACATACTTAAATATAAAAATAAATCCTAATATCTTTTAGGATACATTTTCATAAAATTTATTCTAAGGTTTACTCGGGGACAAGTAAAGTTCAAGTGGGGGGATATTTGATGAACTCAAATAAGTACATTTTATTATCATCATTTATCCTATTTATTTAACTTGTTTTATTATATTATATATGAGAATTGATACGTTAATGTTTACTTTTGTAATTCTCAGGTAAAAACAAGTATTATGTGAAACTTGGCGATTTTGGACTAATTATGGAGCAAAACAAGCAAGATGTTAAGAGTCTACTGAAATGTACAAGATCAAGATCATTCTGCTCCAGATACGCCGCAACATGCTTCTTACATACGGCGTATCACTATCAAGATTTCACAAGTTACAATCTAAGACAGCAAAGGACATGCGCCGCATAGAGAAATGGAGTTACGCCGCATCTTAAGGCGGTGTACGAATATTCCTGAATATATTAATCTTGGACCCCACGCTAAGTTAAGTCAATGCGCCGCATCTACTTATCCTATGCGCTGCATCTAACCCTCAGACAGAAACTATAAATACCCCAAGGTCAGACGAATTTCAGAGGTTGGACAGTGCAAGATACCATACGTACGAGTTCCAATCCAGAGACGAATTCAGACGTATTAGCAGCACAAGACACACCCTGAACGAAGATACAAGAGCTGTAAGAAGGTCCTGCATGTATTCAATTCATTAAGTAGTTTTGTTTTATTGTATTAGTACACTTTAATTCATCAGGATTGATGGGCTGATGTCATGTGACTACGGAATATCATGTCCACCCCTTAAAATTGCTTTCCCATTAATTAAAGTTTATATGTTGATGTCTTTGGTGACTTTTATTAGTGCATTGATAACCTCTGTGTCTAGCTGAGCATTGCTTGGGTCGCCATGCCCCTTCCTCGCCTATTTAAGAGACGCTAAATAAATAGGATAGACATAAGTAATCATTAAGGGTTTACTCGCCGATAAGATTAGAGCCAACGAGAAAGGTTTAATTATATACACTTCATATAAAACTAGCAATAAAACAAGTGACAAGCTACTTAATTATCATGACAGGTCTTCTTATTGTCTCGAGTATCTATCTGTGTACGTGTGTGCTAATCGCTGATTCGTGCTCATTAGTTTAGTTTTCTATTTAATCATAACCAAACCGTGCCAGTCTCTCAGGCTGAACCCCCTTGCGTTAGATTAGGTTGTACAACTAACTTAAGATATTAAAATACTGATTAGAATAACTAGATAATACGTTCCACTCTTAGTGATCGACACTCTACTTACCATTATATTCATACTGACCGGGTACACTGCTCGTTAAGTGTGTGTGTTATTGATAAGTCGGCTAAATATAAATTTAAAACTTGAGTAGGCATTAATACTGCTAAACCGCAACGACATATCACGCGCATCAACCGCGTACCTAACAATAACATGTTTCCCATGATTATGACAACAACTTCAACATAATAGGAGTAGTTATTAACTTTAAGTAAGTAAAAAAAATTTCATTGAGCTATCATTGGCACCAAATTTCTACACAATAGTATCAAACTCACGTACCAAACTCGCAACAACCCGAGTTCACCACGAAGATCGTCAACCTCCAAGCCTAAGTCACAACCCCAGCCCCAGCCCCAGTCCATTGCACCAAACATACCCTAGGTGTATGGACTAAAAAGAGATCCTCTAAATTTAACTCGGTTCAAATGCAATCGGTTAATTGACATGTTTATTTTTTTTTGGTGCAATTAATTGACATGTTTATGAATAGTCTGTAGAAGCTTTTAAGTTTTAAGTTTAAGAAGGTTGAAAAGGAAAATAAAATTGGGAACACGGGCTAATAGGGCAAAACCCAAATTGCAATACAAATCTCTTCATTTCCCTACCTCGGCTGCTCTTCCCTCGCGTCAGGTACGTGTCGCTTTCCAGGTCTTTAATTCTATTTCTGTGAGATTCATCTTGTTTTACTTCTCTTATTAAGTAATTGACCACATATATGATAAGTTTGTTTAACAATCCAAATTTGTTTCATCATCTATGCTTTTTTATGTCTATTTCTATATGTATTATCATCTCATTTAGGATTTATATCGAGTTTTTTTTTTTACCAAATAGATACCCCGTGTTTTTGCTCGTATGGAATTAGTTTATTGTGCTGAGAGTATTCATGTCATCTCGTAATCTTTAACTCAAGTAAACTATAGTTTCCGATAACTGTTTGACTGACCAAATGCTGCGTTTAACTCGGTGTGAATATATCAGAGAATTTGTGCTGTGTTGTACACTTTCAGAAACTTTTTAATAAGAACGTCGCCGTAGCAGAAAAAGGATTTGGATATGAGAATCAACATATGGTAGTCCTAAGGTTGTAGGAGGAACAATGGATCGATATTCAGAAGTAGCTCCGGTTCTTTTTGGCTTTTCTATGCTTAAGCATTAAATTAAATCAAATTTTGTGTTAGGGTTTAGACTAGTAAACAAAGTAAATCGAAACAATATACGCTTGACACAGACTTGACTCGTATAAGATCACCTACTCGTATAAGATCACCAAGTTGTGGAGCCTGAGCTTTGTTAGGCTTATGCTCGGCTTGAAAGTTTTAATGAGTTTGCTTGGTTTGGATTGGACTTGTTTAGGTATTATGCTCGGCTTGAAAGTTTTAATGAGTTTGCTTGGTTTGGATTGGACTTGTTTAGGTATTATGGCAAGCGGGTTTTTTTTATTTTATTTTTTTTTTAACGCGTCAAATGTATATTTCCGTGAAATGGATAAAGAAATGCGCAAGTGCCTGTGATGATAACTATTTTATCGTTTTTTATCTTTTGATCAGATGAACCGTGAACGTGTATTTACGCTGGTATTGAATTAATTTGAGTAAACTAAAGTGTGCTAATATCACTTTCATGACTAACTGAACATAAATCCTTTTGAAACGAGAACAGTTGAGTGAGGACTGTTTGAAGACCAAATCTTGTATCTAACTCTATTTAAATTTCGTGAGTATTGGTGCTTTGTAGTACACTTTGAGCAATATCTTTATTAAGAACAAAAGTATCAAGTAAATACATGTCACTTCGTCTGGTCCATGATGCCGGCTGTGGCAGGTTTAGGAAAACTATCATCAACAAGAGTGGTTTTATTCTTATGTGAGGAAGTAAGAGTGGTACGAGATTAAGACATTTTCAGCTACGAAATCAGTACCATTCGTTTGATTCACCATACTTGTTGAAAACTTATAATCTTATATAGCTTTGGTTCGTGTGGGCCTATCTAACATTAAGCATTATTATTGCTGAGAATACTATGAGAATAGACCGTTTTGAGTTCCCAAAACCTTTACTAACCAGAGAAAGATTTATATACAAAAAGGGGGTTGTCTTAAACGGTGTAAGAACAATGGATTAGTGGTACCTCCGTAGCTCCATTCACTAACTGTCTTAGGCTCATATAGCTTTGGTTCTTGTGGCCTTGTTTGCTTTAGCATTAGATCAGTTTATAAATGATTAGAGTTTAAGATTAATAAACACAATAAATTAGAATCAAATTATTGATTTCTTATAAGCTTGATGGGTGTGACAAACTTGGCTCATTTAGGATCTTGAGTTGTGGGGCTCTAGCCTTGATAGGCTAAAGTTTGTTTTGGAAAAACAAATGAGTAGGTTCAGGTAGGCTTGTCTTAGGCTTGCTAAGATACTCGATGAACCTGGTGAGGTCTACATTAGCCTGTAACCCATGTTGTTGCAAATATAACAAGTATTACCTGACCATAGAGTCATACACAGATGCATCTATGATCTATGCTCACTTGTTACTTAGTATCTGATAAAAATTTGACGAGTAATGTATTGATAATGGTGATAGCATTATATTATGTAATATACACTGTATATGAATTTTGCTATGTTGGAGAAACCTTGTAGTATTTAACAAAAAGTAGAATTATACATCCTTGTGATATTATTTGCATATCATATACACTGTATAGATGTCCCGTGTTTTTGCTCGTATTCTATTTATTTATTGTGCTGAGAGTATTCATGTTATCCACTTATCCCCAATATCTTCTGATTAGAGTAATGTAAACTGAAATGCTATTAGTATTTTTTACCAATTGAACCAAATCATGCGTTTAACTCGATTCTGCTATCTCGAGCTTTGGTGCTATGTTTTAAACTTTGGCAATGTCTTCAATGAGGACATTAAGTATTAAACGGGTAGCAGAAAAGGATTAGATACAAGAATCAACATAGGGTTACCAAGCGTGTAAGAATAATGGATCGTCGCTTCATTCACTGGCTGATTGATTGCATTTGCCGTACTCTTTTTTTTTTTTTTTTGGGTTACTTGTTTAAGGCTCATATAGCTTTGATTCTTGTGGAGCTGTCTTAAACATTAGATCAATTTGTATGTAAGGGTTAACTTGTAAGAGTTTTAAGACTAGTAAGCAAAATAAATACAAACAACATTATTGATTTCGTATAAGCTTGATGGGCTTGACAAACATGGCTCACGATAGGGCTCTAGCCATGGTAGGCTTAAGCTTGTCTGGGAAAGTCAAATGAGTTGGTTCAGTTAGGCGTGGGCCTGCTAAACATATAACAACTCCACTCATCATTCTTATGACCAGGTTTGACTGCCTACACTTCTAACTGTACTTAAATTTGTGTACATGAATTGCAGAAAGAAAGGCAAAGCACTCGTGAATTTAAGTGATTGTGGTCATTTTTAAATTGTCATTGCATTTTATATGAATGCATTTTTTTTTGTTGAATTGCAGAAAGAAAGGCAAAGCACTCGTGAATATAAGTGATTATGGTCATTTTTAAATGGTCATTGCATTTTATATGAATGCATTTTTTTTTGTTTTCCATGATATGACGGTTTTATTTGCGACAAAAAACAAATACTGTGTTTATGAAAAGTTGACCACTCAAATAATTGGGTAGCTATCATTGTCTTATGGACATGGTTAGTTGTTATTATTTGTTTACGTGCATCTTTTAGTTGAATGCTCGTTCGGAATTTCTATCACTTTATCTTTTCCCGGATGTGTATTTATGTACAGCTATATATTATACACTTTGTATATCACACCCAGTGACTTCTACATTGGTGTGTAGCACATGTTGTTGCAAATATAATCCGTTTTACCTGACCATAGAGGCATAGACAGATGCAGATATGATCATCTTATGAGTAATGTATATATACCGGTGATAAGATTACATTATGTAATAAGCAATGTATATGAATTTTGCTATGTTGTATACACCTTGCAGTATTTAACAAAAAGTAGAAATATACCTCCTTGTGATATTATTTACATATCATATTAAAATTTTTCAGCCATCAAAGATTTTTGCATAATGAGATCCCAGTATTCATATCCATATTGCATCCATCTGCTGGCACAGCAAATATATATGTGGTACATCCTTACTCTAAACTTGTGTTACACGCCCATAGTATCAGCAGCAGTAAGACTAACATAGACAACACGTTAATGGTTGATCCAACCTTTCTGTCCATGAATCCTGTTTTGTGTTCGACTTTAGCAACAGAATGCTTGTAATCATTTGAAACTTTGTCAATTTTTGTATTGTGAGCTTCCAAGAAACATTTTCCTCAGTAGTATTTGCATACTTGCATGATTATTTGGGGTAATGGTTTCTCATAATCAAAATAAACATTCCTAGTATTTCCATGATCAATATAGGTACCCATTTGGTGTTGTCCATTATCAGATACCTGCAAAAGTTGAGATATGATATATGGTTTAGTATGCTTGATTTTATTATAGAATTAAGATTAAATTTGGCGCCATCAGTAACGGACTGAATTTTGTGATACTTTAGGTTAGCCTTTATAATTTGTACTTCTGTTTTTCTCGATATTCTGTTTCTAATGCATGATCACCAAGAGCCAACCAGTATCTTATGCAATTTTTCATTTTGGTGAGCATGAAAACACCAAAACACTGACTAGCAATAATTTTGTCCCAAAATGCCTCAAAGAGTTCTGCTCAAACTTAAAACTTGTGATTCAATTTCTTTTTGTGGTATGCAACTCCTTTTGTAGCCTTGTAGGTCGGCTCTTACTTCCACGCCTTCACTTATAACTACATCCCAAGATAAGTATCCGCAAGGAGAAAACACATAGTATTAGGCATGTGCAGTTAATGCTGTTCTTAGTTATCTATATTTTAGTCGGTCCAACCCTTATCTTTTTCCTTTTTGTTTTACGGGTGCCCATATCAGGATTTTGAATAGCGCAATTAAAAAAAAGATAATGGTAAATTAGTTTATTTAAAATTGAGTTTAAATAATGGGTAGAATGATAAGCTTACTTGAATCTACCATTCGCTCTTGGAATTGGACATTTATTTTGGACAAACTATAAAAAAAGTTGGAGAATGACTCGGAGCTGAAAGGAGTAACAACTTTTAGGCTTCACTCGTTTATACCATTCTTTCTTAGTTCTTATTATGTGGTCTCAACTTCATCTCTCTTAGATAGGACCTGATCCACGATCACATCTTCATTTCTTGTCATACCTTATAAGTAAAGCCCTTTTGCATAATTTATTTCCTTTTTCTCACTTTTTTCAGACCAACCTGCATTTATGCTAAATGGGTTTGATAAACATCTTTTCAAGCTTATGCAAGTGGAACCTACTTTTAATGTTTAATATTTTCATAAAGGTTATCCTATATACTTTAATAATTGGTGTGCTTAAAGTTGTATAAACGAATCACTCATTATTCTGGTTCTTTTGTAGGTTGTGATAACTAGAAAGTGACTGCTTGTCGACTTAAAATGGCTGGATTTGGGAGCTTGGGACCCAAGACTAAGAATCTGGTGGTTGCTGGAGGCTTGACTGGGTTTGTATTTGGGGTGTATTTCTACACCATGAGAGCTGTTGGAGGTTCAGACGAGCTTCAAGTAGCTATTGATAAATTTGAAACCCAAAAAGTCAAAAGTGAGACCGAAAAGATCTGATCCAATATGCCAAAACCAGATTATCTACGTGACTTAAGCTTACTTATGCTACTCCAATCTTCTAGTGTTTTCATGACAATTTCGTTTCGAGATAAAAGTGAGTTGTGCATAAAGTGAAATAAGCCTGTGCTAGACCCATTTTGCTGGCCTTTTTAACATTTTTACTGATGGTTTATTATTTTCTGTATTAAATTATACACGCTGTGCAGTTTGTGGTTGAAATTTACTATTATGTGGATAAAATGGCTGCCTGTCGATGATGAAGTGCTCGAAATTGGGCTCTAACATGTTCGAACAATTCCATGAACAATGTATTTTGTTGAGCATTGTACATGTCTGATGTCGTCTCTATTCTTGATGGGTTGGTTGGTTATTGGAGCTCTTTATAACTGCGGGTGCAGCGGGTCTCATTATGGTCTACTAACTAATCTACCGTCATATATTGGTCCAATTAAGTATTCTTTAGTGGACCAAACTGAACACTTTTGGTCCCATATTTCATACTGTGTATAAATACATGATGCAATAACTATAAATACAAAAGATTAAAAGCTTACCATGATAATCTAATTTGGTTTTATAAAACTAGGCTATTTGTTAGTACTCTACTTTTGGGGATAGGAATCATTGACGAGAGATTGTCGTTGCTAATACTACTTTTGTATTGATATTGTGCTATGAGACCTGTGATTAAGAGTAGTTGGTAATTGATACTCAGGGGGGAGCAGAAAAGGCTGGTCAAGCAATATGGAAATAGTGTGTTTGTAGTCTGTAGAGTGCTTGTTTAAACATTTGTTGATACCCTTTCGTAAACGGGAGTCTAATTTTTTTAGTCGGTTTGGCGGAGTCCATGTTAAACACAACATGATAATAAGACGTGACGTTTGTTGCTCGGCATTGAGTATATAGAAGTTGGTTACGGAGGGGGAGGGCGATCATTCAGTCTTTTTTTTTTTTTTTTTCCCCTCAACGGCGGATGATATTAAAAAGTCTAGCAAGAAGCTAAGCAAAATACAAGAATTACGTAAGAGTAGATAGAGCGTTAAAAGAGTTAAAAAGTCACTCTATCCAATTAATACTAACTTTACGAAGCCTATTGCTAATCAAGTGTACGATTTTACGTCATTTAGAATGAGACACTTATTTGGGAGTTTAACCGCAAATGAGGAATTCTTTCTAAACCGCCATAGAACTCAAAGGGTGGATTGAACAGGAGGAATAATTCGTCTAATCTACAACATAAAATTTGTGCTCCTTTTGTTAGTTTTCTATTTTGTTTTTCTTTAAAGAACATTAAACTCGCACAAGAAATTATAATAATACACATTCTCACGCGATAACACAATCTCACAATCGTTTCTGGCTAAGATTTAATTTTTCATACCACAACCTCTTGATTGAGGAAATAACTATCTCACGACCGCTAGGCCGAATACCATCTGTATACTTTGATCATAACTCATAGGTTGTATCTGTTTTATTAGGATTGTCATACAATTATAACCGTTAACCAAAATCGTACTTTTAAGTTTCAACTATAACTCTTAAGATTGTCATTAGCAAAACATTTAAATTTCTTTTCCTAAATACAACTAATTATATGTAGACACATAGTTCTGTCCTATGCATTAGAAACTGTACTTAACTATATCTTATGTTTTGAAAAACAAACATTATTGTACTTGATTTAGAAGCTTAACCAATGAAAAAGGGGGGCAACATTATTAAGGATATATTATGGAGAGCCGGAGAGTGGAGACCAGTGTAGGTTAGCCTTATTTGGAGTGTCTGCCCTGTGTCTTAGTTATTTCTTGGAATGATATATATTTTGTACCTATCGTATCCATATGATTTATGTAAATTTGGTCGGAGTTAATTACAAGTAGTGTGAAACCGGTAACAGTAACTTATGGGATCGGAGGTGATTTGTGTTTGGCCTATGTGGCTGAATGGCCCACACCGAACCAACCACATATACATCATACGCCCCAAGCCGAATCACTTCGGCCAAGGTAAATCACTTCGGTCAAACCAAGTTATCTCGGACGGACCAAGCCAAAATAACGGCTAGCCAGTCGAAGAAAAACGCTCGACAAAAGAAGTAAGGAACAATGCTCAGGTGGGCAAAACTGACTCGACCAGGGTGCTTTCAGGGAAAGATTGCAGTTGCCGCCCGAAAAGGTCGCAATCCCACATGTGACCACCGAATGCATACAAGAAAGGTTTGCCTATATAACGAGGAGGTTTTCTCACCTCAGGGTAACAACTCTCTCACTTTTACTCATACATTTTAATATCTGACACCCAATACTTACTCTCACGCCAGAGCTTGGTCCTGGGATAACACCCGGGGCGAGGCTAACATGTGCTTCTTTCTTACAGGGATCCGAAGGACAAGACGAAGGACCGTCCGAAGGATCTATTTTTCTTGTTCGGAGTAAGACGCAAGATTTTACTTCAACAAATTGGCGCCATCCGTGGGACTCGTTATTCAATCTACTAGAACTAAAGAATGACATGTCCTACATCAGAAACCCCAATCAATCATGCCGAAGGAAGCGGGAAAGGCCTTGATGACAACAATCCCCTCAACGTGGAAGAACAAATCCTAGGTCAAATGACTTCACTAAAAGCCTTAATAAAAGAACATAACTCCAAAGGGGGGAGCCCGCTTAAGCCAATCTGAATTGACTTCGATGAAGGAATCAATAAAGAACCAAAAAACAACACTGCTGAGAAGGAACCGGAAGACGACCTGGCCAAGCCTTACAAAGAAGTGTTGAGGTGCCCCTTCACCCGAAGAATCATAGAATTCTCAGGCCTAAAACACACCATGCCCACAAACATAAAGCTTTACGATGGGTCCACAGATCCGGACGATCACGTCACCAGATTCTGTGGGGCAGCAAACGAGGGCGAATGACCCATGCCGGTATGGTGTAGAATGTTCCAACAAACGCTAGATGGTTCGGTGAGAGGATGGTTTGACCGCCTACCTAACGGTAGCATTGATAATTGGGAAAGCCTCCGTGAGCAATTCGTGGCAAGATTTGCTCTCCGGATAAAATGTATCAAAGATCCAACAGAAATCACCAAGATTGTTCAACAAGCAAACGAAACTCTACCCGCGTTCCGATCGGGTGCCTCATCTTTCATCAATGGTAGTAAATTTCCTGAACTAGCCAAGCGTTTTTCCGATCGGGTGCCTCAGACGGTGACCGAAATGATGATAAGGGTGGATGACTTCGTTCGCTCGAAAGCAGCGTACAACTCTACTGAACTCCCAAGAAGAGAAAGGATGGAAACGTACCAAAGGGGATATCAATCCACTCCGTACAACGATAGGCCTCCCCGAGTGACACAAGGAGATCGTCGTCGGAATGACCGACGGAGTGACTACAAACCTCGTCGGAATGACCATCATTCCCCTTACCCCTCCGCAAGAAATGACTACCCCCACCGGACTGACTATCGTCGAAATGACAACCACAGGTATTATGCAAGGCCTATCGATTTGAACTCTTTGATTAAAGCCCCAAAAGAAATTTTGGCAACAGAACTTCAGTTGAGGTTACCGCAACCTCCTGCACTAAGAGGAACACCTCGAAGGGAAAACCTGGACAAATACTCTGATTACCATGGGGAAAAGGGACATTTTACAAATGATTGCCATCATTTAAAAGAACAATTAAAAATAGCCCTGGAAACCGGCAAGCTGGATCATCTCTTGAAAGACGTTAGGCAGAGAGGAAGAGCGCCTCCGAAGGGGAACAATAATGCCAATAAAGGTAAGGTAATCAATATGATATGTCATAGTATCGAACGGAAACGCAAGACTAGAGATTCGGAAGAAGACTGGATGAGCGCCCCTATCACTTTCCCTCAAATCTTACCCGAAGACGTTTCTGACGAACCATTGATAATCGAAGCCGAAGTAGAGGGATATACTGTACGGAGGGTGTACATGGATCAAGGAGCGTCGGTGGAAGTAATGTACGAACACTGCTTTGAAAATTTGTCCCCCACGATCAAAGCCAAATTGAAGGAAACTAACACACCACTGGTGGGGTTTTCGGGTGAATCCATCAAACCATAGGGAAAGATAGAGTTAGATTTGTGTTTCGGAAGCAAAGGACTACTTCGGCGAACAACCATGAAATTTGTAGTGGTAAGATCACCATCTCCCTACAACATTATACTAGGTCGCTCCGGGATGAAGAAGCTCCGAGCCATCCCATCCACGATACATTCATTAATGAAATTCCCAACCCCAAGGGGAATAGCTACTCTGGTCACCAAGTCGGTTATCATCTCAGAATGCAGAAAGTTGGAAGAAAAACAATTGTGGGGAAAAGAAGCAAATATGGAAAAATCACAAGATGCCAAAATGACTGATCAATTGGTGAGCGGATCGAAAGAAATCATGGTCAATCCGGCCTACCCGAAGCAATTGGTTACCATCGGAAGAAACTTCTTTAGGGAATGCAGAAGGCACTTAATCATGCTACTCAAAGATAACAAAGACGTGTTCGCCTGGGAACCAGCGGACATGATCGGGGTACCAAGGCGAATCACGGAACACAAACTCAACGTGAACGTTCATGACAAGCCAATAGCCCATAAGAAGCGAACTTTCTCAGCGGAGAAGAACCAAGCAATAACCAAAGAAGTAGAAGAATGGCTGAAAGCCGGAATAGTTCGACTGGTGCAATATCCTACTTGGATCTCAAACCAGGTGCTCGTAAAGAAACCATATGACAGCTAGATGATGTGTATCGATTTCAAGAACGTCAATTCATCTTGCTTGAAAGACTATTACCTGCTGTCTGAAATCGACTGGAAGATCGAATCGGTTATGTGATTCCGATACAAATGTTTCTTGGATGCATATAAAGGGTACCATCAAATACAAATGTCAAAAGAAAATGAAGAGAAAATAACTTTCTACACCGAACATGGAACCTATTGCTAGACCAAAATGCCATTCGGATTGAAAAACGTTGGAGCTATGTATCAATGCTTGGTGGATTCGGCGTTCCGAACACAAATCGGAAGGAACTTAGAAGCATACGTTGATGATATGGTGATAAAAAGCAAGACTCAGGAGGACATGCTGGCCGACATAGCCGAAACGTTCGATAACCTTCGGAGGATCAATATGAAACTAAACCCAAAGAAATGCTCCTTCAGAGTAGAAGAAGGGAAGTTCCACGGATATATGGTGACGTCCGAAGGAATCAGAGCAAATCCGAAGAAAACAAGAGCCATAGCAGAGATGCAGTCCCCAAAAACACTTAGGGATATGCAAAGCTTAAGCGGAAAACTAGCAGCCCTGAACCGATTCCTATCCCGTTCAGCAGAAAAATCCCTTCCATTCTTCGATACTTTGAAAAACGTCACAAAGGAAAAAAACGATGAATACAAATGGACAGAAGAGGCCGAAGCAGCATTCCAGGAAATGAAAAGAATGATCCTCGAACTTCCTTACCTAACAACTCCGAAACCAAGAGAAGAACTATATGTGTACCTCTCAGCAGCAAATGACGCAATGAGCGCAGTGTTGCTAGTAGAACGAGAAGGAAAATAAGTACCGGTACACTATGTAAGTCAGACGTTACATGAGGCCGAGCGAAATTATGCACCAATTGAAAATTTGGCTCTGGCCCTACAGCACTTGTTAAGACGGATAAGGAGATATTTTGAAGCACACCCCATCAAGGTCATCACTGATCAACCCATCAAGCAAGTGTTAAACAAATCAGAAGTGTCAGGAAACTTAGCCAAATATGCAGTGGAATTGGGAGCATACATCATCACGTACATCCCCCGGAATGCCTTAAAGGGTCAAGTCCTAGCGGATTTCCTAACGGAAATTCCACTGGGAACGGAAGGCCAAAATTCAAAGAAGGGAGGCAAGGAGATATGCAATATCTCTGATAGTAAAGAATGGATACTGTACACTGACGGAGCATCTAGCAAGGCAGGCGCCGGGGCAGGTCTGGTCCTCATTAGTCCGGACAAAACAGAATATACCTATGCCCTCTGGCTAAATTTTAAGAGTACTAACAACGAAGTAGAATATGAAGTACTTCTGGCAGGATTACGAATTGCCGGAAAAATGAAAATACAAGCAATAGATGTGAAGGTTGATTCAAACTTGGTAGCAAGCCAAATCAATGGGGAGTGCACAGTATACAAAGAAAGCATAATGCAATACTTAGCCAAAGCCAAAGAATACATTGCATGTTTCAAACAATTCAAAATATACAACATTCCAAGAGCTCAAAATCAAAAGGCTGATATACTAAGCAAGTTGACGTCCGTAGCATTTGACCACCTGACAAAAGAAATTCTGGTGGAAGTCCTAGAACAGCCATCAACCGAAGAAGAAATTGTCAATGCAATAGTAAAGGAAGAGGAGGAAAACTGGATGACACCAATCATTCGGTGCCTACAAGAGGGCATCTGGCCAGAAGACCAAAATGAGGCTCGATCCCTCCGGATGAAGATAAACCACTACGTCATGGAGGAAAGAGTTTTATTCAAAAAGTCATACCTCGGACCCATGTTAAGATGTGTCGGACCGTTGCAAGCCAGTTACATCATAAGGGAAGTACACGAAGGAGCATGTGGAATGCACTCCGGTCCAAGAACAATAGTTGCTAAGCTTATGAGACAAGGATACTATTAGCCAATAATGCACCGAGACGCTAGAAAAGAAGTTCAAAAATGCGACTCCTGCCAAATACACGCACCAGTTCCGAAGCTCCCCAAGACCGTATTGACCTCAATCATGGCACCATGTCCTTTCTATCAATGGGGAATGGACGTTCTAGGACCGCTACCCGAAGCTCCTGGGAAAGTTAAATTTGTTATTTTGGCCATTGACTATTTCACAAAGTTGATAGAAGCTAAACCTTTGGCAAAGACAACAGGAAAAGACGTCAAAAAATTCGTATGGGAAACATTGTTTGTAGGTTTGGCTTGCCACATGTGATCGTAACAGACAACGGAAGCAACTTCATTCATGACCCGTTCAAAAGTTGGTGCGGGAAGTTGAACATCATCCAGATGAATACCGCTGTGGCTCATCTTCAGGCCAACAGACTAGTTGAAAGGGCCAACAAAAGCTTAATAAAAGGTCTGAAGTCAAGATTCGACAGAGAAAGAGCCGGATGGGTAGACGAACTACCGAACATCCTATGGGCTCATCGAACCTCCCTCAAAACGAGCAACGGAGAAACTCTTTTCAGCTTGACATATGGAAGTGAAGCCGTCATCCCGGTAGAAATAGGAATGCCAACATTCCGCACCATGATGATAAAAGAGAAAGAAAATGAGGAGGAGATCCGACTGAACTTAAACCTATTACAGGAAAAAAAAAAGAGATGGCAGCAATACAAGAAGCCAACTACAAAAAGAAGGTAGAACAATACTACAACCGAAGGGTTCGCCCGGAATCATTCAGGGTTGGGGACTTTGTTTATCGAAAAAACGAAGCAAGCAGAGTCGAGAATCAAGGAAAGTTAGGACCCAACTGGGAGGGACCATACCGCATAACGGAAGCATATCAAACCGACTCGTACAAATTGGAAACAATGGATGAGAAGGAGGTGCCACAAACCTGGCACGCTATTAATTTTAGAAAATGTTTCATGTAATCCATAGATGCAGTTAGACTTAACATGTTGAATGTAAGGCTTAAAGAAGTCCTTTGCTATTATATATGAATGACAAATATAGCTATCCCATGAAGGGAATTTTTTTTACCCATATTATTTGCTGAGCATAATTTCCAAGTGATCCCTACGGAAGGCTCGCGACCTCCGGAGTTACATGGTCAATGTTCAAAGGTGGTTCATACCCCAAACGTGGTTGCTATATAAAACTAAGGCCAAGTGCCGATTGGCACAAGACGCTCGAAATGGTTGGTTCATACCCCAAACATGGTTACCATATAAAACTAAGGCCAAGTGCTGATTGGCGCAAGACGCCCGGAATGGTTCATACCCCAAACGTGGTTGCCATATAAAACTAAGGCCAAGTGCCGATTGGCACAAGACGCCCAGAATGGTTCATACCCCAAACGTGGTTGCCATATTAAACTAGGGACAAGCACTGATTGACGCGAGACTCCCCAAACAATTCACACCACGACACAACAAACATATGCATAAAAAAAGGAAGGCGAAATTACATTACGATCACGTGAATATCAGAGTAAAGGAAAGATATTATTACATTACAATCGCATAAGTAAACTAAGCATAAAGGAACGCTGTTTCATTACATCACATCATAAGAAAATAGTTTATCAGATCACAAAACAAATTCATTGTCCCATTACATCACAAGGAAATAAGTCGTCCCGTCACATAACAAAGTCTAAGAGGCAGCACCTTCCGTATCATCGGTAGCAGGACCTTCGGCATTAGGACCCTCCTTTTTTGGAACTGCACCATTTTTACCGTCAGATTTAGGGTTCTCGGCGTTAGCATCGGCAGCCATCCCTTTAGCCGAACCTTCAGCATCCGCAACTGTGATTGCCGAGAGATCAACCACCTCAAAAGCTGGTCGAGGATCTGGCTGAATTTTAAGAAGCTCATTCAAAGGAAGATAGTAAGACTTGCTGATATTCTCGATGTAGGGATAACTCATGGTAAAAATCTTGTCATACAACGCTTTGTACTTCTTGTTCGCTTCCAAATCCACATCTTCTGTATCTTTCAAAAGTTTCTCCAAATGCTCCTCGGAGCGTTCAAGGCTCACTCCCCCAAGCCATCCGGCCATGAGGGAAAGACTGAACGAAATAGACAAAGACCTCTTGTACTCATGCGACCCCAACAAACGAGTAACCACTAATGGAATCAAATCTCTAACGGTTTTAATACGATCCATATCGGTGTGACCCATTTTCACCGCCATATCTTCCTTCTCTTTCCTCAAAGTGGCATTCTCGCTCTCTTCGGAAGCCAAAGAAGCTTTCACTGCACCCAACTCAGCCTCAAGTTGTTTGATTTTCTCAACTTGAGTGGCAGAAACCTTCCTCCACTCCTCCCTCTCTTGCTCCAACCTAGTTATGCGATCATTTAAACCTGACTCTCTAGACGAACAACCCGCATGCGCCTCCTTCAACTTCTTCAACTCCTCGGACTGCTCACTAAAAAAATAAAAATTCTCTTGATCACTTTGTACACACCGTTGATGAGTCGTGCAAAGATTATTATACTCTCGGTTGAGACCCTCGAAACGAAGCAGCATATCAGCCTGAGTAATTGCACCTTTCGTCAAACCCAACCATGCTCGACGACAGGCATCTTCATCACCCATATCATCCAGGTACTTCTCTTTAGTAGGAGTGGCAAGGTGCCTCATCAATTCGCGACAAACATTGTAGCTGTTCATAAGCTGAGTCTTTTTAACTGACCATTGTGGTATAAAATCCTCGTCCGAATCAAGGTTTTCCTCTGAATCAACCTTTTTCCCTTTGTCTTGACCCGATGGTGCAGGAGTACTCCCTACAAAAAATAAAATTTTCATGCTAAGAAACAAAACGAAAGTGTGAGCAAGAAGGTACAAGGAACATACGAGGGGTAGTAGTAGCATGCTAAAAGCTTCGGCATGAGGAGGCATGTCGACATTCTTTTTAGGAGGCTTCGGAGCTGCACCGGTATCCTCACCTTCGCTAGTAGCTTCATCCAGATGATTGCTCCCACCATCTTCTTCATGGGCCTTACCCCCCTTCATTTGGATAAATGGTATTTAAAGGGGTAGCGGTCGAAACATGCTCAGAAGAATCCAGATCAGCAACAGGTGGAGAACTCCCTAAAGATTTCTTTTTAGGCTGGGATGACCCACCATCCCCAACCGGGCGCTTGGGACGGTTCTTCGGTTTTGAAGCTCCAGCACCACCATCCCCCTTTGTCGTAACCTTTAGAGCAGCCCGAGCGGCGGCTTGTTCTTTCTTTTTCTCCTTAAGGGCTAAAACCTTTTTATCAGCAACTCCAACCTTCGTCATCTCTTCGGTCTTATCTGGGATAGCAGTGTTTGAATCAGCTGGAACAGTTACATGCAACTCGTGAACTTGGTCAGCATGGTACTTGTCACCCTTATCCATAAAGGACCCCTTCCGGAATTTCGGATGGATGAGATAATTCGACATGGTGAGAGCTGCGAACAAAAACAAAAAATGACAACAAAAACCCACTGAAAGAATAGATGAAATAAATTACAAAATAAACAAATATATACTCGGGCTATACCATTTCCCTTGGCATCTTTTAGGGCGGCACGGAAGCCCGGAAACTTCCAATGGAAAGTCAACCCCACGACATAAAGGAAGCCAAGTGGAATTTTAATCAAGTCAATCACATTTTCTTGCAATCTTAAGGCATATGCGTCATTAAACTCGCCCTTCGGAAACGGATCTAAAATATACGAATAGTTATGCCTCCAAGGCATAGCAAAAGGAATGGCTCGTCGGTCGATTAAAAAGAAGTTATACTTCCAACTCTTCAGACCTGACAAAATCTCTTTGAAACAAACCCTCTTGGCCTTGCCAACACGTTTCTCGAAAGAGAACCAATGACCCTGTTTGCTTAATTTAAAAAAGGCTCGGAAAAAGGAAGCGGTAGGGGTAATATGCAAGCTTTGGCTATATACTTCAAAAAGTGTGGCACTATGCAAACCTAGAGGAACTAACTGAGAAATATGCACTTTATAATATTTAATCACATCCAACAGAAATTTAGAAAATGGTACACTAAGACCACATTCTAAAAAATACTCAAGATACAAGCCTATGGCATCGGCCGGTAAGTTGTTCATGGTCATATCACTCAAAGGCAACCGCGGATGTAAATCACGCGGAATACCAAACTCACCAACCACCCATTTCAGAGCCTTATCACCCATTTCAGAGCCTTATCATCCCTCATGAGATGAATGAGACAATTCCGACATAACCCAGCCTTAGGAAAGATGGTATAGCTGAATGACAAAAGACAACAAAAGAATTGTGTAAAACGTACCTGTCGAGGCGGACGAATAACTAAACCGTTCGGATAGGTACACAAAAAAACCGTTCGGATAGGTACACAAAAAAACCGTTCGGATAAGTATGTAAAAAAACTTTCGGAAAAATATGCAAAGAATTACGGTGGTAAAAATGAGAAGAAATGGGGACTATTTATAGGCAAAAGTGGAAGACACGAAACGTCGCATCATGTCAGAAGCAGCTGTAACGCACCCCCTACCACACGATGAAACATGCAGTCACACGTGTCCAAATCCTGTTCACCAAGGTAAAAAAGACGGCGTACCTTAAAATTCAGGTAATTATGAATTTATCGCCACATACATAATACCGAGGCCCATTAAAATCCCAATAGCCAACCCTTTGGATTCACAGAAAACGTTAAACCAATACAAATTGACAACTTAATAAGTATCATGCCATTGATCACAACCAATAACATAATACTGGGGGGGGGGACATGTTGGCGTATGTGGCCGAATGGCCCACACCGAACCAACCACATATACATCATACGCCCCAAGCCGAATCACTTCGGCCAAACCAAGTTATCTCGGACGGACCAAGCCAAAATAACGGCTAGCCAGTCAAAGACAAACGCTCGACAAAAGAAGTAAGGAACAATGCTCAGGTGGGCAAAACTGACTCGACCAGGGCCCTTTCAGAGAAAGATTGCAGTTGCCGCCCGAAAAGGTCGTAATCCCACATGTGACCACCGAATGCAGAAAAGAAAGGTTTGCCTATATAAAAAGGAGGTTTTCTCACCTCAGGGTAACAACTCTCTCACTTTTACTCATACATTTTAATCTTTGACACCCAATACTTACTCTCACCCCGGAGCTTGATCTTGGGATAACACCCGGGGCGAGGCTAACGCGTGCTTCTTTCTTACGTATAGGGATCCGAAGGACAAGACGAAGGACCGTCCGAAGGATCTATTTTGCTTGTTCGGAGTAAGACGCAAAATTTTACTTCAACAATTTGCACACTCTCATATTTGATTGGGACAGTTCAAAACGTGCATTAACAGTTCTACTGTAAATATAAACTGCTTTAACTGTTTGTACATTGAGTGTCCCAATCACATTTATGAGTGTGTCAATCACTTCTCATAACTTATGGATCATAAACTTGACTAGATGTCATTCTTGTCTATAGAATATTGTCAAATAAATTATTGAAGATAAATTAATTTGCAACAGACATAAGACTAATAATAATGGGTGTCCACCCCCAGACAACTTATGTGTCCACCCCAACCAAACACGTCTCTCCCATTACATAGCAACCACAAGGACGCGTCCCCCCCTAGACACCAATTTGTTTGGTCCATGACCGGACCAAAAGAATTGAAGAAAAAAGCAATGAAATATATGAAGAAAAACAAAGGAAATAAATAAAATTAAAGGAAAAAAAAAAGTAAAATCACACACTTATTACCGTTATATATTACCATTACATTTTTGTTTGTTTGTGGGAAAAAAATGTTTAGTCTCCTTACTACGTGGGTTTGGTATAGGTGTTGTCTGGGTGGTGTCTGAGGAGAGAGAAAGCTGATGTAGCGGTGTCTAGTTTGCTTTTTTGGTGTCCCATTACTTTTAGTCTAAGAGCATAAGGTGTGGTGATATACCACCATGAAGCTTCATTTGGGCCCCACATGTGCCACATCATCTTAAAACTCCATAACAAAATACCACCCTCTATCATAAAGCACAACAAACCTTTTCATTTGAGCCCCACCACCTACAATTCAACGGTTATATTTCAAAAAGTCATTTGTCTTTATGCGGTTCACTGCAACGAACCAAATCCAAACAAACCAAGGTGGCGGTGTGGTGAACTTAAATGAAGCTCGCCATTTTAGGCTACACGTCACAATGGCGAAACACAATAATCACCATACCCCATGCTCTAAGGTTAATTTCTACACATGTATGTCTTAATTTATTGATCATATATTGATTAGTCTAGTAGTCTTAGGGATTTTTTTTTTGTTAAAATTTTATATTAAGTCATGTTTAATTAAGAGATGACTAAATGCATACACCCTCAGTTTTGCTGCTTAATATTTTCAATCATCTTTCTCTATTATAAGTCACAAACAAACAGTTTTCATATGACTTAATAAATTCAGTTTTTTTTTTCCATATTAAGTCAATTAAGTCGAATTCAAACACCACTTTAATTATATTTATTAGACATATTATCAAAGTGTTAAACAGTCTCACTCGTTCTAGAAACATTAATTTCTGTACAGTGTAAGCCGATCAAATTAAGCTTGAAACCGTCCCATTAACGACTTTTAACAAGTTCTTAGGCTACCCCCAACGCTGATGGGTGAGGCATCGACAAGCACATTTCACTCCGTGAGTGTGGCTGGGCTTTTTTTGCCGCGTGAACATAAGAACCAAGGTGATGAAAGGTGAAGGTTTCACCTTTTGGTTATCGTGTCATTGTAGGCCCCTCAAGTGTTTTTATTATTTGTTTTTTAGTTTATATGTGTGTGTGAGATATTTAGTGGTGTATTTTAATTATGGTTTTAAAAAGCGCGCCATGGCGGTGCAAAGGCCCCGCAAAAGCGTGTGGCTTGGTCATGTCGTCACGCCACGCCTTATGCCACGTCTTTTTGTAAACTCAGTATATATGAAATATGATATAAATATATAATGATTTTTATATTTTGTGCCGCCTTATGCCACGCCTTATAAACGCAAAAGCTTCGCTTTGGCCGCTAAGGCGTGCGGCTTGGTCATGCCGCCACGACACGCCTCGCGCTATTTATAACATTTGATTTTAATAGATAAAAAAATATGTTGAAAGATGGAGTAGTGTGAGATGGTTGAGAGTAAAAAGTGAGATGGTGGTGAAAGAGAGAGAAAGATGATGTGGTGCTGAGGTGAAGGTGAAGTTGTGTGAGGGTTGGGGTATCCTTAGCTTAAATTTGAAAGTATTGTCCATAAGCTACTTAACCTTTGAGAAACTATACGTGATTTTAGAATGGTGGCCCTTGCAGCCTCAAGGGGTTAGACCCTTTGCTTTACCATTATACTAAAATTAGTAACTTTCATATAGGTCGAAAGTAAATGCACATGCATCTAGACGAAAACATATTCGAGAGGACCACTTTCTATTTGTATACATAAGGAAGAGTTCATAGATTGCGATAAGATTATGAGTTTGTTTCACCTTCACGTCTCAGTAAACACATGCATTTACTTTTTATAATTAGATTATATTCCGTAGCGTATCTCTTGCAAGCACATTGTAACATAGCCATTGGATTGCATGGCAACCAATGATTGTGTGCCATTTATACCTATGACATTGGTGCCATGTGGCTACGTATCATAAGCTAAGCTTTATAGTAGATTAAAAATGGTGTGTATTATATGAGCAAAACATGAAACAAGAACACAATGGGAACCATGCGGGGGAGTTGTGGTCATGAATGTGAGAGCCATGTGAGAAAGACAATGTTCATTGGTTGCTACCTTTTCAAACTACATGACTAATACTAGATTCACATATTTTATAAATGGGTAACCCTTCTATTATCTGAGGTGACACTCTTAGGTTTTTATAAATGGGTAACCCTTTTTTAGATACAATTGATAAATCTAATAAGCAGTGTTTGTTAATAAGAAGATAAAATTGTTGTATACTTTAAAGCTACTAAAGTTTAAATATCAATTACTTCATGTAAATGGCTTACTCTATTTTCATAGAGGATCAAAGTTGAAAAACACAAATATGTAATTTCATTTTCAATTGTATTAAGAAGAATGCCGTGATCATTCATTAAATTTTTAAATTTCCTCGTTCTTACTTTAGATTTATTTGATATCACTACACCAAAAGCTTTGTTTTGGCACCAGCTAAAAGTATGGGTCGACATTGTCGACCCATATTTTGACCATGGCCCACAAAACTTTCAACAAAAAAATAGTCAAACATTCTTTAAGTATGGCACGACAATGTCGTGCCAAATTTCATAATTTTTTTTTTAATTTAAAAACTTTTTAAATTAGGTTTTATTTTAAATGAATATATGGGAAGAAATATGGCATGACAATGTCGTGCCAAATTTCATAAACTTTTTTTTTTTAATTTAAAAAGTTTTTAAATTAGTTTTTATTTTAAATGAGTATATGGGAAGAAATATGGCACGACAATGTCGTGCCAAATTTCATAAACTTTTTTTTTTTTTTTTTTAATTTAAAAACTTTTTAAATTAGTTTTAATTTTAAATGAATATATGGGAAGAAATATGGCACGCAATGTCGTGCCATATTTTACCACCAAAATATTTTCCCGAAAATTAAAAGAACCCGCCAAAAAGAAATATTAAAACAATTTTAATATGCAAAATGGCACGACATATATTTATTTTTAATTTCAAAACTTTTTAAATCGCTTTTTTATTTTAGAATAAGTTTTTTTATTTTAGAATAAGTGGGAGAGTATTTTAATAAACAGGATGGGTCGACAATGTCGACCCAAAATTTGTTTTTTTTTTTTGTTTTTTGTTTTTTTTTTTACTTTAAAAACTTTTTAATTCAGTTTTTATTTTAAAAGAAATATTAAAACTTTTCTACTATATAATTAAAATTAAAAACTTTATATTTACAATTAAATACTTTTATAAAATTAAAAAAATATATTTAATTTAAGTACTCAAACGAAACAAGCGAGTTAATAAACTGCTTTACGCCTGGTGAGACATTGTGGTTAACACTTGGCCCATGGTTAGGAATTGCATCTGATGTGCGTTGTTGATGTCGTTAGCATTGTATAGAGCTCTATAGTCATCTCGGGTTAATCGTGTGACATCTCGTGTATAACCATATCATCTCGGCTCATTCGTTAAACATCTCGGCTCATTTCATACAGACTCAAACGAAACAAGCGAGTTAATAAACTGCTTTACGCCTGGTGAGACATTGTGGTTAACACTTGGCCCATGGTTAGGAATTGCATCTGATGTGCGTTGTTGATGTCGTTAGCATTGTATAGAGCTCTATAGTCATCTCGGGTTAATCGTGTGACATCTCGTGTATAACCATATCATCTCGGCTCATTCGTTAAACATCTCGGCTCGTTTCATACAGACTCAAACGAAACAAGCGAGTTAATAAACTGCTTTACGCCTGGTGAGACATTGTGGTTAACACTTGGCCCATGGTTAGGAATTGCATGTGATGTGCGTTGTTGATGTCGTTAGCATTGTATAGAGCTCTATAGTCACCTCGGCTTATTCGTGTAACATCTCGTGTATAACCATATCATCTCGGCTCATTCGTTAAACATCTCGGCTCGTTTCATACAGACTCAAACGAAACAAGCGAGTTAATAAACTGCTTTACGCCTGGTGAGACATTGTGGTTAACACTTGGCCCATGGTTAGGAATTGCATCTGATGTGCGTTGTTGTTTGTTGTTGTTGTTTGTTGTGTTATTGTTGTTGTTTAATAAAATGTTGTTGTTGTGAAAACTGATGTCGAATGTGCTTTATATTTTTAATTCGTACGTTTTAATGTTGGACTATTATAAACTAATTTAAATCATTTTTAATGTATTCATTTATAATTAATTTAAATCATTTTTAATTTATTTAAATCATTTTTAATTTATTTAAATAATTTATAACAAATTTAAATTATTTTTAATTTATTTAATATTAATTATTTTTAATTTATAAGTTAAAGGGAAAACAATTAAAAAAAATACAGTGAGAACCTGGAAATGCAGGCTGCTACTGCATTTTTTTTTTTTTTTTTTTTTTTTTTTGCATATTTGACAGTTTGGGTCGACATTGTTGACCCAAAGTACAAAGAAAAAATCGTCCCATTTTGATGAAAGTGCAAATGAACAGTTCGTGAATAATTACCTTTGGCACGACATTGTCGTGCCAAATTTTAACAATTTTTTTAACAAAATACAGTTATGGCACGACAATGTCGAGACAAAGTTTAATTTCTAATTTATTTTTCTTTATTAAATAACTTATTTAACAAAAATAAATAAAAGTTTGGCATGACAATGTCGAGACAAAGTTTAATTTCTAATTTATTTTTCTTTATTAAATAACTTATTTAACAAAAATAAATAAAAGTTTGGTACGACAATGTCGAGACAAAGTTAATTTCCGAAAAAAAAATTTAAGAAATTAAAGAAACAATTTAAGAAAAATAAAAATATTTGGCACGATATTATCGTGCCAAACTTTAAAAGAAATGTCGAGACAAAGTGCATTTCTAATATTTGACTGGATTGTGGGTCCCGCAACAATGTCGTCCCATTCCTTTGTAAATTTGTCGAGACAAAAAAACTTGGGACCAAAGCTTTGGCACGACCATAAAGGGTCGTTTTTGTTGACCCAAAGTGTTTGGGTCGACTTTTCTTCATTCTTTGTCTCGACAATGTAGTGCCAAACCTTTCCTTTTTTTGTAGTGTATCGTCTTCTTTTCGTTTAACCAATTTACACATTTCACTTTTCCCGATCTTACACCATCACTGCTATTAAAACATGTTATACTATGTGTAGTGGTAACAAATGCA
The DNA here is from genome assembly GCA_021014915.2 of Artemisia tridentata subsp. tridentata. Classification (NCBI taxonomy): domain Eukaryota; kingdom Viridiplantae; phylum Streptophyta; class Magnoliopsida; order Asterales; family Asteraceae; genus Artemisia; species Artemisia tridentata. The sequence goes on from CP139502.1 coordinate 276,054,708, forward strand.
ACGCGTGCATGACCACCTAGACGCATCGTCCCTTATTACACTCACCCCTCACGACGCGTTGTTGTTTGGTTTTTTGATAACACGATTGTGGTCACGACCATGTTGTGGAGAAATAGTGATGCAGTCAATTGCGGAGAGAAGCTGATGTGAGTTGGTGACAATGGGTTGACGTTAGTGAACGTTGTCACCGCTACACCTAGTATTATGTATTGTTATACAAAAAATACAAAAGCTGAAAACTGTTACAGTATTTATATACTACGTATTAAATAATTTTATAAATCACTATTTTATTGTCTCTATAACAAGTTTCATCGTTGTGGGCGAGGGTTATTAAAGGGATTCATGGTGATGATGGGAAAATTGGTAAGAATTCTAAATCTTCATACCCGTCTATATGGTTAGATATTGTTCGTGAGGAGGAGCTGTTCAAGAATAAGGGTACTGATTTGATTGGTTTTATTCATAAAAAGATGGGTAATGGGGCTGATACGTCGTTTTGGGAGGATGTGTGGAGGGGTGATGTTGCGTTTAAATGCCTTTATCCTAGAATGTATGCATTGGAGTCTTGCAAGAGTGTTTCTGTTGCTTCGAAACTGTCCCATGTTAATATGGGTTATTCTCTCGTCGAGCCCCAAGGGGAGGTCCGGAACAAGTTCAATTCTTAGATATGTCGGCGAAGGTGGAGGGTATTTCTCTCGTTGATATGAGGGATAGGTGGGTTTGGTCATTGGAGGGCTCGAGAGAATTATCCGTTGCATCGGTTAGAAGGTTGATTGATGATCGTATGTTGCCGGAGGTCTCTTCCAAGACTCGTTGGATTAAAGCAGTGCCTATTAAAGTAAATGTTCATGCATGGAAAGTAAGGTTAGATTGTTTACCTACTAGGCTGAATATTTCTAGAAGAGGTATGGATATTGATTATATTCTATGTCCTACATGTGGTAAGGCGGTGGAATCGTCTAGCCATATTTTCTTCGCTTGCCATGTAGTTAGAGAGGTTTTTCGTAAGATATCTTGCTGGTGGGATGTTATTCACACGGAGGTGTCTTCATATGAAGAGTGGCTAGATTGGCTTTTGAACCTTCGGCTTCACGATAAGTATAAACAGTTACTCGAAGGAGTTTGCTATATTATGTGGTGGCATGTTTGGAATTTTCGCAACAAAAGTATTTTTGGTTCGGATCTTCCTTCGAAGGCATTGCTTTTTGAAGATGTGGTGTCTCGTTCTTTTAATTGGTGTCGTTATAGATGTAAGGCTTCTTTTAGTTGGACTGATTGGCTTAAAAACCCTCATCTTGTTATTTTATAATTTTCTAGCTATTTGCTAGTTGTTTTTAATAATATCCGCCGTTCAAAAAAAAAATAAAAAAATAACGTCATTTAAATTGTATAGTAAAACTTCAATCAAAATTTAATAAAATTTAGGGTTTCTAAGAGCATTAGGTATCGTGGAGCCAAAGGGCTCGTGCCTTTCTCCAAAATCACTGCCACGTCAGCAAAACACAGAACGGCACTAGAAAACCTTTGGCACCACATTTTGTGCCGTTACCGTTGGCTCAGAAAATGTGGTGCCGTTCTCCAATTTTTTATTTATTATTATTATTATTTTTTTTTTACATAAAATAATTAGATTCAAATAATTCAGATTCAAAGTACGATTTCGAATTCAAATTCAAATAATTTATATTCAAATTCAAATCAAACGTTTCAAAATTTGTCTATAAATACCCATTCACAGACTCATACACAACTCATTCACACACACTTTCTCAAAAATGTCTCGCAAAGATTTCTCCCAATAATTCCCCAGTCACCGCGACTTCTCACAACAGTTCCCTAGTCACCACGACTTCTCACAACAATTCCCAAGTGAACACGACTTCTCCCAGCAATTTCCCAGCTCCAACCTGATTCCAAATGAACCGGTTAACACTCCACCAGAAGATATCTTTCCGGTGTTCCCACCAAAAAATGAACCTGTTAACACTCCACCGGTTGTGGAACAATAACCCAATCCGTTTGGACTCACTGAAGATGAACTCCGACTACTTGAGTAGGATGAGGAAGTCAGGAGAGAAACAGAAGAAAGAGAACTACGAGAGGAAGCTGCTCGTATAGAGCAGGAAGCCAGGGATGCAAAATATCTTAGGCAGAACTGGTTTGACATTATGGAAGCAGCGTATTATAATGACGAGTTTAGGGATGCAGACTCTTCGAGTGAGGAGGGTTATAACTCAGACTTTTCATTGTAATTTGTAGTTTCATTATAATGTTTAATGTATTTTCACTTCCGTGCCGTTTCATTTCAATAAAAGTTATTCTGTTTTGCTAGGTAATACGAAATTTAAATAAAAGTTACAATACGAAATATAAATAAAAGTTACAATACAAAAATTAACTAGTTTTGGTTTGGATTATTTGCCCTAATTTGTGCTTTTCGGGCAAAGGAATAAGTCCACTTTCCCGTCAACATGTTTTTTGTACGAATACGGTAGTTGCGCTTCCTGGCTTCCGTGTTGTATGCGTCGAGAACTTTATCCCAAAACGTATTCGAATTCATTTGTTAATCCGCACTCGTATTTGGATTCTCGGATATTTGAGTGTAACACTCTTTCAAAAGCGACTCCTTTTCTTGGGTCCAAATTCTACTCATTTTATATTGGAAGTGTATGTGATTTGTTAGTGTATTTATAGGTAATTTTGCGGGTTAAAAAGGGTTTTTTTTTTTTTTTTTTTTTTTTTTTTTTTTTTTTTTTTAAAAATCACTTCCAAACAGTAATATTACCGTTACCAAACGCTCCCTTTCTTCTCCAATTCAAATCCAACGTTCGAATTAGACCAAAAAAAAAAAAAAAAAAAAAACCGAACGGCGTGGGCTGACAAATACGGCGCGAGCTCCCTTGTCGCAACTCTCGTAGTCGTGCACCATTCGACAGTTTGGGCTGGTGGGTTTGGAGCCACCCAAAACGCCACGACACCCCAGCTCTAAGGATGTTAAAAAAATTCAATGTGATGAAACTCCCGATGCTATTTTGGAAATAAAGAATCGATAGAAATTTCTAGCTTGGGCAACAATATTTTATGCCTGTGGTGATGACTTTATCAGACTTCCTTTTTAGGATAATGGTTTAATAATGGTTAGCTGCTACTAGTATTATAGTAGCCGGCTAGCATTTTATTCTTCTAGAAAATTCCTTTAAATAACTTAAAAGTGAAACAATAGTTTATTGCAAAGGATCGGGTAAGGAAAAAAGCAAAAATAGCAAAAATAAGAAATATTTATAGGGCACACATTTCAAATGATAGAGAAAAATTTAAAGAGAGATACATCTAATTTATAAATGCATCTAAAATGTATAGTTGTGGTTTTCTCTCACTATTCTCATTTTAATTTTTCTTTTCATTTAATCCTAACTTATAGTTTACTTCGTAACTTAAAAAAATAACTCTCAAATGAGATTAGTGCGATCAACTGATTGCGCGACTCTACTAACTTTTTAACACTTGTTAATTTTTTTATGACAAAATTACAATGAATTGTTAAGTTATTTTGCTACACTTTTTTTTGTCTACTACTCCCTCCGTCCCAATTTTATTGTCACTTATTCTTTTTTTGGATGTCCCAAAATTATTGTCACATACCCAAAATAGAAACTGAATAGATAGTGGAGTTTGGTAAAGTTTACTATATTACCCTTGGTTGAAATTAATATTGCAAACTTTAAAGAAGTGTTAATTAATTGGTTAAGGGTAAACTTGTCATTTGGCAAAAAAGTAAGAGAGAGAAAGTAGTGATAGTGGCATTTTTCTAAAAGAATGTGTTTTATGTCGGGTGACAATAATTTTGGGACGGAGGGAGTATAAAATTACAAATATACCCTTAATTCATTTTCTTTTATCATATTAAAAATCTTGTAAATTTTGCGTTAATCACTTGTAACTTGGTTTACTACTTGTAACTTTTGCTTGGTTACTTGTAAGTCTCTCTTTTTTTTTTTTTTTTTTTTTCTCTCTTTTATTTGTCATCATCATCAACCAATCTATTTTTTTCTTTTTCCACAGTCAAACACAACTCCATTAACTTTTGCTTTGTTACCGGCAACTATTTGTTTGCTTCGGTTTCTCAACCTTGATCCACAAAAGTAAACTCACTAATAATCATTGGGATTGTTTATTTTCACTCGCTACATTGTCAAAGTTTATAAGCCATCGACTTGCGAGAGGCTGTATCATAACACTCTGGATTGCTTTCTACAGGATCTGCCCGCCCTAATTTCTGTTCAGTCCCCAACATTTAAAAGGACAGAGCTACAGTATCTTCTTCACTCACTCCTACAGTCTAAATCGAGCACAATTATTGATATTATTTATGGGGCAGTTTATAAGGAGCCCTTTACATTAAAAGGGGGGGTGGGTGTGTGTGTGTGTGGGTGTGTGTTTAATGATTGTAAGCTCTGGGCGGTTATATCATGTGCTTCGCGGTTTGTACAAATAGCCCATAGGGAGGGTATGTATACCCTAAATGATTGCAAGCTCTGGGCGGTTATATCATGTGCTTCGCGGTTTGTACAAATAGCCCATAGGGAGGGTATGTATACCCTATTATTTATGGGGCGGTTATATCATGTGCTTCGCGGTTTGTACAGCCCATAGGGAGGGTATGAATACCCTATTATTTATGGGACGAGTTATTCTAACCCCCCCTATATCTATAAACAAAACCCTCCCTACTAAGGAGGGTGTACCTTTTTCTTTTTTTTTTTTTTTTTTTTTAAATATTTTTGGAAATATTTATTTGTTTTGTTTTTTTTGTGTAATGTTTTTTTTTAGTGTTTATTTGTTATGTTTTTTATGTTATGTTATTTGTATTCGTCTAATGTGTTTCTATTTAATTAAACAACAACAACAATAACACGTTAAACATTAACACATTAAACAACTACAAAAACAACTGTTATTATTCAATTAAACAACAACATTAACACATTATTTAAAACAACACCTACTACACATGAAGATTATTTATCTCATTTAAAAGCTCATGGAGCATTGCACCCGACTGACATGCGTGATCCTCAGAATTTTCCTTGCCAATTCCAGTGATGCCTCCAGCGTCTTTATTCTTGTCATCAACATCTTGTTTTGAGACAATAACATATTGTTTATTGATTCAAACTTGTCAATCTTATTATCTTTAGCTACGCAGTTTGAGCACTGCGTTAAAGAAGAGGCTTGACTAAAGTGCTTGTTTTGAAAAGCATCCTTCCACATAAAGTATCCACACCCATAGTCTTCTGTTCACTGGCTGTTACATGTTAAGAAAATTATAAGAAATGTATTCTTAACAAACAAATTATTTACATAACTAAGCAAACGTATGATTATTTACCACTGAAAAAGGACATGCATAATACGGTTGACCATAAGTAGCGTCTGTACGTGATGTCCTTTCTATAATCAATCCTCTCCGACAGCGACACAAGAAAGGATTTTTACGTTCCACCTGGCCAAAGAATTTGTATAATAATTTACAACATAAATCAGTAATGTTATTATTAATTTAAATAATACAAACAGTTATTTACAACATAAATCAATAATCGTTCACTATGGTTTGTCGGTATAATTATTTACAACATAAATCAGTAATCAGTCACTATGTTTTGTCTGTATAATTATTTACAACATAAATCAGTAATCATTTACAATGTTTTGTCTATATAATTATTTACAACATAAATCAGTAATCATTTATAATATTTTGTCTGTATAATTATTTACAACATAAATCAGTAATCATTTACTATGTTTGTCTTCGTCTATTCTCAGTATACATGTGTTTTCGATCGTAATATAAAGTTGCCCATTCGGATGCATTGCCAACTCTGTACGTCCTCCATTGTGGGTGAGTATCCGGAAGTGGGGAATTTTCGTCTAGCGTCACATAAATGAAGTGAGCACAGGCGTCATCCCCCACACGGGCAATCACAAGAGGGCCAGTTCCTTGTGATAAGTCTGGACAGGAAAAAAGCGGAAAACACGTATGACTTTGTCGCTCGGATATAAATACAACATGCCGGTTAATCACTGAAGCAATAACCAACCCAGTGTTTGGCATACTCATCCAGTGTTCTCGTGGTGAAAATCCATTTTCGAACCAGTCTACTGATCTTCGAATTTGGTCAAAGTCATTTTGCCACCACATACTTATGTAAAAGCCACTATTAGTGTTTAACTCTTGCAATAACCAAGCTCAAATTTTGCGCCACTTATCTTCGTATTGACCAATACCGTGGGCAACGCACCGAAACCCACAATTTTCATCACCTCGCACATTATTAATACTTATGATGTATCGACGGAAAATATCTGGAATCTGCTCAATCAAATAGTCGCTAACTTCATCTCCAACGTATAACCTGTGTTTTATACTTTGTTCAACTCTAGGACCCATGTAAGAACTATGTCTCACAGGTTCTTTGTTCAAGTCCGAGACTTTTGTAGATCTTGAATTTGTGCTTCTTCGGTGATCTACGGTTGGTACTTTATTCAAGTCCGGGACTTTCTTAGCCTGAGACTTTTTGTAGCCCATAAATTGACCGCAACTGATGACTACAATCTTCTGCGGCGATCGACAGTTGGAGTTCATCGAACATGAGTTCCAAAGCATATTTGGAAACTTTATAACACAATTCTGCAAATAGTGGTATATTACATTTATTCATTTTCTCGTTTTTGCTTCTATTAAAAGTTTCCTTTATCGCAGTTTCTTGCGCAATGAGAATCTTATCGATCGAACTCAACAACGTGTCTAAGTTGGACTGTGTGCTGCCCAAGTATAATTTCAACAATGCGTGTTGACTCTCAACTCTGCATGTTGATCGGTAATAAACGCAAGAAACATGTCTGAATAACCTTGCAGCCAGTTATTCAGATACGAAGAAATATCTGAAAAAACAATGAATTAATAAAAAGTTATTCGGGTACTTATTTATTAAATAATAAAAACAATGAATTAATAATTAAGTATCTGCATGTTCGACCAATAACTGTTGTAGGTGTTCGTAATAATGCACGAATATGCCGCGTGTCGGAGCTTTAACCATCCAATCCCATGTTCCTTTAATGGACTCATACTCCTTTAGCGTATCGCATCTATTTCTGCAATACTGAAGCACATTTTGTGAAATATGCCATTGACAGAGTAATTTGTTTGCGTTCGGCAATTCTTCTCTGCATGCCCCAACCAACGCTAAATCTCTGTCAGTGATGATAACACGCGGGTAATATTTTTCGTCTATCACTTCCTTCACACATTGCAATACCCATTAAAAATTAGGCCCCTTTTCTTTGTCTAAAAAGTAAAACGCCATTGAAAATATTTTGTTTGTTGAAGTTAATCCGACAATTTCAAAAAATGGCAATTTAAACAATGTGGTATTGTATGTTGAGTCTATTAGCATGATTTCAGGGAATGTACACCATAGAGCATATGACGTAGGGTGAACAAAAAATAGTTCCTCAAGCTCATTATGCTCATTTACCCTCTCGTAATATGTATACCCTGAATGCATCAAATGTGAGTAAAGGACTTGGATTTGAGTTCTATAACCTATTATGGCTCCACGTATCTTATTTTATGCGTTATATATAGTTCTAACGCTAGACACGTTATCCGGATTACGCTCCTTTATTGACGAAAGTATATGACGTGGTGGTATGTGATACTCTGTCAATTGTTTCACCAAACTGAACTCATCATCCTTTAATTGCATTGCATATGGGAAACCATGCAACGACTCTGCAAAATCATGATTATGCCTATCACACTTCACCCTCAACCTCCAAAAATCTTGTGTTTTAAAATATTTCGCCACTAATTTGAATAGACAATCGGTTTTAGAGGTACTGGTTTGCCGTTGAATTTCATCTTCTAAACCTTCACGTTCATACTTCCCACCCTTTGAACACCCATAATTGATTTCGTACAAACACCCCTTCTCTGATTTGGTTCATTTTTTAACAATAACAAAACCGATCACTCGAGCTATATTTTGCACCCAATCAGTTAGTTGCTCGAGAGAAATGAACACCTGAAAATATATTACAACTTTTACAACTTTTATTTTCTTTAACAAATTACTTTATTTTTTTAACTTTTACAACTTTTATTTTTTTTAACAAAATACTTTTATACAACTCAAAAAAAAAAAAAAAAAAAAAAAAAAAAAAACTTTTTTGTTACAAATTTTTTTTACATTTTTTTTTCCAAAGACAATGTAAAAAAAATAAAATAAAAGTAAAACCTCGTAAACCCTTATTCCACCACACCCACAGTTTTACCCTTATCCTACCCCACCCCCATCCCATCTATACCTGTCTCACTGACTCACTCTCTATCTTACTCATACCCTTCCCACCCACAGTTTTTCCCTCTATACTCTCTCATCTCTCTCTCACAAAACTGCTTTGATGGTGGTTTAGATCTTCTTAGATCTAAAAATTATCTTTATTCCAGTGATATATCTTTGGGTTTCCTTTGTAGATATGGGGGGGGGGGGGGGGGGGGGGTTAGAATAACTTGTCCCTATATCTTTGTGTTCTTGGTGGTTTCTTGGTGTTATATCTTTTTATATCTTTTTAGATCTAAAAAAATTGATGGTGAGACAATATAGATGGGATGAGATAAGGGAAAAACTGATGGTGGTTTACGCGGTTTTATATTTTTTTAGATCTTTTTAGATCTAAAAAAAATTGATGGTGGTTTCTTGGTTAGAAATCGTTGGTTTTGTTGGTATTAGTTGGTTGAAACTGATGGTGGTTTCTTGGTAGTTTAGATCTGTGTTAAAATAAGGGTCGAGTTATTCTAACCCCCTATATCTTGGTGGTTTAGATCTGGTTGAAACTAATGGTGGTTTCTTGGTGGTTTCACATAAGCAGTTTCACATAATTGATGGTGGTTTAGATCCATGGTAAAAACCATGGTTGTTTCTGTGGTGGTTTAGATCTGTGGTAAAAACCATGGTTGTTTCTGTAGTGGTTTAGATCTGATGGTGAAACTGCTTATGTGATGTTTTTGATGTGAAACTGCTTATGTAGTGGTTTAAGCAGTTTTTGATCTTTTATGTGAAACTGCTTATGTGGTGGTTTAAGCAGTTTTTGATCTTTTATGTGAAACTGCTTATGTGGTGGTACGTGAAACTGCTTATGTAGCGGTTTAAGCAGTTTTTGATCTTTTATGTGAAACTACTTATGTGGTGGTTTAAGCAATTTTTGATCTTTTATTATCTGCTAGCAGTTTGAGCAGTTTTTGATCTTTTATGATAAGCTGTTTGAGCAGTTTTAGCTCTTTTATGAAACTGCTTATTTTATAAAACTGCTTATTATCAAACTGCTTATAAAAAAACCGAGATATGGCGATGATGATTTAAAAAAAAAATAAAAATAAAAAAAAATAAAAACTTATTGATTGGCATGGCATATCCGAATGGACGGCAAACACTTTGCAACCTTCAAATTTGCAGCCATATGATTAAAAATAATAATCTGAGCCATCTCGATTTATCGTTGTTTTTTTATAAACGTTACTCATTTTTGAAAGTAATATATATGTAATAGCGTAAAATTATACCTCGTTCGTGTAAAACGGTGATGTATTCACCGTAAACTCAGCTTTTTTGATCTTCTAGCACTATCTTTATAACTGTTTATGTGAAACTTTTGTGAATGTAACTTTTATGTGAAACTGCTTATGTGAAACTTTTGTGAATGTAACTTTTGAAACAGCATTCATCATTTTTATAACTCAAAACAACGATTCTTGAACAATGAAGCCTCACCAAAAACGTGTTTCACAAAAAAAAAATACACTATGTACATGAAGTACTTGAAACACTCCCGTGACTTATATTATGTGAAACTGCTTGTGAAACTATGGAAAAAAAAAGAAGGACAGAAAAAAAAACAAAAAAAAAAAAAAAAAACAAAACTTATGTGAAAGAAATGTTTACTTTTATTAATTACTCATTTAGGTAAAAAAAAAAAAAAAAAAGTACAGACAACAAGAAGACAAAAAGGACAAATAGGGTAGGGATGGTATGGGGTAGGGAGGGTTTGTATAGTATAACCCAATGGGGCATGTTATACATACCATCCCTATAGGCTATATGTACAAACCGCGAAGCACATGGTACAATCACCCGGAGCTTACAATCATTAGATACACTACTTATAAGGTGGTCCTTATAAACTGCCCCAACCCAATAAGTAAAAGTCGTCATGAAATCATGATGTGACCGACATAGTCTTATTTTCTGCAGGCAAATTCGAGCTCTTTTATTTCGGTCTAATGAACCAGATGTCATTTTTTATATGAATACAAATTACTATTAATAGCTTCATGGGTGCTAGTTTTACCATGATTATTTCTAGTGAAATTTTTTATAGTAGACACTTAGAAAACTGTGCTACTAAATACTACCCTTGAAAACTGTGTTACCAAAAATGACACATCGCGAAAAAATAGAATACAAACATATCGCACGCATAGATAGTGCGCACAAATTCCTTGTGCGCGTTATTTTGGATTGCTACATGTGTACTTTTTTGTTGTTTAGATTGAATAAGAAGGTGACACATGGCAGTGCGTGCATTATTGTTTGCTCATCCATTTTTTTGCGTGCGGTCCTTATTTAATTTAAGAAGATAGCATAGGATGTTGACATGTGGCGGTGCAATCAAACTTGTTTGCTCACCCCTTATTTGCGCGCACTATTAATTTAAGAAGATAGTCTAGCATGTTGACATGTGGCAGTGTGAGCAAATTCGTTTGCTCACCTTGATAACGCTCAAATCTAACATGTTTTTAGGAGCGTTATTGTGGATTTTATGCATATATATTGGTCACTTTTATGAACTTATGGTACTTAATTGAGTATAATTTATGTTTTAGGTTCATGAAAGCTCAAGTACAAGAAAACGGAGAAAAAGATGAAGAAATGATCAATAAACGAAGATTTATGCATGTACGAAGAATTCCCGACAAAAGAGAGTCTCTTGGAGTATATTCGAGAAGATAAAGTCATGAAGTTGTCACTCTAAAGACTCAAGAATAAAGAACAAGAGGGAAAACGAGGAAAGAAATGAAGAAAAGAAGCTCAAACGAAGAAATAATGGAAGACTCGTTGTTCCCGACACACCTCCACCATTTTGGCCATATCTTGAGCATACGAACTCGGATTTAGTTGATTCAAGCGCCCACGGAAAGCTAAGAGAAAGATCTACAACTTTGTTTTTTTATCATTTTTGGCCAAAATGCTCCATCCGATCGGTAGGAGCCCGCAACCGATTCGGATGGAGCTAACTTTTGCATCCATCCGATCGGTATTGCCCCGTATCCGATCGGATGGCTGAATCTGCCTTCTCCAAGTTATTTTTAATGCTTCTTTAAGTGCCATTAAGTCCCAAGTCCGATCATGTGCCTCTATTAACTCCTAAACCTGCTACTTTATGACACTTTGTGCACAAGTTACTTACTTGTTGGCTAAGGGTGGCTTCTACCTATAAATAAGACTACTTTGGCATGGTTTCAAATGTGATATTCTAGCCTCCAACCTTAAGGACGAATTTCCACAAACTATTATCAACCCCAAAAGGCCACAAACCTCTGCCATTTCCAGAAGTAGTGCTCAAGTGCTTGACGAAGTGTTCGGGTGTGATTTTCCGGCTTGGTTAGAAGTTGTAGTTGATTGGAGGCTTGAAGGTTGCTATAATCCTTCACCTTTGCCTATTGTAATCCATACTTTGGGTAAACTTTGTTACTTTTATATTTCAAGATGTTTGTTATTGATATGATTTATGAGTTTATGTCTTTGGTTGACATGAGTGGTTAGTTTTATTTATACTTGTTTGGAATCATGTGAATATTGATATGGAGTGTTTGGTATTTTGCAATATAGAATTATGGTTTTGCTTATAAGTTTGTTTGAATATTAACATGTCTAAATAACTTGTTGATGAATCATAACCGGGTTTATAAGGTCGAAAGAACTTCTTGTTATGATTTGTTCCAAATGTTAATGCGCATATATGTTTGGCATTTCATGATTGACAACTATGAATAAACATGTTAAATGGACTTGTTTAGGTCGAAAGGGTTCTTATGAACAAATTGGTAAAACTAATATTTCTAACAAATGGTTTATAATGAATTGGTTTATAATAACAGGCCGAAAGGGTTAGACTAAACCATGATGTATGCAATTTCATGATATCACCATTGAATTGGAATTGTATGAACTTTGATTTTGTTTGCTATTGCTTAAATATCTACCCGATACTCCATACACTCCATTGAAATAGACACTAATGCCAAACAAGTATTGTTTTTAATCTTATTGAATTCACATAATCATCATTCTTAGTGTTACTTGTTGCTTATATGGTATTTTTGGTCGTGACAACCAATTACCACCTTTTAATTGCTTATTGTTACATAGATTCTTCACAACTGAAAACACCCAAATCCCAGTGAACGACCTCGGCTTACCAAACAAAACTAGCTACATACGAAAGGGTCATACTTGCCCGTGTGTTCTTAGCTTTATTCGGTAATTCGTGTTATAAATTTAAAACTAGTAGTCGCGAGACACATCAAGTTTTTGGCGCCGTTGCCGGGGATTTGTTTGTGTTTTTGTGTGCTTTGAATCTGTGTTTTAATCATTCCCTAGTTGTGCCGCTTTTGCTGTTAAAAAAAAAATCCGAGCTGTCTATCCGATCGGTTTCTCATCTAACCGATCGGTTGTCCCCAAATCATTTTTACCGAGCTGATCATCCGATCGGTAGTCCATCTATCCGATCGGTTGTTCAAATCCAAATTTTACCGAGCCAACCAACCGATCGGCTGGAATACCCAACCGATCGGCCAGACTCACTTCCCAAATCAAATCGATCTAACCGATCGGTACGAGCCCGTATCCGATTCGGCTAGACCGCTTTCGCCCAACAAAAATCTTCCAACCGATCGGCTAGAAGCCTATGCCGATCGGTTGAACCGTCCTGTTCAGAAACCAACAAAAAAATTTCTTGCTTTCTAAGTTTTGTTTATTTATTTTTCTTCTTTCTTTTGATTTCTAGTTTTGTTTCTTTTTCCGTAGATTTCTTTTACAAGTTTTATTTAGTTATATTTGTTTAAACATCTTTAAAAAAAAAAAGAGAGTCATAACTTGTTTATTTTTCAAAGTTTTCTTGTAGTAGCTAATAATAATAAATAATAGTCGCCTTTTTCTAAAAGTAGATAGTTTATTTTTTTTCGTTTACGTCATCTTAAAAAAAAATACAAAAAGATTTTCTTAATGTTCGTTTTAATTATGTTTTTATTTTTCACTTTTTATTCGTAATTCTCAATGACCTTTTGCAAATCGCTCCGGGTTTGTATAAACCCGCGTTCTTGGGGTAAACAAATCGTTGGTCCACTTCACGAACTTAAACGTAAGTTCAAAAAGAAGACTCGTAAACCCGATAATACACCAAATGTACCCCCCGAGATCGAGTCATCCGAGCCGTTTTCTGAGATCGATTCATTTAAACCCTTTATCGAAATCAAGTCACCCGAACCTTACACCAAACAACCGTTCATCGAGGAACTTGTCGTTGTAACAAAACTCAACATATTTGAGGAGCAATTCGAAACTCCACCCGATTCCCCAACCATAATCGTCATTGATCCCGATGATCAACCCATGTGGTCAAGCACTAGGACCGTTGCATCAACACCTAGTTCCGCTATTATTCAACGCCCTCTTTCCAACAATTTCCATATCAAGGGTACCCACATACAAATGATTCGGGAGAATCAATTTGATGGGAGAATCCGGTCCGATCCTCACCAACACATCACTGATTTTCTTGAGATTAGTAACCTATTCCAATATGGTGAAAATCAAGAGGAAGCGATTAAATTGAGGACTTTTCCTTTCTCATTAACTGGAGAAGCCAAGATTTGGTTGAACGAATTAAATGAAGGAACAATTACTACGTGGGAAGACATGAGAAAAGCTTTTATTAGCCGATACTTTTCTCCTGCAAAGTTTAAACGTCTCCTGAATGAAATTCATAACTTTCACCAACTCGATCACGAAACTCTCGTTGATGCTTGGCTCCGAATGAAAAATATGCTTCGCACTTGTTATGGACACGGTCTAACCAAAGGAAAGATAATTCAAACATTCTATCATGGTTTAGACGATCCAACTCAAGGAATTCTCGACGCTGGAGGAATTTTCCTCCATAAAACCCCAACGAAGCATTCAAACTCCTCGAGGACAAGGTCCAACTCAAGCTCAATTTTTCTGAAAATTCTCTAATCGTGCCAAAACCAAAAACCGTTGTTTCCGCCGGTGGAAGCAACGTCAATTCCGATCATTCCTTATTGATGGAGAAATTGGAAGCTCTAGCTAGACATATGGACAATGAATTCAAGAACATAAGAGGAGAGCTGAAGGAGATACGAGATGCTCGTAGATACGATGAAGATGACAATGCTTCAGATTACCACACGGATGATGACATGCTGATGTTTGAACCTAATGAAGCAAGATATCACGACGGATATCACAATCAAAATTCCAAAAATTCGTACTCCTATTCAAGCCAAAACCCGAACCATGACCATCCTCACTTCCTACCCCAAGATGAAATGCCACATCCATCACAATATTCCAAAACCTCACCGGAGGAGATGATAGAATGGATGGAGGCAAATGAGAGTATGAAGAACCATGTGGTGGCAAAGAAGTTGGGTGAGAAGCAAGAAGTCCATTGTACCGAATCACTTCCTCATACAACAAATTCCAATCCAAGACATGAATTTGTCTACAAATCACCACCAATTCGAAATGAACATGATAAGGGTGATGTTGAAGTTATCGAGGAGGATGAAACTGAACCCATTCCAACCATGCCTCACCTGAGTCCAATCACATCTAATTCACCAACCGAGTCACCTTTTCTCGAGGATTGCACCGAGCATATCCCAACCACTGAACCCTTAGTAAGAGAGAAGATGTGTGTACACGATGAATTACCGACTCATGTTGGTAACGAGGAACTGGATGCAACTGGAGGCGTTGGAAATGAAGTCTTGAAAGAGAAAGAGATTGAAAAGGATGAAAAAGGAGTGTCAAAGATACCCTACAGGAGTGGAGAATTGGAAAGAAAGCTTGACGAGTGGTATAATCCAGAAAATCGAGTTTCTTCAAAACAAAACGGTAGGACCAACCCAACTCCTCCAGCTCATATTGAAAACGTGAATGACATATTCACGAGGAGTGGAAAGTCCGATGACCCTCTAAAAAATCAAAAAGATTCGCCACCTGTCTTCGTTTTTAATAAAATTAATCAAGCGTTCAAGATAACGAAAAGGGATTATCACGTGGTCAAATCAAAAGAATTCCCGTCACTTGAGAAGTACATACCAAAGATCCCATACCCTCAACGTTTAAGAACCGAAATTCCCCATTTGAACCGTATCGTCAAAGAATCCTAATCCGGGGAAGAGTCTAGCTAATGACTCAGTAATAAATTAAGCGCTTCTCGGGAGGCAACCCGAGCTTTTACTTGTTTATTTGCTTATTTCTGTTTTAAATAAACATGTACACCCTTTTTGCAGAAATTCTTTTCAAAACTTAGAAAATCTTAAGTGTGGGGGTGCTACATGCTAATATATTATTGTGTACATATGTGTTTGTGTGTTTTATTTACTTGTGTTTATTTTCGTGTTCATTACGTTATGGGTTCTTGTTTTGTCATTAAAAAGTTTTAAGTAAAATTTGTTTTGTTTAAAATAAAATAAAAAATAATAATAATAATAAAAAAAATGTTTTGAACTTTGTGGGTATGTTCACTGGAAACCCTCACGAGACTTCACTCGTCCACTCGGGCCACCGAGGGGTTTAAAAGGCTTGTTGCATGCGCTAAATGCAACCGTGATGCCTACGAAAGTGAGTTTTAGGATTTTACGTGTTTTTTGTAGTTTAGTTTATTTTTGCAGATTTAATAAGCTCCTGGAGATTGGATTATTGGTGATATTACACTTGGTGTGGAGATGTTTTGTGAAAGAGAAATTGATTGATCTCATAAGCTTATGCTAGCATTTGCTTAGCACCTTATCATATGGAGTTCGATCGCAATTTCTTGGCCCGGGAAGTTTCGTTTCTCTTGGACTATTTATTTATTCATTTATTTTCCCTATTTTACATGCTTTGAAGTTTATTTTTCACAATGAGTACAATGCTTAACTTAAGTGTGGGGGAAAGTTAGATGGTAAAAAACGAAACTGCTTTTCAAATTTATAATTTTTTAGGCCAATTTAAAATTTTGTATACTTGTTTGCCCTTGTGATCTAATTGTTTTCTCGCTTTTAGGATAATATATTAGAATAGCTGGATCATCCACTGGTGAAATATGTAATTTTGAAAAATTGAGATGTGTCCCGATTAATATTGCAATCCATTCTGGGATCGATAACATTTGCTAACACATATTATAGCCCTTTCCACTAAATTGTGAGGATTTGAGCCTATTTCATATAGCATACATCTTTTATGCTTGGATCTTTTGCTATGAGTGTGCCGGTGATTTTATTTATTCTAGAACTTGTACTTGGAAATCATTACCAGATCGCAGTAAGATCGCATTCGTGTGATATAAGTGTATTCGTGTGATAAAGAGGCACCCTTAGGATTAAACCAAATGGCCTTCCGTTTACATCTAATGATATATTAGCTAGCCACACTGGCTAGTTAACCACCCATATGGACCTATTTGTTAGCGTTTATCTTTAGCGCTAGATACCCCTAGTTAAACCCTCCGAGCCATCCTTTTCATTTTTGATTAAATCCAGAAAAATACAAAAATATTTTACACTTTAAACCTTAGCCTAACCCTTTGTCAAATTCTAAACGGTTGGTTGCTAGTTGCTTGGTTGTTGGATTGTTTTTGATGATTATTAGTTAGCCACACTTTGCCATTCGTGTGTGCCATTTCGACAAAGATGAAGATTGATCACCTTTACGTTTTGTATTTTTTGTGGTGTATGCTTATGCGAAGTGTGGGGGAGATGTGATGTATGAAAGAAAGATTGAAAAAAAATGTGAAAAAAATGAATGAATAAGTCATCGAAAAAAAAAATGAAAAAAAAAAAAAAAAATATATGTGATGACAATTATAGCCAATGTGCTATATTATTATTATGAAGATGAAGGAAGATGAAGTATGTTTGAGATATCGATTAGCCAATGTGCTAAGACGTGATATACATATATATTTGGTGATCGATATGTGAAGAGGAGAAAGTTGTTAACTATAATCATTTACGGGTTTGCGGTTTGTTTAGTAACTAGCAACATGGGTATTAGACTTGACTTTATTTTTTTTTATTTTTTATTTTTCTTTTAAAACCAATTTCATAAATACTCCCATGCCTTATCCTTACCCTTTTGACTTTGTGAAATTATCAAGTGCATGGATATTGTAGTGACCATCCGGTTTTTGAATAGTTGAAAAACGTTGCTAGCGAGCTAGTGCGCGTTTTGGTGACCATCCGTTATGTAAGTAACGTCGTTAGCGAACCAAGGTACAATCTAGTGACCATCCGTTGCTTAACTAGTCAAGAATTCGTTGTTAGCGAGCTATAATGTTCTTGTATGAGATAGTTCCACGTAAGTCTGATATAACCCTTTAAGCCTTACACCCGAATAAAAGACCTCTTTAGATGTTTACACTTGGTGCTTACGCCTCGTCGGTGGAGTTTTGTTTCTTGTACAAGCTTATGGTAATAAACGAATCATGACCGAACAATGAGTGTGATTTCTCTTATATATACTCCACTACCTAAATAAATGAGTGATTGAGTGAATTATACTTCGTTTCTTTTTCGTGAGGTGATTAGAAATGTTACTCAAGAAAGAAAATCTTCATACATCTCAGTTTTTCACCATAACGCTTAAAAACGATGAATCTTATCTTGTACTTGTACTTGGTAGATTTGCATCATAATTTTTATAATCATTTTTCATGCACCATGTGGGATTTATTTTTCTTAATATTTGCTTGAGGGCAAGCAAACCCTTAAGTGTGGGGGAGTTTGCGCTCATTTTTCGCTTATTTTTCTCTTTTATTATTAAATATATATAAAAAAAAATATAATAATTTTTTTTTCTCTGTCCAACCGATCGGATGGAAGTGCAAACCGATCGGATGGATGCCTCGTTAAAGTTTTTAAATTTTTAAAATTTTCTTTTCGTTTTGTCATTAAGGTTTGAATTTTAGTTTTTCTTTTCTTAGATTTGCTTGAGGGCAAGCAAAGTTCAAGTGTGGGGGATTTGATAACGCTCAAATCTAACATGTTTTTAGGAGCGTTATTGTGGATTTTATGCATATATATTGGTCACTTTTATGAACTTATGGTACTTAATTGAGTATAATTTATGTTTTAGGTTCATGGAAGCTCAAGTACAAGAAAACGGAGAAAAAGACGAAGAAATGATCAATAAACGAAGATTTATGCATGTACGAAGAATTCCCGACAAAAGAGAGTCTCTTGGAGTATATTCGAGAAGATAAAGTCATGAAGTTGTCACTCCAAAGACTCAAGAATAAAGAACAAGAGGGAAAACGAGGAAAGAAATGAAGAAAAGAAGCTCAAACGAAGAAATAATGGAAGACTCGTTGTTCCCGACACACCTCCACCATTTTGGCCATATCTTGAGCATACGAACTCGGATTTAGTTGATTCAAGCGCCCACGGAAAGCTAAGAGAAAGATCTACAACTTTGTTTTTTTATCATTTTTGGCCAAAATGCTCCATCCGATCGGTAGGAGCCCGCAACCGATTCGGATGGAGCTAACTTTTGCATCCATCCGATCGGTATTGCCCTGTATCCGATCGGATGGCTGAATCTGCCTTCTCCAAGTTATTTTTAATGCTTCTTTAAGTGCCATTAAGTCCCAAGTCCGATCATGTGCCTCTATTAACTCCTAAACCTGCTACTTTATGACACTTTGTGCACAAGTTACTTACTTGTTGGCTAAGGGTGGCTTCTACCTATAAATAAGACTACTTTGGCATGGTTTCAAATGTGATATTCTAGCCTCCAACCTTAAGGACGAATTTCCACAAACTATTATCAACCCCAAAAGGCCACAAACCTCTGCCATTTCCAGAAGTAGTGCTCAAGTGCTTGACGAAGTGTTCGGGTGTGATTTTCCGGCTTGGTTAGAAGTTGTAGTTGATTGGAGGCTTGAAGGTTGCTATAATCCTTCACCTTTGCCTATTGTAATCCATACTTTGGGTAAACTTTGTTACTTTTATATTTCAAGATGTTTGTTATTGATATGATTTATGAGTTTATGTCTTTGGTTGACATGAGTGGTTAGTTTTATTTATACTTGTTTGGAATCATGTGAATATTGATATGGAGTGTTTGGTATTTTGCAATATAGAATTATGGTTTTGCTTATAAGTTTGTTTGAATATTAACATGTCTAAATAACTTGTTGATGAATCATAACCGGGTTTATAAGGTCGAAAGAACTTCTTGTTATGATTTGTTCCAAATGTTAATGCGCATATATGTTTGGCATTTCATGATTGACAACTATGAATAAACATGTTAAATGGACTTGTTTAGGTCGAAAGGGTTCTTATGAACAAATTGGTAAAACTAATATTTCTAACAAATGGTTTATAATGAATTGGTTTATAATAACAGGCCGAAAGGGTTAGACTAAACCATGATGTATGCAATTTCATGATATCACCATTGAATTGGAATTGTATGAACTTTGATTTTGTTTGCTATTGCTTAAATATCTACCCGATACTCCATACACTCCATTGAAATAGACACTAATGCCAAACAAGTATTGTTTTTAATCTTATTGAATTCACATAATCATCATTCTTAGTGTTACTTGTTGCTTATATGGTATTTTTGGTCGTGACAACCAATTACCACCTTTTAATTGCTTATTGTTACATAGATTCTTCACAACTGAAAACACCCAAATCCCAGTGAACGACCTCGGCTTACCAAACAAAACTAGCTACATACGAAAGGGTCATACTTGCCCGTGTGTTCTTAGCTTTATTCGGTAATTCGTGTTATAAATTTGAAACTAGTAGTCGCGAGACACATCACACCTCTTATTTAAATGAGGTTGACTGGTGATTATGTTTAATAAAGTACGGTGCAATATTAAATGATTTCCAAACCAATTGTCACTCTTTTTTTTTACGAGGCTTGCGGACCCGTACTGCGTGCATAGGTTTGATCTAATTACTGTTCAACGTTCATATTGTCATGTGGGGCTAATAACAAAGTTAATGTTATGCATTTTAGACCCGTGCTACGTACATCGGTTTGATCTAATTGTTGTTCTCGTAATTTGCGGCACTACTTTTTATGAAAATGTTAAAATCGGGATGTTGAGTAAAATCGTGGGTCATATGTTTGAACGTTAATATTTTCATGCGGGGTTAATAACGAAACAATCAAAATGGTATTTAGGTTTTATAGTCTTGAACATTGAGGGATGGACTATAAATTTTGTCGTGATAGTATTAAATCTAGTGCATTGCACACATTTTTGGTTTGTTCCGTACTCGGTGAATTCGTGGTATTAATTTTGGTTATGAGTTAAGGTAAGTTTTTTTGTTGATGCTGAATTCAATACTTTAGTTTGGTTATACAAATATTTTAAGTTCGGAACGATGAGTAAAAGGGTTGGTCATATACGTTAAATTTAAGTTGTTGTTATGGTGTAGTATGTTAATGTTATGCATTGTATTTTTTGAGGGCCTTATATGTCAAAATGTTTAATATGAGGGTTTTTATGTTAACTTTTAAATTTTTTTTTGTTAATACTGAAATGATAGTTATGCATTGAGAAAAAGAAGTGCCCTTCAATTAAACGGGTGTTATTATGCATTATGATGCCTTCTCAGTTTACTGTTTGTTTGTAACTCTCAATGTTTTAATCTTGTATAAGACACTTAATCATAAATGTAATAGTCATTCTCATCCATACATTTTACGATCATTTTTCCTCACCTAACCTGATCAATGGCTGCTACTCCGAATCTTGATGAACTTAAACATGCCTGTGGTTCAGACGATCTCAGTGTTGCTTTCATGTTCTTATTCTCTCAGGAAATAACTGAAGATGACGGTTTTTTGATACGTATTGTGGAAGAATGCAACCAACTTCGAGCGAAGATAGACAAACGTGAACAGAACATCCGTGAGACTGAGACTTTTGGCCCTTTGAATGAAGCTGCTACCAAAGCTTGGGATTGTCTTGTTGAAACTTAGTAGAGGGGGCAGCAGAGGCTTCGACATTTGACTTCAATCCTGGTGGAAGCTCGTGAAGGAATTGTTGAGAAGGTGGGTCATGTGACCAAGATGGGGTCTGATGAAGATGGAGATGATTAGGTTCTCTTCATGTGTTGGTTTTGTGTTTTGGTCTCATGTTATGGTTTTCTTATATTATCTCTTGTGAAGCTTTTTATTAATGAACAATTAGTTGTAATTATTATTGAGGTATGAATGAATGGAATGCAACTGATGAATGATCAGTTTTTTTTAACTAATTATATGTTTGATTATGTTTTTGTTTTTTCATTTATTTTCTACATTATTATTTAAGTTGAAACATATATAGTCTTTATTGTGTGTGTTGACTTTTTCTCTCTCACACACACATGCATAAAAGACTTCAAAAATGGATCTGGTGAAATTTATCGATATGGTGATTTTAGGGTTTTCATTTTCAGTCGACATTAATGTAATCAAACAATAAATAATCAAACAAAGCTATATTTTTGAGTGTTTGATCATTATTCTGAATATCGATTTGGGAGTAGCTTTAGTCATCCAGGTATTGTTTTTTGATTTGTATGCTTATCGGAATTTTGTACATGGGTTTTGGATTTAAGGGTGATTAGTTTAATGAGTGTATTTGTAAATGTGTAAATTCGTTTAAAATTTGTTACTTTATGATGTTTTGTGGTTTGGAGGGATTATCGGGAACTCGTATGAGTCTTATTGTCTGATTAAAGAGGTTTAAGGAGGGTATGTATTGGGTTTTAGTATTTGAAATAAGAAATTTTGTAGGTGTTTATGACTATAATCCACTCTGCTTATAATTTTTTGTTGGAAATGAAATTAGCAAATTGTGAACAATATCTTCAATATAGTAAGCTTTAGGGAATCAATTTGCTTCTTGAAATTTATTAAGCATAATATAATAAGTGATAACAGTACATTGATTTATCTACAAAAGAAGTCCTTGCAACTTATGTAAAATCAAACAAATAATTAGCGTAGGTAGCTCAATTCCCTGGCTTGTTGCGCCTATGCATTTTGCAGAGTATTCTGCAAACACAAATGTGTGAGATAGCTGTTATAAATTTAGAAGGATGTAAATATGGATTTAGGAGTGGTGTTTTATTAGTAGAAGGATACCTGTGGCTGTTAATTTAGGTTTCCAAAAGTCTCCTTATAAACAATATTTCGGGTATGTCCCTTTAGATTGGTGTCTGTGTCTTCCAGCATAAGAATTTTGAGTCCATCGGGGCTTGTCACCCTGGATTTGGCAAGTAGATACCTACATGATTTAGCGATTGTCCTTGGCTTTTGTTAATGGTCATTGCATAGCATGGTTTGATAGGGAACTGCCGTCGCTTCATTATGAATGGCCAGTTTGTTTGTGTTGATGTCATTGTGATTCTAGGAATAAGCACAATGTCTCCTATATGTGACCCAGTTAGGATTTTTGCACGGATAACAAATTGGCCCAAATCAGTAATGATGAGCCGAGTCCCATTGCATAGCCCTTGAGTTGGATTTACATTTTGTAAAAGCATTACTGGGAGCTCCTTTTTTAAGGACAGTGCATGTGGTGGCATTCCTTGGAAATTTAACGAATTTAAGAACTCAATTGGGTATAGGTCTTCTTTGCCAGAAGCATCGGTCGAAGCCTTGCATACCTCATCTGCACTATTATAGGTCATGGGTTGGCCTTGCAACTTTTCAAACATATAGGCATTGATTGCATCAGCGTCATTATTTTTGGGTGTTAGAATGGCCCGTTCTTTTAGATAATCGTCCTCATGCTGTCTTGTTGTAAATTCTGGAAAGGTGTTGTGACAAATGGTAATTTTTTCCCTAATATTTAACTGATAACTGTCCATTTATTATGACTAAAGCACCAAACTAGGCATTTATATGATTATCACGGGAAAACAGACCCACACACTGTGTCACACAGTAACCCACCAAAATTTATAAATCTCACCAGGAACAGTGAATTTTCCCAATCTCACATTTCACAGAGTATAATGTAGTAAAAACGGGAGGTTATCTCATTTTTACTCAAAGTGAAACCACACGCATACCGATATCACAACAAAAACAAATTTAAAACTCAGAATTTATTTTAAATTCACAAACTCTAAATTCACTCAAGTATTATGAAATCGTCTCTAAAAATCCATTTTTCCATATTCACATTGGTTCCGGGAAAAACCCGAATTTAACTCAGTTCAGCGGGACGCGGGTATAATTTACTCATTCCCTTAATTAAATCAAACCAGTATATATATTAAAATAAAACCCCACTCACACACCAACCAAAAATATTGTCTCCTTCTTCCCCTAGGTTTTGTCCACCTATCCCTATCCCTAAAATGAAGCCGTGATCCATCACCATCCCACTCCTCTGTACACCTCTCCTTTTTGATCAAAACAATGACCATCGTTTTCACAGGTCTCGATTTCCTAAAGTCAACCCTAGGAAACTACATAAGATGAGGAAAGAACACTCGAATGGAAGTTTATCTTCCCCCAAATCCGAAAGTAAGTATGGAGTTAAAATCCATTTTTCTCTTTTTAAGCCACTATTCTAGGGACAATCGAATCACACCTCACCAATTACACTCAAAATTTCCGAGAAGAGCAAGAACACTCAAGAAAGAACAAGTGATTGAGGTGGTTATGGTTCGATTTGGGATAATTGGGTTTCGAATTTGAGTCTGGTTCGAGTCTCCTGAGTTAGACCCAAAAAGGGCAAAGGGAAAATCGCTCCCCCTCTCTCTCGTTGCAACACAAACTAGCATCCATAGTGGGCAATAAGAATTTATGGTTACACCGTTGCTTCAAGCTTAGGACTTAACCATTTTGACCCAAGGTTGAACCTCAATCGGGGTAAGACCTCCCTTGCTCAACTCGAACCCACAAAGACTGTCAAACATAATAGATTATCCCTTTGTTGGTTGGATTTAGGTTAAGACACATAAGGTGCCAAGAGTACTCTTTGTCATAAGAGTTATTCTCACACTCGTAATGGGTCTTTTCCCTGTCGAAACGAGAATGGTTATGTCAAAACCAAAGCCCCTCATAACACCGAGACACCTATATTTAGGAGTTGAGTAGTACTCGACCCAAGGTGAGCCAAATCTTGAGATTCCCAAGGCTTTAGAGGTCGAAATGTTAGTCGAAAGTCTGCCAGGAACACATGAAGTCCGCTGGGACTTGTATGAGTGTACATTGTGTTTCCAGGCCAAACAAAATTAGCCCACTTAGGACCCATGTGCAAGCCCAATCAAAACCACCCTTAGTCTAGTCCATGTTGTACCAGCGAGGTGAGTTAGCTTCGGCTAACTTGAGCCCACCAGGCCCAATGCGGCTGTTGGTGGCCAAGACAATCAGTCCAGCCCATCACCAATATCCCCCCTCCTTCTTTGACTTAGTTGGGCCGTAGCCCAACAAGTATTAACCGTATGAAATTGTTAACGCGGATATATATTAGTCGCCAAGTAAAATTTTCTTAGCCGACCACACAAACTTAGTATCGAAACTAACATATATAAAAACTTGTGTTGTCGTAACTTAAAAATTCGCCTACTATACAATTGGACCCTTAACTTGTAGTTGTCACTTAAAAATTCGTCATACGCTTATACTAGATTTTAGTACGTAAAATTTACATAAAAGATATAAGTCGCCAGGATATAAAACCTGATTAAGTTATTAACCAACCGAATTTCTATTAAGTATAAGGTAGAACACACATTAGTAAGTATATAATTTGGCACTTATACTCTTTGTTTCGAGACTAAATCAACCAATAATCATGGCAATTAACGAAAACTAGAAAAATGAAATTTTAACAAAAAGCTTTACTTAATTTATTATAACGAGATCAAAGGTTTTCTAAACTTGTAATTTCTAACCACGAGTCGTAACTAATAGTTAATAACCTTAGTTGATTTTTAGTAAATGAGATAAACCAAATTTTTATTAAACTAACTTTATATTACATTTTTTACAAAACATTAAACTTTTAGATAATAACGTCACTTACACTTAATTTTGTTTCAAAATTCTATATAACAAAATATAACGACTAAACTACACGACCTTAATATATATATATATATATATATATATATATATATATATATATATACTAGATGTCGAAGCCCGCCCGATGGGCGGGCATGACTTATAATTATAATTTTTATGGTGCCAGTTAACGGAAAATTATTTTTAAGAACGCCGATTTTATTTAATTTTGTTATAGTATTAGTTTACATTTAAATAATTTTACGAAAAGGGGAGGTTGACGTATCGCCCGATGGGCGGACATAACTTATAATTATCGCTTTGAAAAAATAAGTTAACGAAAAATAAGATATAAATGTACCATTTTTTTTTGAATGCATTGGAAATAAACGGTTATTGAATATGAGAGAAACAAAGTTTCAAAGTGGTACGCAAGAACAAAGTATCAAAGCATAGCCCGTTCGATGGGCGTGCAAGTCTTATAAATATCGTTAAAAAACTTACGTTAACAAAAACATAAGCTATAGGTATAACCAACATTCGAATGAGTCTTTCAAGGATGTGCATATCCAGCTATCTATCCTAAGTAGTTAAGGACCAAAATTTTGGTGTTTCGGTCAAGGACCGAGATACGAAATTTTTGAAATTTCGGTGGTATTTCAGTGGTATTTCGGTAATTTTTTTTTATAAAGCTATTAATTTTATATTTTTTATATATAAGTTTAAGACTTAAATGTAAACTATTAAAGATAGAGAGGGTCAAATGTCTAAATACACAAACTTATTTTAAGGTTTAGAGACTAAATGTAAAATAGTGAAAGATAGAGGGGTTAAATGTTAAAAATTTTAAACTTATTAAAACCCTAAAACACACCAGCCGTATCTTTTCAAAAAAAAAAAATAGATCCAGCCTTTCTTCCCTTTCCTCTCTTCCTCCTTGGGTTTCTGCTGGAAGTTGCAGCGCTGCCGCCGTCGGAATTCGTCGCCGGAAACGGATTCAAGGTACAAAATCAATACTATTGACTGATTTGGCCCAAAAAAACATAACAACCGGTAATACCGCCTTTTCCACCGAAATTTTGGGTATATTTTCGGTCAATTTCGGTATATTTTCGGTCAATTTCGCCGATTATTTCGGTAGCGAAATTTGAAACGAAATTTTATGGGACCTCCGAAATCCGAAATACCAGTGGTATTTTGCCGAAATTGACTACACAGTATCTATCTGAACGGGAACCATTCCTTCTGGTACTTGTTGCGTCTGCATCCCTTTATTCTTCTGGTTCAAGCTTTAATGTGATGTTTCTACGGTGTGCATTCAGACACATTTGTTATTACGGAGTAATAAATTAAAAAAGATACAAATATATATATATATATATATATATATATATATATATATATATATATATATATATATATATATATATATATATATATATATATATATATATATATATAGGCCACCTCGTCCATTTTGACACCCATTTATCCGTATTAACCAAATTAACTTATACGCCCATTTCAAACATCTAAGTATTCCTTAAGGTAAAGGAAAGAGTAATTATATAATGATGGCCTTTTTGAAGTGATATAAGCTTTTGCTATATGGGCTCTTCATACGAAATAAGAACAGAAGATCACAACATCAAAATTATCACAAAATATCAAACTATGTACCAAGAAGAATGATTTTCAATAGTTGTTGAGGGTTATAAAAGAATTATCACGTTAGGTTTGACTTGTGGAACAACCAACTTTTCGAGTACTCATAGTCTCGAAATGCAAATTCTATATTTCTATGTCATATGTTGATTATCATATCAAAAGCAAACGTATTACTTCATCTCGAATACCATAAGAATGCGAAAAATGTACCTAAAAAACATGATGCCAAATATTTTACTACGTTTCATTCTATTTTATGTATTCTATGTTAGCAATTTTGTCTCTACAATAAGATATATATTTAATCATAATGTATAAACTCATGGGGATAAACATAAGCTTTTTCTATAGGCAACATATTGTTTTTTTGAATCACACTTGGAAATCTCATATATAAGTATACTATTATGTCAAAGACTTGCTCAAATAGTCAAATATATTAGTTGGTTTTTGTGATAAGTATATTTATGATGTAAGACTTATTATTAAATCAAGACACAACATGCCAAATGATTATCAAGATAAGAACTTTTTTAAATTTCATTATTAATCCTTTCAATGCTCAAACACACCCATTCCTACTTTTACTTGTTTACCAAAAAACCACAGTGGAAGCATGTATGTTCTTTGGTTCTATAATCTAATTGATTTATAATAATAAAGATAATTTTGTATCAATAAAACACGTTCCTTAAATATCATCACGATTACAAATTCTAAATGACTGAACTATCTTACATTACGTCCTACAAATGGATGCTCCAACAAAACAAACATATAAAATAGAGGTGGCAATTGGTGCCCAAAATGAAAAAAATTGGCTAATTTTGGCTACTTTGTAAAAGATTTGGCCAAATTTAGCCCCCTAATTTTTTTTTTGAAATGGGCACAACGGGCACATATTTTCTCTCAATTAGAGAACATTATAATAGCTTTTGAATCAAAACTTATATATATATAATATTTAATTTTTTAAATATAAATGGGGTATTACGTTTAAGGAATTTATTTCGTCATTTTCGGTCTTCTATAAAGCGATTTGTTGTGCTCGTTTAGCCCGTGGCCGTTTAAGCTCGTGGCTATTCTAGCCCGTGCCCGTGCCCGCCCGGCCCGCCCGTTTTGCCACCTCTATAAAAGGTTGATAATTTAGATGTTACCCAAATCCATGCCGAGTTCTAGCAATATCGCAACTTTCTCACTCTTCACTTATCTTTTGGCACCCGTAGATTCTCTGAGCACCTTTTGAAGATTTTATTTTAATTCTACAAACCACTCTTGTACTCTTGCAACCTCTTATACATGTCCTCTTGCATTTTGACCTGAAAATCCCTTTTAGAACATCAATTAACTAAACAAATTAAACCTTACTTTTGTTTCCTATAAACGAATCAGCAAACTCATCCACCTCTACCATAATGTTGAAAATTTGCGATGATAGACGCCACCATTTACAATTTTTCTGAGTTTCTTCATATATAGATTAACGGACACTTTGCATTCAATAAAATGTGATAATGCAATATGATAGCAAGGTTTATGAGGTTCAGAAGGTTAACATTAAACAGTGAATTGGAGAATGGGGTTTGGTGTTTTCAGTTACAATTTATGGTAGGTATTTTGCAGGCAAATGACTTAAGAATAAGTGAAGTGCTCACCTATTAACGTTGCAACTGGAAGAACGCTGCCGATAAACATGCTATATAGAACTCGTAAAACTAAAGTTCGACTTATGAAATTCAAGACTTAGGTAACTTACCTTTATTATAAAAAGTGTTTTAGTAGAAAGGTTGCAACTCAACAGCATTATTCCTGAACCTGCATTTTTGAATAAAAACATTGTAGTTTTATAGACCATTATACAGAAGCCTCACAGAAACAAACATTTGATGAGTTTACCCTTTAACAGCTACAAAAATTGATGAGCCAACTGAATATACCATTTGCTCGACAAAAACGCTTCAATGTAGACCGGCTAACTGGAAAAAAGCATGTTTAGACCAAAGTTATGATTATGCCATCTAAATGTGAACTAATGAAAGACTATAAATGGGATAAATATTCTTTATACACAACGTTGCATATCAACATAGCATTAATAGTAATGGTTGTGATGTAGGGAAACATCAACGTTGCATATCAAGATAGCATAAGTACAGTGGTGTGCACCAACCGAATCAATTTAACATCTTGAGCATCTAATGAGTTATAATGCATAAAGGGATTAGTATTTTGGTATCCATTAATTGATTTAAGTGCTTACAAAAGAGTCTTGTAGAGTAATTGTCAAATTACCTTCTTTGTTTCACGGTGTGTAAATCTCTGGAAATGTCACTCTACACTCCTGTAATTTAAGCTCGTCATCCAACAACCACAAACACCAAATGGCTCCCTTCAAAAACTTTGACGGCAGGATCTTCTACAAATTAACATAAAGTCGTCATATCAATGTCTTTTGTATCTAGTCTTGTAGCAAGGGCGGGACTGATTACCATCTCTCTTATCATACTCATAACACGGCCTGCATACTGGTACCTCTTTAGTCATATGTGGTCTGCTGTATTGCAATCGAGCTGCTGTATCGTTGTGTTTGGACATTTGGAATGGCTGGTGGATCCAAGAAGTAAGTGTACCTGTTCAGTGATTTTATATTAGTTTTATATGGTGAGACTACTTATATTTACTGTTTCAATTTTTTTTTAGTTACTTGCACGCTGTGTATCTGTTGTGTTTCCGGAATCTCTGGATTTAGGTAGTAATATGTCGCCGGCATGCATGTCAAGTAACTGATCAATGTTAATCAAATGTAACCTATTACATAAAAGTATGATCCTCCGATCCTCGCACAAAGATTTCCGAAAATCTGCTTTTATCATAAGGGGGAGGATAAAATGAAGCTGGAATCTAACATATCAATAAATGGACCAAAGACCAGTTTCATAATATACTACGGATCCACATAAAAGGGTTAAAACTTACTTTATTCCGCCATGATCAGTTAACTTTGCGAAATCAATCAGGTCACAGTAATAGTATGTCAGCTCCAACTACTGTAATACGATTACTTCTTGCAGCAATGAGGTTAAGGAACACTCAGATGCTAGAGAATACTTCCGTCATTTAAACATTTGATTGTGTTTTCTGCATATTACCGATCTGACAATTTAGTTATAAGCACATTAAGAAGGTTTTTAGATGTGCGCTTTGAAACTAACGATGTAATCTGAATTACCAATTACAAAATCAACTGTAATAAAATGGAGTGTGGGAGATAGTGTTTAGAGTTGTAATAATCAGATAATCAGTGTTTGAGTAACATATTCTGATCATTTAAGAAACTCACATAATGATTGACAAAAAAGATAAGTTTCTTGTTATTTTAATAGAAGTAAGAGCCTGTCAAATGAGTTAAAATAGTGGTAAGCAATCTCATGTTACCCTTTTTATAGCCATTTATTGCTGCTGGTACGAACTAATTAGTCACGGTTCAGTATTTGCCCCTCAGACCAGCAGAATTCTAAACCCAAAAAGTGAGTATTACAACTTAAAGTCAAATCATCAGTTATAAAACCTATATCCAAACACCCCAAAAAGAATAAATAAAAAACTGGTAATTTTGTGTGAAGTCACAGTAGGAAGGAGTAGTACCATGAGAATTGTGTGAGCATCATTCTCTTTTGTCCTCCTCAATAACCTCAAACACATTATCCGTTATAATTGCTGATTTCCTCTCCATCAACTCTCCCGACACTTTGACTCCACTGGTGGTCAAAGAGAAACTTTCTTCTTCAATGTCTTCAACCTCCGAGTATGAATATCTGAAAATAGTATTTCAATGATAACAGTCAGATCATAGTTTAAACTACTTTTGAAGTATATATTAACAAAAAATTTGAATTGAATAAAGTAGCAGAAGTTGTCGATTTAGGGTTTTAGGTTTTTTGGAAGGGTAGCGAGATTAGCAGGTGGGATTTTCTTTTTTTTTAGAATATATTAGGGAGTTTGTGACATATACACCTTTATTGGGATGATGTTGTGACATATACACGTTTGTTGGGATGGTGTTGACGTGTTGTGATGGTTATGACTATTTTGACAGTAGAATGAAAAAATTGGGCATTTATATCTCCGTTTGCTCAACTCTTCATCTCTCTTCACTCGGTTTTGAGTTAAAAAAAGATGAGCACAGTATCATTAGAGGAGATGACAGAACTTAAAAAAAAAAAAAAAAAAAAAAAAAAAGAGATGACTGAGGAAATTATGATATTAGGGTTTTGAGAAAACGTATGGATAATGATTAATTAGATATATGTCGATTAACAAAAATCATTTGAAGAGGTTTATAGATATGGTGTTTCAAAATATAAAACAAAAAAATGTTGGTCTGGTGGTTATCAAGTGTGTTAATGCTACAAATCACCCAAGGTTCGATCCTTTCTAGTGAATTTTTTGTACTAATTAATCTCGGATCATTGCTTAGGTGGACAAATATATAAATAGTTTATGATTATGTGGCATTTTTATGGTTATGTGGCATTGAGGTGGCATTTATGTGGCATTATCTACGTGTAATGCCTCCTGTTATATATAATGTATATATATATATATATATATATATATATATATATATATATATATATATATATATATATATTTCGATTATATTATATCTATTCGTGCTTCAAATCGTTCATTTCATTGTCTTCCAAATTCCGTCGCTCAAATTCCTATAAGGTTCTCGTTTCCTCATTACCGTACATTTACGCATTTCGTAGAGCTAATCCTTACCATTACTTAGGAATCCATTCGTAACTTCACTTGCTGCCACACAAGTGACAACAACATAAACACCTTAAAACAAATGAATTAAATTTTGAAAAGACTTGAATTAATACTTGAAACTAAAACATGGTTTATTAATCTAGGTTGCGTGTTGGTGCCGTACACTTCCTAATATCACAGCATTCACTGTTCAGACCATTAAAGGTGAGTTTATAGCCCCATTTTACTTATACTTATTTTACAAATATGGGGTGAGAAACATGCAAATTATTTTATGGACCATAATTGTAACACCTCGATCTTCACTATGAATGAACACCGAGAGCTTTCCTCTTTATCACACAACACACTAGAACACAATGATGACTCACATATACATATTAAGAACAAGAAAGAGTAGTATGGATCATAGGCTAATTTCAGTCAAAGGTTTATTAGCTTTAGTGAAAAGGAAATAAACAATGACAAGGTTACACACACACACACTCTCTTTCATACAAATGAGACACACTGATAAGAGTGTGTGTGTGCGTGGTTTTGTTGTGTTCACAGCCAACCAAAAGGCTTTGGTGGGCTTTCTATTGGACCTTGTAGTGGGCTTGATTAAAACATTACACTTATACATTTGTAACACTAATAAACTAATGCTACAAGCCCACTACTTTAACTACATATTACATGACACACTTAAGACATAAAAACTAATGACCATCACTTTTGCATTTATAAAATAAATGCTAACAATCTCCCCCTAAGGGATGGTCATTCAAATGATGATCCCGTGATTGTTCTTTTGTCTTCAATGACTTGAACTTTGTGTGTCAATGCAAAATAGTCTTCATTCAATGTTCCTTCATGCGCTGTAATCTTCAAAGAATCGTCTCTTTGTCGTTCTTGCCTTGATCTACTCCTTCATTCCAGATGCTTCGTCATTAGTAGATGATGATGGTGGATGGACTTCCATCGGTACTTGCATAAGACAGTTAGCAATAAATCGTCCTTCGGCCATCATGTCGTGAGGCAAGATCTTTGGATCTCATTAAGACTCATACAAATTGTATCCTTTTGAGTGAACACAAGAGTATTTCATAGGAAGTGTTCCTAAGAGATCTTTTGATGAATCTCATGTCTCTAGACTCAATTATGTGCGTTTTGGTTTTAGTCGTCGGAGGCATGGAGCAGAGTGCCACCTTTTCAATATCAACACATCTCGGAATGAGAGGCCGATAGATTATGTAGTGATCTCCGTGAGAAATGAAACAAATATCTTTTGAGAGATATCTGAGTGGATAGGAGGGGTGGTGCAAATGCGTCACTGGGTCCATGACGTCTTGTCTTCAATACCAGTATCACCTTAGTGAATACCGATAGCAGATGTATTGACCCGGTTTCTGTCCTAAGTTTTCATGGAGGGCTATTTCTTTTCACCCTTACAAAAACTTTTCTTTTTCATTCTTCAACCCCTTCTTTCTCCTTTCTCATTATACTCCTTTTTTCAATCTTTCCTAAGGACTTCTAATGCTAAGCTAATGGAATAGTCCTTGGGTAGATCCCTCCGGTTCTGGCGGATCATTGGACATAACCTAACCATAATCACCTTATTACTCCATGATTATCCTAGATTATTTGTCACATGCCATTAAACCTTGTGAAAATCTCTCAACGTGTTTATGAGAAAAACACATTTTATTAACACATCGAGAGTTTTACATTTTTGAAACACTCCCCCTTCACATGTGCTCATGCATTTTTGAACTAAATTGCACATGTTGGGTAGAGTTCGCACATTTGAAATGATCGAATTTCAATGAACATGAACTTCGCGAGACACGCTTACATCACTAGTTAGACTAGCTTGAAATTATTACCCGTCCCGGTCATATTCAAAGATCATCTCTCGAATTGGTACATTCTACTCAGACAAGTCCTTTGCGAGACACGCTTGCATCACTGGTAAACCAGCTTGAAATTATTACCCGTCCAGGACATGTCTTTTCGAGAACGGACATTTAGTTTCGTCAATTCGAGGGTTCATGCTGAGTCTTTTTGAAGAACTCGTTTTGAGATTCAAACGATAAAACTTCTTTTAGATCACATTTTAATCACGTCCTCTCCCCCATATTTATAATAAACACCTAATCTCCCCCTCAAAAATAGCATTAAGTGGTATTTTTGAAAACAGTTGATTAAAATGAAACTTTTTGTGGAGAGACGGACTGATTTTAGCATGAAAAATGGAACATTTTTTTCTTTTTATACTCCCCCTTAATCAGAGCAAATGGTTAAACTTTTGAGTTTAAAAGCATTTAGAGGTCTTTGAGGGAGTTGTTGTGAGCACAAAATTTATAAAAAGAGTTTTGAAAAATCTTTTGAAACAATTTTGATTAAGTGCTCACAGGTTTTAGCTTTTCGCCATTAACATTGCGAGTTCTGATCGGAAATAATCAGAAGTCATCAGTGTGGCCTTTAGTATGAAATCTTTTCGAGTTGAGAACTCGGTCCACGATAAAAGATTTCACAATAAAGCACGGGTTTCGTACTGAAATGCACGAAAGCCTTAATGAAGAAATTTGAGAAACGACATGTTTTAGAAAAACATAAAAAATAACTCTCGCTCAAGCATCTGTAAATACCCGTATCATTGTTGAATAACATTTCTAAGTACGTACAGAATATCGATTAGACGAGAGACATGTCGTGAGAAGAATATTTTTGGTTTTTGATGTTTTATATTTTTTATGGCTTTTTCAAATTTTCTATTTTTTATATTTTGATTTTTTAAAAGGTATGTATATATTTACCAAAAATATATACATAAATATTTACAAAAAAATGTTTACCAAAATATTTACATGCGAAGCTTTATGAAGTAAATCAATGAGATTCGAGAAGACTTTCTAACTCTTCGGGAGTTAGGCTTCGCATTCCAATTCGACGAACTAAGTTTTCAAACCGCTCTTTTGGGAGGGCCTTAGTAAATAGATCGGCGAGCTGGTATTCTGTCTTCACGAAAAACAATTCAACAGTACCCTCTTCAACGTGCTCTTTTATGAAGTGATAGCGGACTCTAATATGCTTGGTCTTCGAGTGTTGCACTGGGTTGCACGAGATGGCTATGGCACTTTTTGAATCGCAATACAAAGGTATGCGGTTGAAAGAGAAACCATAATCCGTGAGTTGTGTTCTCATCCAAAGGACTTGAGCACAACACGCAGATAGAGACACATACTCGGCCTCTGCTGTTGATAAAGCAGTGCAATCTTGTTTTCTTGACGACCAGCCTACTAGCTTTTCTCCCAGAAATTGCGCTCCGCCTGATGTACTTTTCGCTGTAACTTGACATCCAGCATGATCGGCATCTGAAAAGGCAATTAGTGTAAACTCCGAATCCTTCGGATACCAAAGTCCCATGTTAATGGTTCTTTGAAGGTATCGAAAGATCCGTTTAACCTCTTGGAGGTGAAGTTCGGTAGGCCTTGCCTGAAACCGTGCAAGTAGGCAAACAGCAAAATGAATATCTGGTCGGCTTGCAGTTAGGTACATGAGAGAACCAATCATGCTCCGATATTTCTTCGGATCCATGGGTTTCCCATATAGGTCAGCGCCAATTTTTGGTGAAGTGACCATTGGAGTACCAACAGAGTCACAATTTTCCATACCATGTTTTTTCAAAATCTCAATTGTATATTTAGCCTGATTAAGAAAAATACCACGCGGGGATTGATGAATTTGTAAACCCAAAAAGAATTTTAATTCTCCCATCATGGACATTTCAAATTTGCTTTTCATGAGGTTTTCAAAATGTTTTGAATTTGTCGGATTAGTGGACCCAAAAATTATGTCGTCCACATAAATCTGAACAATCAAAATATCATTTTTGTATTTTCTTGTAAACAAGGTCGGATCAATTGTTCCTTTGGTGAAATTATTTGACAACAAGAAAGATGATAACTCGTCATACCACGCCCGTGGGGCTTGTTTCAAACCATAGATTGCCTTCTTTAGCTTGTAGACGTATTCCAGATGATCTTTGTCAACGAAACCGTCTGGTTGACTCACATACACTTCTTCTTTCAGAGTTCCATTCAAGAACGCCGTCTTGATGTCCATCTGATAAACCGTGATGTTCTTGTGAGCGGCATAAGCTAAGAAAATCCTGACTGCTTCAAGCCTTGCAACCGGTGCGAATGACTCTTCAAAATCTATCCCTTCTTCTTGTCTGAATTCCTTTGCCACCAGACGAGCCTTGTTGCGAATCACAGTCTTTTCTTCATCCTTTTTGTTTTTCCATAACCACTTAAGATCAATGACTAGTTTGTCAATTGGTCTTGGAACTAAATCCCAGGTGTCATGGATTTGAAATTGAAGAAGTTCTTCCTGCATCGCTTCAATCCAGGCATTATCTGCCATTGCTTCCCGAATGTTCTTAGGTTCTATGAGACTGACTGAGCAGACATAGATGCACATGTCGCAATCGGTATGAAGTTGTTTTCTCGTCTGAATTGGTCTTGAGGGTTCACCAATAACCTGTTCGATCGGATGGTCTTTTGTCCACTGTAATGTTGAAGGGTACCTTGGATTGTTTGAATGTATGTTAGACGGTTCATGTAATCTGGAAGATGATTCACCAGATTCCGTTCCAAACGGGTTTTCAAAGACTTCTTCGTCTAACACAGTATTATTTTGTTCTTGCTCATCAATTCTTGGTAGAACAATTTCAATGAATGAAGTTTTAGGAGTAAATGATGTTGATGACGTGGAGGGAGATGGTGCGTCAGCTTCAAATGTTGTGGA
The DNA here is from genome assembly GCA_021014915.2 of Artemisia tridentata subsp. tridentata. NCBI lineage: Eukaryota > Viridiplantae > Streptophyta > Magnoliopsida > Asterales > Asteraceae > Artemisia > Artemisia tridentata. Next base: position 276,091,355 of record CP139502.1, read on the forward strand.
TGCATCTTGATTTTGTGGAGGTGGTGGTGGTTGTTGATGTTGAGTGGTTGCAGCGGAATGTTGGTCAGATGCATTTTTCGAAGCGCCACCATAGTATTCATCGTACATGAACTCGAAGAAATTATCCAGTTCTTGAGTTGTGGGTTGTTCGTCATGAATTGATTGAGCTCCTTGAGGTGCGAGTCCCGAACTGATATGTCCGGAAGTCATTCGGTTAAGCGCGGGTTCTAGAGCGAGTCTCTCAGAAGCCATTTGTGAAATTTCATCAAACTTCACATTCATCGTCTCCATTATCTTTTTCGTTCTCCTGTTGTACACCCTGAATGCCCTCGAGTTTTCAGAATACCCAATAAAGATTCCAATATCACCCTTAGCCTTCAACTTTCCCAGATCTTCCCTGTCATTTGTTGGATAGCATAAAGCGCCAAATACATGAAGATAAGAAATATCTGGTTTTCGATTGTTGACAAGTTCGTATGGGGTTTTATTGAATCTTGGATGGATTAGGGATCGGTTTTGAGTAAAACAAGCAGTAGAAACAGCATCAGCCCATAGGAATAACGGTGCACTGGAATAGATCAGCATAGTGCGAGCAGCTTCTACAAGGGTTCGATTCCTTCTTTCAACTACCCCATTCTGCTGTGGAGTTCTAACAGCTGATGTCTGGTGTGTAATACCAGTTTCTTCAAAGAATGTTCTTAACTCCTGATTCACAAATTCCGTGCCATTATCCGTTCTTACTATCCTAACTGGAGCTTGAAGTAGAACTTGAATCCGCTTCAGAAAGGTGATGATGGTGCTTGGTGCTTCATCTTTTGATCTCAAAAACTTTACCCATGTATATCTTGAATAGTCGTCAACAATTACAAGAATATACTTCTTCCCATTTATGCTTTGAACTCTCATCGGGCCACATAAGTCCATATGCAACAAATGCAACCTATCAACCGAACTAGGTACGGGTTTAGGTTTATATGTTGCTCTTTTGCTCTTTCCCTGCTCACATGATGGACATAGGTGTTCTTTGGTGTATTTGAATTTAGGAAGACCGGAGACGATGTTGTCTTTGGCAAGCTTGTTGATCGTGTCAAAGTTCAGATGGGACAAACGTCTGTGCCATAACCAGGATTTTGTTTCACCTGCCCTGGTCATGAGACAAATCGGTGATGAAGAGGCCATTTGGTTTATGTCAATTGCATAGAGATTGGTGCCACGATTCCCAATTAAGAGATCATTCCCCACCAAATTCCTAACAAAGCAAGTGTTTCTCCTAAAAGCAACCTCTAAATCTGCATCACAAAACTGTCCAACAGAGAACAGATTGTGTCCCAACCCTTCGACATAGTAGACCCGTGTGATCAAGTAATTCCCAAAATGAAGATCACCATAACCCAGAATAGCTGCAACGTGATCATTCCCAAACCGTACAGTCCCCATGAACTGCCATACAAAGTTGATCAGCAGCTTCAGATTCCCGGTCATGTGCTTGGAGCAACCCGAGTCTACGATCCAAAGACATATTTCGATAACCTGCCATGAACAGAAAATAATTGCATTTGGAAACCGTATTTCATTTGGTTCCATGGGTTAGGGGTAACACATGAACCATATACACAAAGATGGTTTAATTTTGTTCTAAGGGAACAACTTTTTGTTTGCCATTCTTACGTGTAAACTTTCTACCAGTTGGTTTCCATGCACACAGCTTAAGATAGTCCCTAGGCAATAGAGTACTAGATATGGTCCTAGATACAGCGATGAGACTGTTAAGGTATCTAGTCTTAGCACTAATTCGAGTAGGAACATCTTTCTGTTCAGGCTTATCATTCACATTATCAGAAACAATATCATCACAAGCATTTTCAGACAAAGATTTTTCTTGCATTAAACAAACAGATTCATTACATGCATTCAAAACACTAGTCTTTACATTACATCCAGATGATATTTGTTCCTTATTTGAAAGCTTTAAATTCCTAGGGTGTTCTTCTACTTCCATGCATTCACTTTCAGAGATAGGCGATACTCTAGATTTCTTGATACGGCTCCTAGGCTTTCGCTTGCTCCTAGTGGTGCTTTCTAATCCTGTAGAAGGTAAGGCACACTCATTAGAATTTATGATGTTGTCCTGAGATGTTGTAGCATTCCTAGATTCATTTGGATTATCGTTCTTACTTTTGTCTAACGCCCTAGATGTTTTAGGTTTAGAGGTAGACGCAGTAGTGGGACTAATCCTATAAAGGCCAGGTGCTATTACATTAGTGTTCTTGACAACAGCTTTCTCTTTTTGTTTCTCATTAGGCAAGGGGGTTAATGGTCCAATACCCGTAGTTTCCTCACCCTGCCTTTTTTGACTTGCAAGCTGAGACTTCAAAAGATTGATTTGATCTTGCATATTTTTGTAAGAGCGCTCATACGACAATTTGCCATATTTGCATTCTTCCTTTTTTGTATCAAGTTGTTTAAAATATGTGCAATTTTGTTTTTCAAGTTTCAAAAGCGCCTTTTCATATTTTTCAACAATTTGAGAAGTCTCAGCTCGAAGTGTTTCATCATCCTCAACAGAATATGTTTGGAAAATAATAGACATGATATCGGTCGATAGAGCTTCGAAAGAGAGAGAGAGTCATTTTGATGTTCCAAAACTTTTATGTGTTCCAAGTATTCATTTGCTTCCTTCACTAAGGATTTATGGTCCTTAACAAATTCTGCTGACTCTTTCAAAAGATTATTTTCCACATTTTGAACAACCGCATAGATTGCAGCAACATGTGGATTAATTTCCTCTTCAAAAATCTTTTTCAGTTCATCCTGAACACCCGGAAACCATTCAAACTTGTTATTGTTAATTTTGGAAGCCACAATACGTTGAAGTTTCTCAATTCTCTGTTTAAGATCGACCAAATATAGTCTAGCTGCACTTGAATCATAAGTGTTTTTAGTTGCCATTTGTTCGATGTTAGGCAGATGTTTTGAAACAGCCTTTTGTTTTGTGAAGACCACTGGTCTTTGAAAAAACAATTGTGACTCTTTTTTAACAAGATGAACACCAGAATCTTTATTAAGCTTGTTATAATCAATTGGTTTAATTTCCCTGTTCATTTGTCTCATTTTGACTCGTCTCTTTTCAGTACGCTCAATCGTTTCATCCGAATCATAAATTTCAATCGGATCATGTTTATCATTTAGCACACTACCATCATATAACACATTCTGTACACTCTGAGCTTTCTTGAGATAATAAGGGTTTTCACAACCGATAGCCGTTTTCTTTAGTGTATGTAAAATCGGGTTTTTATCATTTATTAACAAATTAATCGTTTGTGCAGAATGGCCCGTTTTTACAAGTATCCTTTTCACGTTTTGAAAACCTGTCATTCAACTCCTTCTTTTCTTTTTCAAGATTGGAATAAGTTGATTTTTGTTTTGAAAGCTGGTTGGTTAGTTCAGAAATTTCCTTGTTTAGAGATTTGATTTGGTTATTCAAATTAACATCTAGAGTGTTAAATTTGATTTGTAAACGTTTTTCTCTTAACTCAGAATCTTTTAAGCTAACCTCAAGTTCCGACTGTTTTTTGTTATGAAAATCATAAGCTCTTGCATTCACCTTATACCTCTCAAGCTCAGTGGTCAATTTTTCATTCGCGGCCTTAACATCGCGATTGACCTTTTTGACCTTTTCTATTTCTACACTACAATTTTGCAATAATGATTCAAACATAGCACGTGTTTCCTCATCATTATCAGTATGCTGTGACTCGAATTCTTCATTAGGATCCATATCTGGAGTTACCAAATTAGTATTACTACAACTTGGTTCGTCCATGTATGTATCATAAATGAGATTAGGAGTCTCAGGATACTGTTCATTTTGAGGTGACATATCAAACATTTCATTATTGTGACATGTAGCATATGGTTGTACCTCAGAAACCGCATTAGTGTCAAAAGCAGGAGGTGCTTCTGAGTCTGTGTCGTACTTTGCCTCCTGGAGATTTGCCATAAAAATGCAGTTTGCATCGATGTCCTCTTGATCTTCTGAAGCATCCATAATGGCCATGAAGTCATTCTCTTCTGCACTCAACTGAAGCCCAGCCGTTTCCTTGTTTGCCAACATTAATGCTTTCTGCAAATACGCTGGATCCCTCTTATTCGGCTTGTCTGGACAGTTCCTAGCCATGTGACCAATACCCTGACAGTTGAAGCACTTCATCATATTACCCTGATTCCTATTCCCAGCTCCCTGAGCAACATTCCCAAACTGATTCCCAGCATTCTGTACCCTTTGATTACCAACAGCATTACCCATCTGATTCCCTGCAAACTGACCCATCTGATTACCAACATACTGCCCTACATTCTGATTACCCATCTGAAATCTTGGAGCATATCCCTGCTGATTCCCATATCCCCCAACCATCTGTAGAGCTGGCAAATTGGGTACCTGTTAAGACCTGTTAAAGGAAAAAATGTACTATGCAATTTTTTTATTTTTTAAAATAATTGTTTTCAGTATTAGAGGATTCAATATTTAACTTTTTTGATATATAAAACGTATATCTGCCAAACTCAAACTACCAAAGCCAAGTGTTAAACGAGTCATTTTGAGGTTTGAAACTTGTGTTATTCGCGCGCTCCGAACCTGTTAAGACCTGTTAAGACACGATTTGCCAGCTCTAACCATCTGTCCTTGCTGTCCCATGTTGAAACTCGGCTGTGCAATCTGCTTGTTGCGAGTGTTCGATGAGATTCGTTGATTGTTGTTGGTGGGTGTGGAGTAACGTCCTTGGAATGCTTTTGATAGGTAAGCAAAAGCTTGAGTCAAAGCAGCAGTTGACTCATCCTGATCGTCTTGATCTGGGTGTTGTGGGTATTGTTGTTGTGGGATTACATGTTGTTGTTGTGGGTAGAATGGTGATTGTGGAATATACTGTTGTTTGAATTGCTGAGTGGATGATGATGATGATGGTTGTGCACTGACTGTTGCAGGTGTAGGTGATTGGACTATGAGTGCAAGAGGATCTTGTTGCTTTGCTTGCTTCTCTTTTTTGACTTCATTTGCCTATGCTTGGTTTTGTTTGAGAAAGTCATAGAGTTGATCGTAGTTCACATCATGAAGATTCTTAGTTTGGTTGACAATAGTAACATATCGTCCCCATTCTTCTGGAAGGTTGTTGATGAACTTGATGTTTTGAACAATTTGCTTAGGTGCCAAATTATTTCTGATCAACTCATTCATTAGAGTACAAATCCGTGTGTAGTAAGATTCAATCTGTTCAGCTGGTGTTGCTGTGAACTTCTCCCATTCAGTCAGAAGCTTGTTTTCCATTTCTTGAATGCCGATTTCTGTACCATGACAAAGACGTCTAACTCGATCCCACATTTCTTTGGTAGTTTCACAGCTATCTACAACACAAAATATTTCTTGTGGTAGACCGAGTTGGATTAGATGCATTGCTAGGTGATCAGCTTCAATTTGCTTCCAATCTGCTTTAGTGTAATCCGATTCCTCTTTGGGTCGGTACGTTGGATCGACGGGAGGTTCTGCAGTAGGGTTTCCAGCTGTTTCTTCAATCTCACCAGGCTGGAATGGACCTTTTTTGACGGAGTTAACCAAGAGTATACCTTGTCCATTAGGTTTGGATCTCATATATCGAAGCATACGACTCGTCCATGGAAGGTAACCACCTTTTTCCAACATTGGAGGTCGATTTTCTGAACCTGCGGCATGAATGTCTTGTTGTGTAGTCATCTTTAAAATATTGTGTATGATAAAGTGGATTTAGGATCTTTGCAACAAAGTAGGAGACGTTGTTGTTGACGGTTGAACTTGGTTGATGTTGTTGTGAAGCTTTGTTACGGTGGAATTTTGGTCTGAAAACTTAGAAACTCAATAACTTCCTTCTGGAGCGTTTTTAGGCCTCGAAACTTGGGTTGAATGAATAAATTTATTCAACGTGTCATTCTCCTCGTTCTCACGGTCGTTTTGACAGGTGTTTCGCTGAAAACGGAGTTACGGTTCAAAAGTTATGACCTTTTGAAGTTTCACAGAAGTACGAGGGCCAAAACTGCCAATTCTGGAAGTTCCCAAAGGCTGCTAGAAAGTACAGGGACTGAAGATGACAATACTGAAAAGTTAGTTTTGACCGATATCGCAATTGGTGTTTTGTCCGATATCGCAGTTGGTAGAACTTGTCGGACAGAACTGCGACAACTTTGTCTGAGGCCAAATGCGATAAGTCTGATCAGTGTCAAATGCGATAGTTATCGCAGTTTGAATTGCGATAAGTCCTTTTGGTGATAGTCAACTGCGATAGTCAACAGCGATGGACAACTGCGATAATGGCCAAATGCGATAAGGCAAATTGCGATACCTATCGCAATTCTCATACAAGAACTGCAATAAACACTATGAATTGCGATAACCTCGCTGCAGTTCTTCAATTACGATAAAACGCAACTTTTGACCAAATCTCACCCACTTTTTGACTTTTAGCTTCTAGACCATGCAACTCCCATACTTGTTAGTAAACTTTCGGCCACTTTCTACTAACTTTCTCTAACTATTACCAACTCAATAATTCACAATCTAATACTAAAATAATCACTAACAAATCTTTTACAAAATTTGTTATGATTCAATACGATCCAAGATGGTAAAAACAAACCCAAATCCAAACTTTCACAACTTGTACTCGAGTGAAAACTGATAAATTTCACAAGAAACAAATCGTATAACCACAAAACAAACACAAGTTTCTTGATTTTTATGTGGATCGAATGGAGTAAAAACACAAAGTGTTATTTTTCTAGTTAAAGAAACAATAACAATGGGTGTTTTAAACTATAGGATCAAGCATAAAAATGAAGAAGCTCCTACCTTAAAGCTTGGCTCTTGAAACCACTTGTAACACCTCGATCTTCACTATGAATGAACACCGAGAGCTTTCCTCTTTATCACACAACACACTAGAACACAATGATGACTCACATATACATATTAAGAACAAGAAAGAGTAGTATGGATCATAGGCTAATTTCAGTCAAAGGTTTATTAGCTTTAGTGAAAAGGAAATAAACAATGACAAGGTTACACACACACACACTCTCTTTCATACAAATGAGACACACTGATAAGAGTGTGTGTGTGCGTGGTTTTGTTGTGTTCACAGCCAACCAAAAGGCTTTGGTGGGCTTTCTATTGGACCTTGTAGTGGGCTTGATTAAAACATTACACTTATACATTTGTAACACTAATAAACTAATGCTACAAGCCCACTACTTTAACTACATATTACATGACACACTTAAGACATAAAAACTAATGACCATCACTTTTGCATTTATAAAATAAATGCTAACAATAATACTATTAATTTTTCTAAAAACTATTGCGTAGTTAGCCTAAGCCCTAGAACCCACTATCATGCCCATTTTCATGAGCCGTTAGTTCCCTTTGGGAAGCGCGATTGCTTAAGATAGATCTATTGGGGTGACTCCCCCGTTCGGTTTGCCAGACAAGTCAATGCGGGCGTATAGCAAGTCGGACTTCGAGTGTATTGGGTTAAACACTCGCTAAGGGCCCCTTGACTATTATTATGTGCTATAGATTAGCGCACTAAACTGTTGAGCTTCGGTTGCATGAACTTAGTGCTAGCGCGATAGACTATTTTGTATGACATTATATGTGTTTTAATGATCGTACGGGTCCAAATTCATTATTTAATGCTTTTATGTAAACCTATGAACTCACCAGCTTTTTGCTGACTTTTAGCATGTTTTTCTCAGGTGTGTAATTTGATTGTTATGGCAAGGATTCGGCAAGGCAAGGGTCATAGCCCTTTTACAGATGAAATGGCAAATAATTTAAGACTTGTTTTTATGTGGGACCACTGTAACCAATGGGTCTATTTTCTAAACAATGAATTATCTTTTTTGTAAACTCTAAATGTTGATTTAATTGAAACGGAGTATGTATTCCGTTCTTTGTTTACCTTGTGTTGTGATTTCCAATCCACCAAGTAGCACCCTCAAAGTTCTGTATGCTTCCGCGACTGTTAAATTTTGGGGGTGTTACAGATTGGCATCAGAGCCTAGGTTATAGAGAACTAGGTACATATAAACACTAAACTAAAACCAACTTTATAAAAACAAGTCCCTATGACCGCCACTTGCCTTGCATGCCACTTTGCTTGATGTTTATTTGACTAGACTGCATGCTATGATTTGTGACTCATTAATTTTACATAATTACGTGTACTATAAGTATTATATGTATATATCTATATACACTTTACCCACACTAGTTATTATGAGTATTTTCGATATACTTACACACATATACCATTTTTGTCACAGACTATGTCTTCCCATCCTATTCCTCCGAACTCGCCAGATTCAGACGATCCATACATTCAAGTGCTGCAAGCCTTTAATGCACCAGACCCCGATCTACTTGAGCCTACACTTACTGCAGCATTGCCTACACCTGCTACCGACCATAATTCCATCAAGCCTATCCCCACTACTGATCATACTACACAGCCTACTCCATTTGTCCATACTCTTCCAGTCTGCCGTACTACCCGCATGCGTGCTCCTGGATATCGGATGCGGTACTCAGATTTTCTATCATCACCTCAAAAGAGAGCCCGAGTCATCTATACGGATACCTCTACCACTCCCATATCCCTTTCACCTACCACATCCCCTGATCAGTCACTACCTCGTCAAAAGCTCAAGAGGGCCTACAACTCATACTCAGATGAAGAAGAAGAGGAAGAAGAAGAACCAGAAGAGGATCCGGAGGAAGATCCTGAGGAGGATCCTGAGGAAGGGCCAGTGGCAGACCCTACTCCAGAAGAAATTGTACCAACTGAGCCTGGAAACAGAAAGGAAATTGTGGAGGAAGTGCCTAGCACATTTGAGATAGGACAGAGCTCCAGGGTTGCTCAGATTGTGGGAGATGACATAGATATGCCTCTTGGGTTAGGACTGAGAGCTGCTGGGTTACGAGCTAGAGATGAGGCTCCGTTCACTTGTGAGATTAACGGAGAGGTGTGGAAGGATATTGAGTGCATACACAGCACCCAACCTGGTGCCGGCAGTCCTACCTATGATCCATCATCACCTTCATTTATGCCGCCATCTCCATCTATACCGGTTTCCCCTCCACCTGCCGTCTCACCAATGGCAGGGGAGGAGGAAGATGATGTCCCCAGATTTCTAGTCCAGTTGGGAGCTCAGGGAAACTTGTTAGATGTCCATTCTGACCAGTTAGAGAGATTAGGGAGAAGAGACGAACAAGTTGGCAAGGAACTTACAGGAGTTCGTCAAAGACTAGGTGACATAGGGAGAGACCAGGCTAGGGTATGGGATGCTGAGTGGACTAACTGGCATCGGATGCATGAGCTAGAGTCGGTGATGGCTAGGGTCACGAGGGCTGAGCATGAGGACCGTAGAGAGGTGTTGGCATCAAGAAGACACATTTTTCACAAAACATTAAACTTTTAGATAATAACGTCACTTACACTTAATTTTGTTTCTAAATTCTATATAACAAAATATAACTACTAAACTACACGACCTTTATATATATATATTTCTTTTCTGGGTTCATGTTCCCTGTAAAAATTCTCTTGATAAGAAATCTGGTAAAGAATTATTTTCTCCTTTTATAAATTCTATTTCAAAATCAAAATTGCAAAGTATAGCTTGCCATCTTGCAAAAACTTGTTTTGATATCAAATTTTTTACATCTTTTTCCAAAACATGTTTTGCTGATAAACAATCAATTCTTAGTAAAAAAGGTTTCATATACAAATCATCTTCAAATTTTTTGATATTTAATACAATACTTAATATTTCCTTTTTTATAGTAGAATAATTTTTCTGAGTATCATTCCAAGATCCTGAAAAGTATCTAACTAATTGCTCTTTATTAGTATCTTTTAATTTCTGTTTTAATATTCCTCCATATCCTATATCACTTGCATCAGTTTCAACAATAAGATTAGCATCAGGATGAGGTATATTTAAGCATGGTAAATGTTTAACTTTTTCTTTTATATGTTTAATTATATTTGTATGTTCATCTGTCCATGGTTTAGGATTTTTCTTTAATCTATCATAAAGTGGTTTACATATAATTCCTAGATCTTTAAAGAAATCATGAATATAATTTAAACATCCTAAAAATCTTTGTAATTGTTTTTTATCTTTAATCTCATCAGGAAATTTATTTGAAAATTCTAAGCTCCTTTCAATTGGTTTTATTGTTCCTTGCACAATATTATGACCTAAAAATCTTACTTCAGTTTTAAATAAACTTATTTTTGTAGGTGAAACAGCTAATCCATTTTTGTATATAATGTCATAAAATATATTTAAGTGTTTAAAATGTTGATCTGTATTTTTAGAAAATATAAGAACATCATCAATATAAACTATAGCAAAATCATTTATAGGATTTATAATATCATTCATAATATTTTGAAATTCAGATGGAGCATTTTTCAATCCAAAAGGCATAACATTCCATTCATAGTGTCCAAAAGGAACATTAAATCCTGTTTTATATCTATCTTTTTCATTAATTTGAATTTGCCAAAATCCTGATTTCATATCAAATTTAGAAAATATTTTTGAATCATAAAGCTTTTTTAATAAATCTCTTTTATTTGGTATAGGATATCTAATCCATTCTAAAACTTTATTTAATGGTTTATAATTTATTACTAACCTTGGTGCTCCTCTTTCAATTTCAGCATTATTAATCACATAGAAGGCTGAACAAGACCATGGAGACTTGGAAGACCTTATTAACTTTTTATCTAATAAATCTTGTATTTCTTTTTTACAATGGTTTTCTAATTCTTGAGACATATGTATTGATTTAGATTTTGTAGGTATATTTTTCTCATTAAAATCTTTAATATATGGTAATTCTACAATATGATGTTTTCTTTTCCAAAAAGCATTTGGTATAGTTGCACAAACATTATTTTTAAAATTTTCTTCTACTTGTTTTATTTTATTCTGTATATTACTACTCTGTATTTGCTCTTCTATCCTTTTACTGCTTATTTCATTAACTAAATATCCAACATGTTTCTTTTTATTTTCTAATAAATTTATTTCTCTAGTTATTAATGGTGTAACAAATTCAAAAGTAATTTCTTTGCCTAAAACTTTGGTACTAAGACCATTATTACTTATAGAAGAAATCGGATATAGTTGTGTTATAAAAGGTTGTCCTAAAATAAGTTGAGAACTTAAATTCTTAACAAGTATAAGAGGAGTTTTAAAACAATAGTTTTCTTTACAGACATGAACATTGGATAATTTATAACTTATAATTAACTTAGATCCGTTTGCGGCTCCTAACCTTTGTGAAGATTTTTCATAGTATTTGGTTGGAACAAGTCCCTCTTGTATACAATTTAAATCTGCACCAGAATCTAATAAAGCGACTAATGATAATTTAAATTCTTCATTAACAACAATATTTACCTTAGTATACCATCTTTGAGTACTTATACTTTGTATATGATTTATTGTAGTATCTTTATTTAAAATTCCTTCATCTTGTATTACTATATTTTTATCTTTCTTTTCTTGTTTATTTTCTTCTAAAATTTTAACTTTTTGTTTTAATATTGTTATTTCTGTTTTTACAGTTTTTAATTCTTCTTGTAAATCAGAAATAGTTACTTTCTTTGGTTTTTGATAAAATCTTTGACATATTTCATTAAACTTATATTCTTGATCATTATTTACTTCAGTATTTTTATCTTTTAATCTTTCATTTAATCTATCTAAATAGACTTGTTTAATATCTTTATCTTCAATTTTATTTATTAATTCAATTAATGTTTTTAAGTTTTCTTCTTCATTGGTTATAACATTTATTTCTTTATAATCACATGTACAATTTCCTATGCATTCACATTCTTCAGATTCGCTACTGCTATAAGATGAATTTTCTACAATATTTAAATCATCTTCTTCATAATCTGATATGCTAGACTCACTAGAATCATCATTTATCATAATCTTAATAATTTGATCTTTGAGTTCATCAGATATACTTAATTCATTAATTTTTCTTTTAGTATAACAATTATTTGATGTATGACCTTGTTTTCCACATTTATAACATATTATGGTGTCTTTAAATCTTTTTTCTTTATTAAATATAGGTTTCTTTTTACTTTTTCTAAATTTATTTTTCTTTTCATAATGATTTTCATATTGTTTATATCTTTTATTAGGTTTTCTATACTTTCTAATCTTATAATCTTTCTTAATTCTTTTTGAACTACTAGTTGGTAATTTTAATGGCGCATAACCATATTGTTCACAAAAATTTCCTAATTCTCTTCTATTATTTATTCCTTCCTTTTTCATTTTAGATTTTAGTTTTAGATCAGAACATATAGCTAAACCTTCTTCATTAACATAATTTATGATTTCTCCATAAGTTAATTCTGTCCAAGGTATGATATTATTATAATCTCTATTTAATCTATTTCTTATTCTTTCAGCAAATAATTTTGGTAAACCTGCTATAAATCTTTCTTTCCAATATGCTTGACTACAATCTGATCTTGTCATGACTTTTGCTAAGAATACATCTTTATACCATCTAAAATCTTGTAATTTTCTACAGTTTAAGTTAAGTAATATAGCTGAATTTCTTTCTTGATATGAAGCTGGGTTTCCTACAAAGTTTTTTAATACAGTGAATAACAAAGTATTAACAGAATCATCTACTTCAGATTCTGCTTGCATCCCATTTTCTTCTTTAATTATTATTTTCTTAGCATTTAGAATAGTATTTCTATCTTGTTCAGATAAATATGATTCCCACCAGCCTTTCAAAGAGCCAGTAAATCCTGATATAAGTAATGATGTTATTCTATTATCTGGTTTATTATGTGATTTATATGCATTAGCTGCCATAGCCATTTCATTTATTAAATTTATTATATTGTATTCTGATTGACCATCTATATTCCATTCATATATTGATGTACCATCATATAATGATTTCACTAAAGTTTCTCTTTCTTCATATTGTAAATCAGGTGGTGTAGGTCTAGGATAATAATTTCTTGTTGAGGGTCTTGGAGTAATTGTATTATTACTATTATACTTTATTTTATTTATACCAAATGTATTAAACTGTTCTTCAATTTCTGATATACTATCATCATTGTCATTATTTATTACATTTATATTTAATTTAAATAATTTTTCTTCTATTTCTTTTAATATATTACTTTGTTTTCCTAAATTTACTGGTTTATCAATAGTATATGGTACAAAAATAGGATTTTCTTCTATTTTAGTTTTTTCTTTGTTGCATTTCGAAGTACTAGCTTCATTTTTATAATTATTATTATTACAATTATTTTCAATTCTATTTAATTGCTGTCCCATAGTATTTAACATTTCATTAGTATAATTATTTTGATTAATTATATTTGATAATGATTTTCCACTATCTTCACTTCTAGTAGCCAAAGGCATCCCTACATATTGTTTATTTTCTTTTTCGATCATTATATCTTCATATGGTGGATGTATTCCTATCTCATCTTCATTGGTTTTTAAATTTTTATAGACTTTATTAATTTCAGAGGTTACATCAATTTCTTCATTAAAAGGAAACTCTATATTATTTTCTATACAATATATATGAAACCATGAGAAAAATAGAATATTTTCTTCATTATTTATTATATATAGTACCCATTTATTATTATGAAATAATCTTTCATCTTTATTAAAAGTCGTATAATACCAGATTAATTTTTCATTATTATAATCGTTAAGCATTTCATCATTTAAATAGTCTAAATTTAATTTAAACTTGATATTTGGTATTCCTTTATTTATTGAATCCATAATGAGCATAGACTATTTGACTTTTTTAAATAATTCTTTTTCTAAATTAAACATCCGTTAAACTTATAGTTAGCACAAACTTAAAGCACAATTTATTTGACTTTATTGAAGTTAGTGTACTAATCTTTTAAGTTTTCTTAACTTTTCTTTTAATAAAATATTATTATATGTATTTTCTTGTATTAACATTAGATGAGCTTGATAACTTAAAAAATAATTATTTTTTAAATCTTCTCTAAGAGATATAATATTTTTAGTATTTCTTGAAATAGATTCTTGATAATGTTTAATCTCTTTTTTCAAGTTATATTGATATAAACTCATTAGCAAATAATTAATTTAGATCTTTCATACTTTATTCTACTTTGATTAACTATTAAACTATCTTTTAATACTTTAATTGCCCAATTAATATCATAATCTTTCATTGTTCCAAAATAAACGTATGTTTTCCCTTCTTTCTTCCATTTTTCAACAAACTTTAATTCATTTCTTATAGCTTTTTCACTTCTATATAATCTATTCAAATAATCAATAATTTCTTTATTTTTATTATTTCTTAATTGCATTTTAGTATCACTCATATTTGATCTTCTCTATAATACTCAACTTCTGACTTAGTTGGATTATAAGTATCATCACTTTTATTATCTTCTTCATATAAAGGTTGAGGTATTGGTTTATTAAAATCTACTCCTTTAAATTTCATTGACTGTGTTCTTCTAAGATTATATAATTTTTCATCTAAACTTGATGAGCTAGAAGCTTCAGGTATATAAGTTGAATATCTATCTGACTCTATTTTATCTTTTCCAAAGATTATTTCTATATTTCCATCCGTATGTTCTATAATATTAGATACATCTTTATTTAATTTTAAAGGTTTAGGTTGAATTATTTCTTCTAACTTCCATGATTGATTCCTAGTTATTTCATCCCATTTTAATCTTTTAGGTATACATACATTAGAATGTTCAAAATTAGCTTCAAATATTAAAGTTTCATCTTTAGGTGACTTAAACTTAGCTTTTGGTTCTAAGGTAGTTGTCATAGTTTTATAATATATCCTATATATTAATACTAACGGATCTGATCCTTCTTTTATTTCTAAATTCTTTGTTTTTATATTTAATGTTAAAACATCTAATATATTTTTATCAAATAGTGATACTGAAAAATTTGGATAACAATTAAAATATATTGGACCATTACATATATTAGATTCAGCTAAAGCTAATAATGATTGTTTAAAATTTTCTAATCTAGCATCTCTTAATATAATACATGTAGGAACATCAATTCCTAATCTAGTTAAAGGTTTTATTGCTATCTGAATTAATCCTATATGTAAGAATTTATATGTTTTCCTATGTTCTCTAATAGCTTTTTCAGAGAATAATTTTATACTTTGTTGATTTTGAATTATAGGTAAAGTTTTTTCAGTTGTTTTTATAGAATAACCTTGTAGAAAATCAAAAGATCCTATTTTATATATAGTTTTAATATCTTGCTTAGGTATACTCCAATTTTGCAAACTATTTTCTATATTAGAAATAGATACTTCTATAGAATTACTATGATCCTGTTCATCTTCAGCATCAGAAGAAGAACCATCTTTTCGATTTAATAATAATCTTGATATTTTATTCATAATGAATAGAGTTTGTCGTATATTTTGTTAGCTTTTGGAATGTAAGATGTGTAATCAATTAAATATATGATTCTCCGGGAACACCCCCATGTCGTGGTGGTACGGCCGTCTTACTACTTTTCATCGTTGCGGCTAAATTCCAACCCACTGACCGACAGGGCTTACCAACGCAGTCATATAAATAATCAATACACAACTTATATTCTTCAATTTAACAAGATATAAACAACCAAAATTCATTATTTTTAAATATCAATACTACTACCTCCTCGAAAAAATGAGCTCCTAGGCTCTGATACCATTTGATACAGGACCGTTCTAAATTTTACAAATAAGATTTTAATTTGTTTATTAATTTAATGATTATAGAAAAAGTAATAGCATATATAAAACTAATTATTATAATGATTGGTGTCTTAATATCAAAGTTAACTTTAACTATTAAATGATGCATTAATAATATAATCCTAATTCGATTAATTTAATTATTGTTAAGTTGAAGATGATTGAATATATGAAACAAAGTAAAGTAATGTATGAAAACATTATTAAAGAAATATACCTTTATTGATAGAGTCTGAACTTTTACAAGGATCGGAAATACATTCGGATGGAGAAATGATTATTTGAAAATCTAAAGACTTTGAACATCTAGAGGTTGATATTACAAGAGATTTTTTCATAAGAGGAAAGGAAAAAAGATAATTCTAACTCCAAACGAGTCATCAATTTATAGCATAACTTTGCCGGTAACCGGTATCTGATAACAGGCACATGCCAGTAAACTTCTTCAATTATTGATATCTCGAATCTTTGGTGAGCTGTCCTAACTTTTCTTCATTTGTCTTCATCGGTGAGCTGTCCAACTCATTTATTGTCTTCTTTTGTCGTCTTGCAATTATGGCTTCAATCTTTTCTTCTTTTGTCGACCATTGTTGAAAGTAATGATCAACTTTCGTATTTATATGTCGGCAATCTAACTTTATTGAATATAGAACGTTAACATTTATGAATTACATTTTAATTTACTTTAACGATACAATTATTTGATATAACCCTTTTTTATTTTAAAAATCCTTCGTCATCTTCATAGGGGTCTTGCGAGTCTTGAATGACTTCATCGCTGGAGCATGGAGATCTTTTATATTCATCAAGTATTCTTTGAATTTCATCTTCGGACTTACATGCCTTGATTCTTCTTATTGTATTTATATCAGTTATAGGAGACTTTGATGATGAGGGGCTAGAAGAACCTTTTACAAGATTATTATGATAGGCAGTAACTGCATCGATATCAGCTTGATTTTCTTCGGTTTTGCTCCACCATTTGCAATAGTATTCACGAACATAAAAAGGTGGAGAAATTCCATTGGCATCTTGCTTCTTAAAATTAAAACTCATGATCCATGGAATTCTAAAAATGATTGAGAATTGTAAAGTATACTCATAAGGAGCGATACTCCCTTGAGAAAACATTTGCTTATATTTATTGTATCCTTCAAGAATCTTTTGTGGGAAAATATCAGGAATACATCCCATATATTTGAACCAATTTAAAAACCATTTTGGATAAGATTTTGAACCACTTGAAAATTCTTCAGTGAATCTAAAAAACCAAGTATGATTATAATTTCTTAATAAAAACGTGTTTGTCCAAGCATCAATATAATCATAATAATTATAAACAGGATAATCTGGATAGTTTGAAAGTCGTTTATGAACATAGGGTTTTCCCCATTCTTGAACTGATAAAATCTTTTTAATTCTGACTTTACTAAAATCAATTTTTCTAGAATCATTTGGATTGCGAGTATGAGAAATACCAACAGATTCGGTTTCCATAAGGATTAACTCATAATACTCACGAGTTTGAAAATCATTTTTATAAAAACAAGCTTTTTCTGGAAATAAAAATTTATTGAGAGTATCAAAACTTTGACTTAACAGCTGTTCCTCGAAAGGCTCAAGGATTTTTATAATTTGTCTATAAGGATTGGGTAAGGTTTCTGGCTTTTTAGGTGATGATTCTTGAATTGGATTGACAAGGGCAGAATATGTTGGTCTGGGACCACTTTGATATGGAATTGGACTGAGTTGAGTGAGAGGTGTAAATCTATTATGAGATAAAGCAGATGGAGAAGTTGATGGAGAAGGGAGTCTAAGTTTAGGGATAATTTTCTTTCCTTTTCCTCTTATGAAAAAACAATCACTTGTAATATCAACCTCTAGATGTTCAAAGTCTTTAGATTTTCAGATAATTATTTCTCCATCCGAATGTATTTCCAATCCTTGTAAAAGTTCAGATTCTATCAATAAAGGTATATTTCTTTAATAATGTTTTCATACATTACTTTACTTTGTTTCATATATTCAATCATCTTCAACTTAACAATAATGAAATTAATCAAGTTAGGATTAAATTATTAATGCATCATTTAATAGTTAAAATTAACTTCGACATTAAGACACCAATCATTATACTAATTAGTTTTATATATGCTATTACTTTTTCTATAATCATTAAATTAATAAACAAATTAAAATCTTATTTGTAAAGTTTAGAACGGTCCTGTATTAAATATATATATATATATATATATATATATATATATATATATATATATATATATATATATATATATATATATATATATATATATATATATATATATGACATTTCGATTATATCTATTCGTGCTTCTAATCATTCATTTCATTGTCTTCCAAATTCTGTCGCTCAAATTCCTATAAGGTTCTCGTTTCCTCATTACCGTACATTTATGCCTTTCGTAGAGCTAATCCTTACCATTACTTTGGAATCCATTCGTAACTTCACTTGCTGCCACACAAGTGACAACAACATAAACACCTTAAAACACATGAATTAAATTCTGAAAAGACTTGAAACTAAAACATGGTTTATTAATCTAGGTTGCGTGTTGGTGCCGTACACTTCCTAATATCACAGCATTCACTGTTCAGACCATTAAAGGTGAGTTTATAGCCCCATTTTACTCATACTTATTTTACAAATATGGGGTGAGAAACATGCAAATTATTTTATGGACCATAATACTATTAAATTTTCTCAAAACTATTGCGTAGTTAGTCTAAACCCTAGAACCCACTATCATGCCCATTTTCATGAGCTGTTAGTTCCTTTTGGGAAGCGCGATTGCTTAAGATAGATCTATTGGGGTGACTCCCCTGTTCGGTTGGCCAGACAAGTCAATGCGGGCGAATAGCAAGTCGGACTTTAAGTGTATTGGGTTAAACACTCGCTAAGGGCCCCTTGACTATTATTATGTGCTATAGATTTGCGCACTAAACTGTTGAGCTTCGGTTGCATAAACTTAGTGCTAGCGCGATAGACTATTTTGTATGACATTATATGTGTTGTAATGATCGTACTGGTCCAAATTCATTATTTAATGCTTTTATGTAAACCTATGAACTCACCAGCTTTTTGCTGACTTTTAGCATGTTTTTCTCAGGTGTGTAATTTGATTGTTATGGCAAGGATTCGGCAAGGCAAGGGTCATAGCCCTTTTTCAGATGAAATGGAAAATAATTTAAGACTTGTTTTTATGTGGGACCACTGTAACCAATGGGTCTATTTTCTAAACAATGAATTATCTTTTTTGTAAACTCTAAATGTTGATTTAATTTAAACGGAGTATGTATTCCGTTCTTTGTTTACCTTGTGTTGTGATTTCCAATCCACCAAGTTGCACCCTCAAAGTTCTGTATGCTTTCGCGACTGTTAAATTTTGGGGGTGTTAAATTAATGATTTATGACTCATTAATTTTACATAATTACGTGTATTATAAGTATTATATGTATATATCTATATACACTTGACCCACACTAGTTATTATGAGTATTTTCGATATACTTACACACATATACCATTTTTGTCACAGACTATGTCTTCCCATCCTATTCCTCCGATCTCGCCAGATTCAGACGATCCATACATTCAAGTGCTGCAAGCCTTCAATGCACCAGACCCCGATCTACTTGAGCCTACACTCACTGCAGCATTGCCTACACCTGCTACCAACCATAATTTCATCCAGCCTATCCCCACTACTGATCATACTACACAGCCTACTCCATATGTCCATACTCTTCCAGTCCGCCATACTACCCGCATGCGTGCTCCTGGATACCGGATGCGGTACTCAGATTTTCTATCATCACCTCAGAAGAGAGCCCGAGTCATCTATACGGGTACCTCTACCACTCCCTTATCCCTTTCACCTACCACATCCCCTGATCAGCCACCACCTCGTCAAAGGCTCAGGAGGGCCAATGACTCATACTCAGATGAAGAAGAAGAGGAAGAAGAAGAACCAGAAGAGGATCCTGAGGAGGATCCTGAGGAAGAGCTAGTGGCAGACCCTACTCCAGATGAAATTATACCAGCTGAGCCACGACACGAAAAGGGAATTGTGGAGGAAGTGCCTATCACATTTGAGATAGGACAGAGCTCCAGGGTTGCTCAGATTGTGGGAGATGACATAGATATGCCTCTTGGGTTAGGACTAAGAGTTGCTGGGTTACGAGCTAGAGATGAGGCTCCGGTCACTTGTGAGATTAACGGCGAGGTATGGAAGGATAATGAGTGCATACATAGCACCCAACCTTGTGCCGGCAGTCCTACCTATGAGCCATCATCACCTTCATTTGTGCCGCCATCTCCATCTATACCGGTTTCCCCTCCACCTGCCGTCTCACCAATGGCAGAGGAGGAGGAAGATGATGTCACCAGATTTCTAGTCTAGTTGGGAGCTCAGGGAAGCTTGTTAGATGTCCATTCTGACCAGTTAGAGAGATTAGGGAGACGAGACGAACAAGTTGGCAGGGAACTTACAGGAGTTTGTCAAAGACTAGGTGACATAGGGAGAGACCAGGCTAGGGCATGGGATGCTGAGTGGACTAACTGGCATCGGATGTATGAGCTAGAGTCGATGATGGCTAGGGTCACGAGGGCTGAGCATGAGGACCGTAGAGATGTGTTGGCGTCAAGAAGACACATTTTCCAAAAAACATTAAACTTTTAGATAATAACGTCACTTACCCTTAATTTTGTTTCAAAATTATATATAACAAAATATAACGACTAAACTACACTGTGGAAAACTAGAAGGGGGGGTTGAATAGTTTTTACCGTTTTTCAAGTTTTATTTGCTTTGTTACTATATGTTAATTTCAAAGGAAACAATCACAAATAAATAATCACAGAATGTAAACAAAAGATAAAGAGAGGAAAGATCAAACCACACGACACTGTTGTTTATAGTGGTTCGGCTACAAGGACTCTCTTCCTTGCCCTACTCCACTCCCCGAGTTTCCTACTCGAGAGTTTATCTTTCACTAAGAAACAAATTCCTTTTCTAGGCGGAGAAAACCTTTACACGTCGCTTACTTCCTTTTCCGGTACTAAGCTAAACACCGGGTTCTTTCACAAGGTAGAACCAACCTGACGTCACCTATTTACTTTACCGACACTAAGCTAGATGTCGAGTTCTTTACACGGGTACAACCACTCCCTACACTCTTTGTGCTTTAAGGACTAAAGCACTAACCACACTCACTGATTACAAATGATAGATATGATGTGTGAAACAAACTACAATAACACACAGTAATGCAACTAAAGGATTACGGTTCTGTAGATCCTTGAATGCTTGATCTCTTTTCTACAAAATGAAAGATCAAAGTAAAATGCAACTATGAACGATGTTAGTAAGATATGTACTGAATGAATATGTGTGTTAAAGCTATATGAGTGATGAGAGAGCCAAATGATCAGCTTCCTATTTATAGGCAAGCTGATCTTCAGCTCACGGATCCCACGGATCCCTCACAAGGGATCCGTCCTTCATATGATTTGGATCCGTGGGATGTGACAGCTAAGGTTTAGTTGTTTCTTACCATACCTTAGTTGTATCTTACCAAATCATCCAAGATCTTCAAATGTCAACTATGTATCTTGCAAATCTAACCAAGATATATCAAAGATATTGTATGTGATGCATGTAATGATGTCATGGAATGGTTTAAGAATTAAAGTTTCCTTTTAAGGAAACAAGTTACTAAACTTGTAATTCTTGGTTAATATGTGAAGTGTAAAATGTGTACTTAAGAGACTTAAGCTAGTATTTATTATTTGCTAAAAGATATTCCTTTTATTTGTCATTAACAAAACTAATGAAAGATCAAAGAATATAAATAACATTTTTGAGACGCTATTTGTATTAACAATCTCCCCCTTTTTGTTGATGACAAAATATAAGGTATATTTTTGAGCAAGAGAATAAATATAGCATGAGTTCTTAAAAATATATATTAAGTTTGTTTATTAAAGAAAAGTTTTGTAAAAATGTATGTACTATGATGAATCACAGTTGATGCAAACTTTGATGCAAACTTAGTCCCTTTCTCCCCCTTTTTGTCGAAACAAAAAGAGTAGCGTAGCGGAATGCGATTTTGAGAACTTTAAAGCTCCCCCTTGTTTTATACTCCCCCTAGACGGAGTAATCAAGGAAATAATGCATGAATCTACAAAACAAACGGTTAGTATATGAAATGCTTATGAGATGCTCCCCCTCGATGTATACTCCTCACTTCTCGAGTACCAACGTATACTATGAAGGGTATGATATGCTGCAAATGAAGTGTTAGTAATGAATGACTTCAATGAAGAAGTAGAATGCTTGTGAAGTATTCTCCCAAACAAGCCATTCAATATGTTTTGACTTTTAAAAGTCAAAGTAAGTGTCTGATCATTATTTGTACCTAAGACAATCATAATCAAGGTATAATATATGCTATATAAGAATGTTAGTTCACAATGATAATGATAATATGCAATATGTTGATCACTCATAAGTATAAAACATCACATTCATAGATATTGAAAATTTTGTGACAAAAGTCACAATGATGAAATGATGTTACAAGTACAATAAAAAGACATCCTAGAAAGAAATAAAAAGTCCTAAAACAACAATTTAAAAGGTCCTAACAACTAGTCTAGAAAGCTCCTATTGAGGAGGATGAGAGATTGCGTTTAAACGTTCAAGAACATTGTTCAAGATGAACCTCATCTCATTTTGAAGCTCATGGACCAAGATGTTGGTCCTTTGGGCCAAGTGAGCCGTTCTCTCACAATGTGCGCAATCATGACTTGAGAAGCCGGGAGGAAGACTAGGCTCTAAGTTTTGTGGTGGTGGTGGTGATGGTGGTTGGTTGTTGTTATTGTTTGATGGTTGTTGTGGTGTTTGGAGGGAGTTCATAAGAATGTTTTGAATGTCCATTGCTTCATGAAGGCGATGGTCAACCATACCCGAGAGAGTATAGAGTTGGTTTAACTCCGCACTTATCTCCTCTTGTGTTTGAGGAATGTTGCTACACATTGCTTCATCAATGGCAATGAGTGTTGAAGTTGGTGATAGTGGTGGTATTTGTGGACGAGGTTGTGATGCTTCACGGTATAGAGGACCATGAATCTCCGGATGGAGAGGATGAAATAGCATAGGTTCTAAGTTTTCAAGACTTATTGGTGGAGGATTGGTGGATGTAGGTGGAAGATCTTCTAACTCTTCAAGATATGGTTGTGGAGATGTTGGTGGTGTCTTAAATAGTTCCATGGGTTGGAATTTTTGGTGAGGATGGTGATGAGGCAGACTTCTCAGACTGTGATGGAGCAGGAGCGGGAGCGGGTGGTGGTGTGGTTGCTACAGGAGTAATGGTAGGAGGTGGTGTTTTTATGACTACATGTGAGGGAGTTGGAGTGGATAAAGTAAGGAAGTTTTCACTAGCAATGGGTGAGGATATGTTTAGTGGTGATGATTCTTCAGAGGATGAGTTGTGAATGTTGATGAAACAACAAGGTTTTACACTCATACGGGCTGTTCGTTTTAGTGGCTTGGATGTGGAGGAGTTGTGTGATTTTGTCATTGAGACTTTTAGGTGAAGTATGATAGCTAAAATGTACAGGAGAAGAGATGGTTGTGATGTGAATGGAAGATCCTAAAGTGCTAATTTATAGACAAAAGGTTTGTGAGTCTGTGTGTGTGAATCCAATAGAGAATGTTGGTTTCTAATGATTTGGAACAAAAATTTGTGCAGGTCATATCAAGGAAATCAATCCATTGAGCTTTGGTTGAGTAATGTGTTTTGGATTTGCAGTTAATACAAGGAGATAGTGGAAAATCTGATGATTTGATATTTCCACGGATTTCACGGATCCCTAAAAAGGGTTCCTTCTTTGTATTGGTTTGGTAACTCACACCTAAAGTTCAAAAATTTAAATTTTGGTGGGAAATTTTGTTCCTAAGTTTCTAATAATTCCTAAGTTATTCTAAGATGAATTATGATCAGTGAATGAATCCTAAATGATACTAAACACTTAAGATTTAAGAATCGTGATAAGTCGAAAAAGTTTTGGAATTTTACTGGGAAACATGCGGATCCAAGTTGAATCAAAAGCGGAACCTTTTTCAGTGATCCGCCAAATCCGCAGGTTGGCGGATGGCGGATCCAACGATAAGCCTTGGCGGAGCCCAGGTTTCGGATCCGCCGGATCCGTATGCCTAAAACTAAAGAAACTAAACAGAACATTTGTCATATTTCGCGTTTTTCGACGAAAACCCGAAAATTCACCTAGACCTTACTTAACATCTAATATGTATAGCAAAACAACTAAATATGATAACATTAACACATGATTGCACATAGTTTAATCCGTTCTTAGAAACTTACCGTTTTAGGTGTTATGCCAAACATAGGCTATAACCCGGAAAATTGATAACCGTGATGGTTATCTACCTGCAAATGTTAGTTATTACACATACATAATAAGTATTATCAGATAAATTCAAGACACATAAAAGTTTAACATCACAACATCCAACATTGTTCAAAACCAAACACTCCATCATGTAAGCTTTTTCTTCAACTTCTTCATCCCCTTGTGCAATTTCATCATCCAACGACCAAGATTCTTCACCATTCCTTTGATGTTTAGATACTGAGCGGATTCATTTTGAATTGGAGGAAGATGGCTCAAGTACTCGGGTGGAGGAATCCTAGAATTTGGCATACCATCATCTTCACTCATTGAAGATGATGAGGATGATGTTGGTACACGAGGACGTTTACCCTTATCAACACTAACCCTAAAGTCGCTTAAAGGAACGAAGGTATGTTCAATTTCATTGTAATCCGGAACAAAGCCTAAATGGTTTGGACGAGCGGGTGCAAAGGCTCTATAAAGTCGAGTTAAGAGCATACCATAAGGCATTGCAATCTTGCTTTGAACCGGAATGTCACACATTCTTTTAGCAACATAATAAGCAAGATTGAAGGGTTGACGAGTAGAGATATTGTACATCATATGACACAAGCAAGCATTGATGTGATCACGGTTTCCTATGGTGCACATCACATTAGCCCTTAAGACATCTTCCATTTTCTTGAATTCGGGTTTGAGTTCATTTAGCTCCATTGCAAATGGATCTCTAGCAACTTCACGACCACGAAACATTCTTGTGGGATTGTTCTTAGGAATGAAGAGATGTTCCCTAATCACTTCTTTTGATTCGAGAGGAGTGACATATGGTGCCGTCCTATCGAGATTGGATTCTAAGATTGTTAAGGACCATTTGTCCGAGTAAAGACATGTCCCTTGGTTTGGAATTCCTAAAACCTCACCAAATTGATCAAGAGGGATGTTGACAAGATTTCCATTTAGAGTAAAATGAAGACTCAAGTAACCTTGGTCACTAGAACTAAGACCTACAATAGCATAGAACTCAAGTATGAACCTAGGAATGATTGGTTCATCTATATCTAAAAGAGAATCAAATCGAATTGTGGCTAATTGTTCCCTAAGTTGTGTTCCTTCATAGAATGATGAATCTACGGCTCTACCCTCATGGACATACTTTTTCTCTAAGGCTTTGAAAATTTCAATTTGGGCATCGGTTAAACCTTTGGTTTTGTGGACTTTGGGTAAGTAGTTAACGGTTTTCTTGTGATCGTAGTTGGTTGCGGGAGGCATGATTTTCCTAAGTACAAAAGTTACATAGTTTTAGTTAAAATGATCAAAGGAAGTGTAAAATTCCTAGTGTGTGCCTACATGGGGACAATGTGGAGGTGCGGTTATCTCGACTCCTTTTGATGCAAGAAAAATTAGTTTATGCAAGTTTTGTTTATAAACGAGAGATAACCCAAACGCTCCTATTTCAATGTAGCTACGGTTGAATGTACCCGAAAATACATATTAATTATGTATTCCCTTTAGCATTCAAGAGACATTATGCAAGTGAAGTCTAAAAGATAACGTTTTTGCATTTGTATGAACAATGTACGAAAAAATCATTTTACCTAGTCGTTAGAAGATTTTAGTGAAAAATTTTCATGGGGTTTTTGTTAAATTAAGACAATGTGCTATGAGATGCAATTCCTAACTAAGAAAAACATGTTTTTAAGTATAATGCAATAAATATGCTTCATGATTTTTCAAGAATTATGCATATACCCCAAGTTTATGTTTTGTGCATGAAATGGAAATCCTAGACGCAGATCAGGAGTATAAATATGATAAGAATACTTACAGTGATGTTAGAAGCACAAATTTGTGGAAGAAAATGTTCTAAAATGTGATGGAGATTAAGTGTGTGTCGAGTGTAGTAAGGTGATATGTTTTGGAGTGAAGAATGAATAGTAGTTGTTCTTGTTTATTTAATAATAAACTGAACTCAGCATGCTACGGATCCGGCGGATCCCAAACAAAGGATCCGTCCTTGTTATCGATTGGATCCGCGGATTCAGAACACATGTTTTGGTTTAGTGTCGTGTGTGGCTAAACTAATGTTTATACTAATGTTTCTCCTAGTCACTAGGTTTCATTAATCCTAATCCAAGTCTAAGATAATTAAAAGGTTCTCATTTAAGTGGTTTAGTGAGAATATCGGCAATGTTGTCCTCTGAGGAAACTTTCTCAATTGAGATGATTCCCTTCTGTACATTGTCGCGAAGGAAGTGACAGCGTATTTCAATATGTTTGGTTCTAGCGTGTTGGACTAGATTTTTGCTTAGATCGATAGCACCTTTGTTGTCGCAAAGAATGGGAATGTTGTTGAGTTCAATTCCATAGTCGACGAGAGCTTGTTTCATCCACAGTGCTTGTTGACACGCCTTTCCTGCAGACACATACTCTGCCTCTGTTGTTGAGATTGCGAGGGCTGTTTGTTTCTTAGCGAACCATGATGTTAGACAGTATCCTACAAAAGTACAAATACCGCTAGTACTTTTCCTATCAACATAATCACCTGCGTGATCTGAGTCAGTATACACTATGGTTTCTACACCCGTTCCTTTGGGATACCATAATCCTAAGTGTGTAGTACCTTTGATGTACCTAAAGATTCTTTTAACGGCTTCAAGATGGGAAGTTTTTGGATCTTCTTGAAAACGTGCATATAGACAAACACTAAACATAATGTCAGGCCTACTAGCCGTAAGATAGAGTAAACTACCAATCATTCCTCTATATTTAGTGCTATCTACGGATTCATTTTCTTCATCCTTAGTGAGTTTGGTTTCGGAGGACATGGGTGTTCTCATGGGTTTTGAGTCTTCAAGACCAAACTTCTTAAGCATATCTTTGATATACTTTGATTGGTTGAAGAATATCCCATCTTCTAATTGTTTAATTTGGAGACCTAAGAAAAAGTTTAGTTCCCCCATCATACTCATTTCAAACTCGTCATGCATGATTTTTGAGAAATCGTCGCATAACTCTTGACAAGTTCAACCGAATATAATGTCATCCACATATATTTGGACTATGATAATATGTGATCCCTTTTTCTTGGTGAAGAGAGTGTTATCTACTAGGCCCATGGTATACTTATGGTCAACTAGGAAGGTCTTAAGTCGATCATACCAAGCCTTTGGTGCTTGCTTAAGTCCGTATAAAGCTTTCTTAAGTTTGAAAACATAATTTGGTTTTTCAAAGTCGGCAAAGCCGGGAGGTTGTGCAACATATACTTCTTCATTTATAAGACCATTTAAGAAATCACTTTTGACATCCATTTGAAATAACTTAAAATCATGTGCACATGCATATGCAAGTAATATTCTAATAGACTCAAGTCTAGCTACGGGTGCAAAGGTTTCATCGTAATCTATACCTTCTTGTTGATTGTAACCTTGAGCTACTAGCCTAGCTTTATTTCTAGATATAATACCCTTTTCATCCATTTTATTTCTAAAGACCCATTTGGTGCCTATTATGGTTTGGTTTTTAGGTGGAGGGACCAATGTCCAAACATCATTTCTAATAAATTGATTAAGTTCTTCTTGCATAGCAATTACCCAAGATTCATCTTTTATTGCCTCGTCTATATTTTTAGGTTCAATGGTTGAAATAAAACAAAAATAATTACTTTCATTTTGAGCTTTGGATCTTAATGTTCTTTCATTAAGTTTTCCTATGACGTTTTCTAATGGATGACTTTTAGTTTCTTTAATATTGACTATTTCTCCTTTTACTGGTTCATTGTCATTTTCAATGTTTTCTATATCATTAACCATTTGACTTTCAACTAAGTCATCATCTACCAAAGGTGATGTCTTAGAGGGAGGTGGACTTTCGTTGAATGTTACGTTCAACGATTCCTCGACTCTTGATGTTTCTTTGTTTAATGCAATGTATGCTTTACTTTTTTGTGAGTACCCAAGAAATATACCTTCATACGACTTTGGGTCGAACTTAGTGAGATAATCCTTTGTGTTTAAAATGAAGCACTTGCTTCCAAAAACTCTAAAATATCCTAATGTAGGCTTTTTGCCTCGATAAATTTCATAAGGAGTTTTATTTAAAAATTGTCTAATTAAAACTCTATTTAGGATATATGTAGAAGTATCTACAGCGTGACACCAAAACTTTTGTGGTATGTTTTGTTCATTTAACATAGTTCTACTCATTTCTTGAATTGTCCTATTTTTACGTTCTACTACACCATTAGATTGAGGTGTACGAGGAGCCGAGAAATTATGAGTTATTCCATTATTATCACAAAAATTTCCAAATTGAATTTCATTGTCAAATTCTCGACCATGGTCAGTTCTAATAGATACTATATTACTTCCTATTTGATTTTGAATTTTCTTGCTTAGAATTTCAAATTTGTCGAATGCCTCATTTTTAGTTTTCAAAAACTTTGTCCATGTATATCTAGAGTAATCATCTACTATGACTAAAGTGTAAAAATTTCCTCCATAACTTTGTATAGCCGACGGGCCAAACAAATCTATATGTAATAATTCTAGGCATCTAGATGTAGACACCATGTTTTTAGCCTTATGGCAACTATGTACTTGTTTTTCAATTTTGCAAGCATCACAAAAGTGTTGGTCATATTTCAACTTGGGTAGGTTCCTAACGAGTTCTTTGGATGACAAAGATTGAATAAGCCTCATATTAGCATGACTTAAGCGTCGATGCCATAGAGTTGAGTTTTCGTCCAAGGAGGTAAGACATAACTTATCTTTAGGTGCTTTATCTAATTTCATAACATAGACATTATTCTTTAAAACACCTTTTCCCACGGTTATGCCATCTTTAAGTATTTTACTTCCATTTTCACTGAAAAGGACGTTATACTTTTTGCGGCATAATTGACTTATACTAAGTAAATTAAATCCTAAATTATCTACATGAGCAACATCATCAATAGATAGAGAGTCATGAGAGATTGTACCTTTTCCGATGATTTTACTTTTAAGCTTGCTACCGAATGTGACATTACCTCCGTCATACACTTGGTAGGTTGAGAAAAGATTTTTGTTTCCCGTCATGTGTCTTGAGCACCCACTATCTTTGATCCACTCATCAGGTTCAAGATCAACTTTCAAGCATACCTAAGTTCATAAAAGACTCAAGCATTTGGTCCCCAATATCTCATGGGTCCGTTTGGGTTAAACATGACATTATCATGGTTTATGTATGTAAATGGTGGACCATTGTTCCATGACATATAGCTAGGACCATGAAAGTTTCTAGGCATGTTTTGGTTCCAATTATTTTGATATGTATGTTGTGGATTAACTATACTCTTTGGAAAGGGGTGTTTGGGAAAACTCATTTGAGGTCTCTGTTGATCCGTTTTAACTCTATATTCATTTCTAGCTTGTCCTCTTCCTAAAGATACTGCTGGTTTATGTTTATTATTGGTTATACTACTGTTAGGTTTCTTAGTAACCTTAACAAATTCGGAACGGTCGACTTTATGAACCTTCTGTTCAACTTCAGTACCCGCGGATCCTTTGGATACACTTGGCGGATCCAAATTTTTGGATCCGTCGGATCCGTGAGTGTCCAACTTGGTTGAATCAGTTTTATTCACAGTCTGTTCCTTATAATCACTTAAGGTTCCTAGTTTCATAAAGCCTAGTCCTGTTTTATCATGAGGTAGTTTTTGCATTTTCATTATTTCATCTGCACAACTTATGTTTTTATCAAACCTTTTAAACTTTGAATTTTGTTTGATCAAATCTTCCTGTGTGGTTCTTAAGGTTTCTAATTCAAGTTTTAGTTCTTGACAAGACACACACGTTTCTTTACTATCTTTACCTTTTTCAATTCGTATTGCTGTTTCTTTAAGCCAAAATACTTCATTTTCTAAAAGTGTTGTCTTTGTTTTCAAAAACTTGTTTTTGTTTATGATTTTTAAAGTAACGTCACACAGTTTGTTATATTCTACTTCTAAGGTTTCGTCATCTATAGAGGAGTATGAATCAGAATGTACCTCTTCTGTGTCATTAGCCATAAGTGCCATTTCGTTGTTCTTAGGCTCATCATCATCATCTCTTTCACTATCGCTCCAAGCTCCACTAACGAAGGCTCTTTGAGACTTGGTCTTTGGAGGCTTTGGACATTCTCCTATTAAGTGACTGGAGTCACCACACCTATAGCATTTCCTATCAACCTTACCTTTCTTATCATCACGATCTTTCCGAGAGGATTTCTTTTCATCACGAGGTGGTTCTACAAACTTTCCTCGTCTCCTAAAGAATTTCTTGAAATCCCTCACGGCCATGGCATACTCTTCATCATCACTGTTTGAACAAGACTCATCATCATCACTTGACTCGACTTTGGCTTTCAAGGCAATAGACTTAATCTTCTCCTTTTTGCCTTTGACAATTTCTGAGTCTTTTTCCATAATCATTTCGTGAACTTTAAGGTTTCCTATGAGCTCATCCAGTGTCATGCTTGAGAGATCTTTAGATTCTTCAATAGCTGTCACTTTTGCTCTCCATTTCGGATGGAGTGCTCTTAGAAATTTCCTGACAAAATTCTTACTAGAAAAAGATTCATCAAGTGCTTTAAGTGATGTAATAATAGTATTGAACTTAGCAAACGCACTATCAATGGTCTCATCTTCAGAGATAACAAATTGTTCGTATTGTTGGGCAAGAAGATCAATTTTGTTATCTTTTACTTGTGAGTTCCCTTGATGTGTGATAATAAGAGATTGCCAAATATCCTTAGCCGTTTTACACATAAAAACTCTTTCATATTCTTTCTTAGGTAAGGCATTATAAAGCATCATTTTGGCTTCATTATTTTTGGCAATTAGTTTCTTTTGCTCATCACTGTGACGAGTAAGAGAAGCTCCTTCATCCCGACCACCCGAAATATTATTACTAATAGGTTTGTAATCACCATCAACTATAATATACCATAGATCTATGTCCTTTGACTTTACATAAGTCTCAAAGCGATTTTTCCAATAAATAAAACAATTTGGTTCAAATAGAGGTGGTCTCTGCATAGATTGCCCTTCTTTAAAGTTTTCAAAATCCATGGATCGTTTTAAGTTTTAAAATACAATATATTTTAAAGATCTTAAGTAACGTAGCTCTGATACCAATTGTGGAAAACTAGAAGGGGGGTTGAATAGTTTTTACCGTTTTTCAAGTTTTATTTGCTTTGTTACTATATGTTAATTTCAAAGGAAACAATCACAAATAAATAATCACACAATGTAAACAAAAGATAAAGAGAGGAAAGATCAAACCACACGACACTGTTGTTTATAGTGGTTCGGCTACAAGGACTCTCTTCCTTGCCCTACCCCACTCCCCGAGTTTCCTACTCGAGAGTTTATCTTTCACTAAGAAACAAACTCCTTTTCTAGGCGGAGAAAACCTTTACACGTCGCTTACTTCCTTTTCCGGTACTAAGCTAAACACCGGGTTCTTTCACAAGGTAGAACCAACCTGACGTCGCCTATTTACTTTACCGACACTAAGCTAGATGTCGAGTTCTTTACACGGGTACAACCACTCCTACACTCTTTGTGCTTTAAGGACTAAAGCACTAACCACACTCACTGATTACAAATGATAGATATGATGTGTGAAACAAACTACAATATCACACAGTAATGCAACTAAAGGATTACGGTTCTGTAGATCCTTGAATGCTTGATCTCTTTTCTACAAAATGAAAGATCAAAGTAAAATGCAAATATGAATGATGTTAGTAAGATATGTACTGAATGAATATGTGTGTTAAAGCTATATGAGTGATGAGAGAGCCAAATGATCAGCTTCCTATTTATAGGCAAGCTGATCTTCAGCTCACGGATCCCACGGATCCCTCACAAGGGATCCGTCCTTCATATGATTTGGATCCGTGGGATGTGACAGCTAAGGTTTAGTTGTCTCTTACCATATCTTAGTTGTATCTTACCAAATCATCCAAGATCTTCAAATGTCAACTATGTATCTTGCAAATCTAACCAAGATATATCAAAGATATTGTATGTGATGCATGCAATGATGTCATGGAATGGTTTAAGAATTAAAGTTTCCTTTTAAGGAAACAAGTTACTAAACTTGTAATTCTTGGTTAATATGTGAAGTGTAAAATGTGTACTTAAGAGACTTAAGCTAGTATTTATTATTTGCTAAAAGATATTCCTTTTATTTGTCATTAACAAAACTAATGAAAGATCAAAGAATATAAATAACGTTTTTGAGACGCTATTTGTATTAACATACACGACCATAATATATATATCACATTTCGATTATATCTATTCGTGCTTCAAATCATTCATTTCATTGTCTTCCAAATTCCGTCGCTCAAATTCCTATAAGGTTCTCGTTTCCTCATTACCATACATTTACGCCTTTCGTAGAGCTAATCCTTACCATTACTTAGGAATCCATTCGTAACTTCACTTACTGCCACACAAGTGACAACAACATGAACACCTTAAAACACATGAATTAAATTCTGAAAAGACTTGAATAAATACTTGAAACTAAAACATGGTTTATTAATCTAGGTTGCATGTTGGTGCCGTAAACTTCTTAATATCACAGCATTCACTGTTCAGACCATTAAAGGTGAGTTTATAGCCCCATTTTACTTATACTTATTTTACAAATATGGGGTGAGAAACATGCAAATTATTTTATGGACCATAATACAATTAAATTTTCTCAAAACTATTGCGTAGTTAGCCTAAGCCCTAGAACCCACTATCATGCCCATTTTCATGAGCTGTTAGTTCCCTTTGGGAAGCGCGATTGCTTTAAATAGATCTATTAGGGTGTCTCCCCCGTTCGGTTGGCCAGACAAGTCAATGCGGGCGTATAGCAAGTCGAACTTCGAGTGTATTGGGTTAAACACTCGCTAAGGGCCCCTTGACTATTATTTTGTGCTATAGATTAGCGCACTAAACTGTTGAGCTTCGGTTGCATGAACTTAGTGCTAGCGCGATAGACTATTTTGTATGACATTATATGTGTTGTAATGATCGTACTGGTCCAAATTCATTATTTAATGCTTTTATGTAAACCTATGAACTCACCAGCTTTTTGCTGACTTTTAGCATGTTTTTCTCAGGTGTGTAATTTGATTGTTATGGCAAGGATTCGGCAAGGCAAGGGTCATAGCCCTTTTTCAGATGAAATGGAAAATAATTTAAGACTTGTTTTTATGTGGGACCACTGTAACCAACGGGTCTATTTTCTAAACAATGAATTATCTTTTTTGTAAACTCTAAATGTTGATTTAATTTAAACGGAGTATGTATTCCGTTCTTTGTTTACCTTGTGTTGTGATTTCCAATCCACCAAGTTGCACCCTCAAAGTTCTGTATGCTTTCGCGACTGTTAAATTATGGGGGTGTTAAATTAATGATTTGTGACTAATTAATTTTACATAATTACGTGTATTATAAGTATTATATGTATATATCTATATACACTTGACCCACACTAGTTATTATGAGTATTTTCGATATACTTAGACACATATACCATTTTTGTCACAGACTATGTCTTCCCATCCTATTCCTCCGATCTCGCCAGATTCAGACGATCCATACATTCAAGTGCTGCAAGCCTTCAATGCACCAGACCTCGATCTACTTGAGCCTACACTCACTACAGCATTACCTACACCTGCTACCGACCATCACTGTATCTAGCCTATCCCCACTACTGATCATACTACACAACCTACTCCATATGTCCATACTTTTCTAGTCCGCCTTACCACCCGCATGCGTGCTCCTGGATATCGGATGCATTACTCAGATTTCTATCATCACCTCAAAAGATAGCCCGATTCATCTATACGGGTACCTCTACCACTCCCTTATCCCTTTCACCTACCACATCCCCTGATCAGTCACCACCTCGTCAAAGGATCAGGAGGGCCAATGACTCATACTCAGATGAAGAAGAAGAGGAAGAAGAAGAACCAGAAGAGGATCTGGATGAAGATCCTGAGGATAAGCCAGTGGCAGACTCTACTCCAGAAGAAATTGTACCAGCTGAGCCACGGCACGGAAAGGGAATTGTAGAGGAAATGCCTAGCACATTTGAGATAGGACAGAGCTCCAGGGTTGCTCAGATTGTGGGAGTTGACATATATATGCCTCTTAGGTTAGGACTGAGAGCTGCTGGGTTACGAGCTATAGATGAGGCTCCGGTCACTTGTGAGATTAACGGCGAGGTGTGGAAGGATATTGAGTGCATACACAGCACCCGACATGGTGCCAGTAGTCCTACCTATGAGCCATCATCACCTTCATTTGTGCCGCCATCTCCATCTATACCGGTTTCCCCTCCACCTTCAGTCTCACCAATGGCAGAGGAGGAGGAAGATGATGTCACCAGATTTCTAGTCCAGTTGGGAGCTCAGGGAAACTTGTTAGATGTCCATTCTGACCAGTTAGAGAGATTAGGGAGACGAGACGAACACGCTGGCAGGGAACTTGCAGGAGTTTGTCAAAGACTAGGTGACATAAGGAGAGAGCAGGCTAGGGCATGGGATTCTGAGTGGACTAACTGGAATCGAATGCATGAGGTAGAGTTGATGATGGCTAGGGTCACGAGGGCTAAGCATGAGGACCGTAGAGAGGTGTTGGCGTCAAGAAGACACATTTTTCAAAAAACATTAAACTTTTAGATAATAACATCACTTACACTTAATTTTGTTTCAAAATTCTATATAACAAAATATAACAACTAAACTACACGACCTTAATATTTATATATCACATTTCGATTATATCTATTCGTGCTTTAAATCATTCATTTCATTGTCTTCCAAATTCCGTCGCTCAAATTCCTATAAGGTTCTCGTTTCCTCATTACCGTACATTTACGCCTTTCGTAGAGCTAATCCTTACCATTACTTAGGAATCCATTCGTAACTTCAATTACTGCCACACAAGTGACAACAACATGAACACCTTAAAACACATGAATTAAAATCTGAAAAGACTTGAATTAATACTTGAAACTAAAACATGGTTTATTAATCTAGGTTGCGTGTTGGTGCCGTACACTTCCTAATATCACAGCATTCACTGTTCAGACCATTAAAGGTGAGTTTAGAGCCCCATTTTACTTATACTTATTTTACAAATATGGGGTGAGAAACATGCAAATTATTTTATGGACCATAATACAATTAAATTTTCTCAAAACTATTGCGTAGTTAGCCTAAGCCCTAGAATCCACTATCATACCCATTTTCATGAGCCGTTAGTTCCCTTTAGGAAGCGCGATTGCTTAAGATAGATCGCCGTTCGGTTGGCCAGACAAGTCAATTTCGTATAGCAAGTCGGACTTCGAGTGTATTGGGTTAAACACTCGCTAAGGGCCCCTTGACTATTATTATGTGCTATAGATTAGCGCACTAAACTGTTGAGCTTCGGTTGCATGAACTTAGTGCTAGCGCGATAGACTATTTTGTATGACATTATATGTGTTGTAATGATCGTACTGGTCCAAATTCATTATTTAATGCTTTTATGTAAACCTATGAACTCACCAGCTTTTTGCTGACTTTTAGCATGTTTTTCTCAGGTGTGTAATTTGATTGTTATGGCAAGGATTCGGCAAGGCAAGGGTCATAGCCCTTTTTCAGATGAAATGGCAAATAATTTAAGACTTGTTTTTATGTGGGACCACTGTAACCAATGGGTCTATTTTCTAAACAATGAATTATCTTTTTGTAAACTCTAAATGTTGATTTAATTTAAACGGAGTATGTATTCCGTTCTTTGTTTACCTCGTGTTGTGATTTCCAATCCACCAAGTAGCACCCTCAAAGTTCTGTATGCTTCCGCGACTGTTAAATTTTGGGGGTGTTACAGATTGGCATCAGAGCCTAGGTTATA
This sequence comes from Artemisia tridentata subsp. tridentata, assembly GCA_021014915.2. Classification (NCBI taxonomy): domain Eukaryota; kingdom Viridiplantae; phylum Streptophyta; class Magnoliopsida; order Asterales; family Asteraceae; genus Artemisia; species Artemisia tridentata. The sequence continues at coordinate 276,127,653 of CP139502.1, forward strand.
GAGAACTAGGTACATATAAACCCTAAACTATAACCATCTTTATAAAAACAAGTCCCTATGACCGCCACTTGCCTTGCTTGCCACTTTGCTTGATGTTTATTTGACTAGACTGCATGCCATGATTTGTGACTCATTAATTTTACATAATTATATATATATATATATATATATAATATATACACTTGACCCACACTAGTTATTATTAGTATTTTCGATATACTTACACACATATACCATTTTTGTCACAGACTATGTCTTCCCATCCTATTCCTCCGATCTCGCCAGATTCAGACGATCCATACATTCAAGTGCTGCAAGCCTTCAATGCACCAAACCCCGATCTACTTGAGCCAACACTCATTGCAGCATTGCCTACACCTGCTACCGACCATAATTCCATCCAGCCTATCCCCACTACTGATCATACTACACTGCCTACTCCATTTGTCCATACTCTTCTAGTCCGCCGTACTATCCGCATGCGTGCTCCTGGATATCGGATGCGGTACTCAGATTTTCTATCATCACCTCAGAAGAGAGCCCGAGTCATCTATACGGGTACCTCTACCACTCCCTTATCCCTTTCACCTACCACATCCCCTGATCAGTCACCACCTCGTCAAAGGATCAGGAGGGCCAATGACTCATACTCAGATGAAGAAGAAGAGGAAGAAGAAGAACCAGAAGAGGATCTGGATGAAGATCCTGAGGAGGATCCTGAGGATGAGCCATTGGCAGACTCTACTCCAGAAGAAATTGTACCAGCTGAGCCACGGCACGGAAAGGGAATTGTGGAGGAAGTGCCTAGCACATTTGAGATAGGACATAGCTCCAGGGTTTCTCAGATTGTGGGAGTTGACATAGATATGCCTCTTAGGTTAGGACTGAGAGCTGCTGGGTTACGAGCTAGAGATGAGGCTCCGGTCACTTGTGAGATTAACGGCGAGGTGTGGAAGGATATTGAGTGCATACACAGCACCAAACATGGTGCCGGCAGTCCTACCTATGAGCCATCATCACCTTCATTTGTGCCGCCATCTCCATCTATACCGGTTTCCCCTCCACCTGCCGTCTCACCAATGGCAAAGGAGGAGGAAGATGATGTCACCAGATTTCTAGTCCAGTTGGGAGCTCAGGAAAACTTGTTAGATGTCCATTCTGACCAGTTAGAGAGATTAGGGAGACGAGACGAACAAGTTGGCAGGGAATTTGCAGGAGTTAGTCAAAGACTAGGTGACATAGGGAGAGACCAGGCTAGGGCGTGGGATGCTGAGTGGACTAACTGGCATCGGATGCATGAGCTAAATTCGGTGATTGCTAGGGTCACGAGGGCTGAGCATGAGGACCGTAGAGAGGTGTTGGCGTCAAGAAGACACATTGTGTAGCTGGAGACTAGGGTAGGTCATCTGGAGACCATTGTAGCCCGGATGGTACAGGATCTGGAGCAGCTACGCATAGGGCGTGATGTATTTTAGAGAATGTAGTTGAGATGTATCCCCACTAAACTGAGTAGTGGTCAGTTCGTGGTAGTTGTAGTCCTTTACCTGTATTCGAAAACTTTTGCTATTTCTTATAGATCTCAAGCTTGTAATTTTTGTGAACACAATTCTATCCTAATATATGACGAGCTTGATTGACTATTCCATTGTGTTATCGTTCTTATAATTAATCTTACTCATATACTTTACACTTGTGCCAACTCTTCAAATCTTGATTTCCTCTATCCCTCTTATACATTAAAATGCCTCCAAAGAAAATAACCAGAGCCACTCGTGCACAACATGCAAACCAAGGTCCCAATAGGGCTGATATAGCAGCTCTACCTGTAAATCGAGCCATGCTCGATCAACTCGTAGAAGAACGGGTGGCAGCAGAACTGGCTGCAGCAAACAACTCCACAACAGATGTTGGCAACTCGAGGCCTACAACCAACAATGCTCGTAGTTATACATATCAAGACTTCCGGAAAGTAATGACTGGAGGTTTTGGTGGTACTGAAGAGCAGTTGTGCTGGTCCGATGGATCGAAAGATTGGAGACGATGTTACGAATTTGTGGATGTTCGGAAGAAGACCGAGTTAAGTTTGCGTCGGTCACTTTTCTGGATGCAACTCTAACTTGGTGGAACAACTACTTGAAATCATCTGGCTATGACGCTGCATATGCAATGTCATGGGAAAGCTTTAAAGAGATGGTTCTTAAGAAATACTGTCCTAGGAATGAGGTAAAGAAGCTGGAAGTGGAATTTTGGAATCTCAAGGTGCAAGGCACCAATATGGCAGTGTATAACCAACGTTTTCAGGAACTTGCCTTGCTGTGTCCTGATATGGTTCAAACTGAGACCCGATTGTTGGAGAGGTATATTGGCGGATTACCTCAATCTATTAAGGGAAACGTCACTACGTACAAAGCTACAGATCTCCACGAGACCATGGAGGTAGCTAACAAGCTGATGGATCAGGTGATCGAAGATTTGATCGAAGCGGGTGTGAACAACAAAAGGAAATTGGACGACCATTCCTGAAACAACAACCACCCGAAAAAGAGGCAAGAGGTTGCAAAGGTGTATGCTGTCGGACCGATAGAGAAAAAGGTCTACGCCGGAAACTTGCGGTTTTGCAATCGATGCAAGTTGCATCATAAGGGTCCATGCACGGTTAAATGCAATAAATGTCAGAAGGTAGGACATATGACCCGAGATTGCAGAACAAGACATCTAGCAACAGCACAAGTTGCACCGGCAAACATCCCAAAGGCCGAGATCACGTGTTTTGGCTGCGGTGAAAAAGGGCATTATCGAAATGAATGCCAGAAACTCAAGAACCAGGGCAACGGTGGCAACAAAGGTCAACAAGGAAATCAGGGTAACCAGAGAAATCCAGGAGCTGGTATGAACCAGGTAGCTGTTGTGCCACAAGGAAATCGGGGAAATGATGCAAGAGCCTATGGCAGGGTTTACGCGGTGGGCAAAGTGGAAGCCCAGGAAGACCCGAACGTGGTGACGGGTACGTTCCTTTTAAATAACCGCTATGCATCTATACTATTTTATACAGGAGCAGATAGAAGTTTTGTCTCTACTGCCTTTAGTCCATTACTTGGTATTACCCCGACCACCTTAGGCAATGTATATAACGTAGAGCTGGCAAATGGAAAAGTAAAAAGAGTAGATATCATTGTAAGAGGTTGCACCTTAAACCTCTTGAACCACCTATTCAACATTGACCTAATGCCTATAGAACTGGGTAGTTTTGATGTTATCATCGGCATGGATTGGTTGTCAAAATACCGTGCTACTATTCTCTGCGATGAAAAGATCGTTCGACTACCTTACGGGAACGAGGTTCTAATCGTCGAAGGCGATAGAAGAGACCGACGAAGTACCTCGAGATTAAACATTATCTCTTACACGAAGGTCCAGAGACATCTTGAGAAAGGATGTCTTCTCTTTTTAGCTCAGGTTTTCGGAAAGGAAGAAAAGGAGCCGGAAGGAAAACGATTGGAAGATGTGCCAATCGTAAGAGATTTTCCAGAAGTCTTCCCTGAAGACTTACTGATGAACTCAAATAAGTACATTTTATTACCGTCATTTATCCTATTTATTTAACTTGTTTTATTATATTATCTGTGAGAATTGATACGTTAATGTTTACTTTTGTAATTCTCAGGTAAAAACAAGCATTTGGTGAAACTTAGCGATTTTGGACTAATTATGGAGCAAAACAAGCAAGAAGTTAAGAGTCTACTGAAATGTACAAGATCAAGACATTCTGCTCCAGATGCGCCGCATCTTGCTTATTACATACGGCGCACTACTATCCAGATTTCACAAGATACGATCCAAGATACAAGAGGACATGCGCCGCATCTATAAATGGAGTTACGCCGCATCTTCTGGCGGTGTACGAATATTCCTGAATATATTAATCTTGGACCCCACACGAAGTTAAGTCAATGCGCCGCATCTACTTACCCTCAGACAGAAACTATAAATACCCCAAAGTCAGACGAGAGAAAAAAAGGTTCGACAGTTTTAGAAGACCGAAGTACAGAAACCCTAGGACGAATTCAGTCGAGATAGCAGCACAAGACACACCTTGAACGAAGATACAAGAGCTGTAAGAAGGTCCTGCATGTATTTAATTCATTAAGTAGTTTTGTTTTATTGTGTTAGTAAACTTTAATTCATCAGGATTGGTGGCTTGTGTAATCTGACAACGGAAAGGTTGCACTCCCTTAAAACTGTTTTCCCATTAATTAAAGTTTATATGTTGATGTCTTTGGTGACTTTTATTAGTGCATTGATAACCTCTGTGTCTAGCTGAGCGTTGATCGGGTCGCCATGCCTCTGCCCTCGCCTATTTATTAGATCGCCTATGCATTCTATCGTCTGTAGAAAAGTAGGAAGAAAGATAAATAGGATAGTCATAAGTAATCATTAAGGGTTTACTCGCCGATAAGATTAGAACCAACGAGAAAGGACTTAATCTCGGTGCGTTGCATCGAACTATACACTTCATATAAAACTAGCAATAAAACAAGTGACAAGCTACTTAACTATCAGGACATGTCTTCTTATTGTCTCGAGTATTTATCTGTGTACGTGTGTGCTATTCGCTGACTCGTGCCTATTGGTTTAGTTTATTATTTAATTGCAACCAAACCGTGCCAGTCTCTCAGGCTGAACCCCCTTGCGTTAAATTAGGTTGTATAGCTAACTTAAGATATTAAAATACTGATTAGAATAACTAGATAATACGTTCCACTCTTAGTGATCGACACTCTACTTACCATTATATTCATACTGACCGGGTACACTGCTCGTTAAAGTGTGTGTGTTATTGATAAGTCGGCTAAATATAAATTTAAAACTTGAATACTGCTAAAACCACAACGACATACCGTGGGTATAAATTAGAGCACTCGCACGCACGCATCAAGTTTTTGGCGCCGTTGCCGGGGAGTGAATTGTTATTATCTGTTAACTTGATTAGTATTTTAATTAGTTTTTTTTTTTTAATTTTTAATCTAACCGCTAACTCTGTTGTATATTAGATTAATTGCATTCATTGTAATATTTGCATATTTTCTGTTTTCGTGTGTTTTTATTTTCTTTTATTTGTGTTTATTTTCGTTTGTTTTTATTTGTTTTTATTTTTTGTATTTTCTGTTTTCTGCTATCGTTGTACTGAGCTTATTCAAACGATACGGCGCATCTGATTTCTAAGATACGGCGTATTGCGTTTAATTTTTATAAAATACAACGCGTTTAATTAATTCGATACGACGCATCTTTTCCCCAAGATACGGCGTATCTGTTTTTTATAAGAAATTTTTTTCTAAGCGATAACGCCATACGACGCATCTGCTTTTGCAGATACGGCGTATCTATTATTTTAATTAAAAACAGTTTTCGAATTATTAAACAAATACGACGCATCGATCTCTGTCGATACGGCGTATCTTCTGAATCAAAAATCTCGTATTTTGAAACGTAACGAAAATACGGCGCATTAACTTTTGTTAATACGACGCATTTAATTTTAAATAAATATCGATTTTTGATAATTAAAATTGATACGACGCATTCTAATTTATAAGCGGCGTATCTATTTTCTGAATAAAGGCTGATTAAATTTTAACGATTATTAGATACGGCGTATCCAATTTTTTGGATACGGCGCATCGTCTGCAGATATCAGTAACTTTTATTTTTCGTATTCCGTTTTCGTTGTTGATTTTCTGATATATTACTTTCTTGAACAAATCCTACTGATGCTTTCGTGATTATTTCAGAAGGAAAATGGTCGGATTCGGAGAACTGATTGACTTCGACTTCGAAGCCAATTTTATGGATGGAATATTAGTGCATGATAAATCACTCGAACGTTACGATGGAGACTACATTGAACTTAATGACCTTGATGGACCATTAGAATCCAATGACCTGTTCATGGATGATGCGGAATCTGAGATAGAAGAAGGAGAAATTCTGGATAGTCCAAATGTCAACGTTATTAATACTAGGAATTACGATGAATTTGAGGGATATGATGGTTCTTGGGATTACGGTAGAAGGATCCACGCCGATTGTGCTTACAATTTGCAATTCCCATGCATGATTGGGTACAAGTGTATTGACGCCAATTTCTTTCCTATTTTGCCGATCAATGTCATGTCAAGAAACTTTTACAATTCTATTAAGAGAAATAAAGTGGAGTATAAGGGAAAGAATGTAGTTGGAGCCTTCATTAATGTCCCGGTCTTCGTTGGATGTTTTACTATTGTTACTGAGTTCGCCGTTGTTGAAGACATGAATGCCTATCGTGACAACGATATGGGTGACGTGATTGTTGGTAAACCATTCTGTAGGGAGATCACTATTAATGCAAAACGATTTGAAGGAAAGATCACCTTTCAATGTGGAAGCCACGTTATCACTTATATGATGCCCCGAACTCACCCTGGGTTTAAACATGCTACTAATAGGTTCTGCTACAAATTTTCTCCATTCCTTTTTATTGGTGATGATGACATGAAGAGAGGGATAGAGTACCCATATCAAATGATGAAAGGATTCTACAAAGGTGTACTTGAATTGGGGCCGGAATATATTCGTGACGATGTAATTCGAAACTACATCGTGCATAAATATATGGGGATCGATGGATCTGATTAAAGAGCTGAACGTGAGTCTAACTTGAAGACTCTGGAATAAAGACAAGTGCTGACCGGGAGACAACCCGGAGAATTTTCACTATTCTGTTCTGTGTCAAGTCAGTCAGGCCCGCAGAGGATACGGCGCATCTCAATCCCAAGATGCAACGCATCTCCTGCACTGGTCATATCTTACTTTATTTTTCTGCATTTTTACTTTTGACTTTAAAAACTTTTTGTCAGTTTATTTTAATGCGGCGCATCCCTGGTTAAGGATGCGGCGCATTTTCTATTCTGATTCGTAATTATTCCAGGCTCGATACGGCGTATCTTCTTTCATAAGATACGGCGCATCGACTGACCTGATGATTTTCATTTTAATTTTTACATTTTATTTTTGCTAACTACTAATGTATTATGCAAGTTTAAACCTTCTTAACTTAGGTGTGTTTAAAGTATTGGTGGTATTATAGATTCCTGCATTTCCTGTGGATACATCTAATATGAAGCTTAAACGTTCTAATCCACAAGAAGTTGATTTTTGCTCTTATACTAATGGAGGATCATACCGAGCAAATCTCAGGGGAGTTTTTCTGTTCTAATTCTTTTATTTTCCAGTTTTTAATCTTTTATACAAACAACGAGGATGTTGTTTAACTTAAGCGGGGGGATTGGAGAATTAGAACACTTACTTGTCCTAAACTTTTTCAAAAATTATGCTTAAAATGTGCTTAATATATCAAAATTAAAAAATTTTAGCATGTTTTTGTTTAAAGTCTAAGTTGCATAGCTGCACACATGACGTTATTTTCAAAAATTGTGATTTTTCAAAATTCACAAATCTATGAGTGTGCCGGTGACTTGTAAACTTTAGAACTTGGCTTGTATACTATTCGAGACCACCATAATAAGTATTATTGATATAATTGGAATGACTTGTCTAAATTGGTAAATTTTTAGGATTACACCCAAATAGCCTATTTTATATGTTATGTGTTATTAGCTAACTACACTGGTTAGTTAACCCCCGTATAAACCCTTTTGTTACTCTCATTTTTAGAGTAAGATACCTCTAGAAAAACACTCAGAGCCATTCCTTTCGTTTCTTACACCTTTGTTATAATGTTTCGTTACACCCCTACACCTTAGCCTACCCTGTAGATTAAAATCCGTGGTTGGTTAATTGCTTTAGGCAAAGTGTGTTTCCTTACATTACCTGTGTTCGCGTGCGTAATTCATTATCTTTGGTTAGGTCGGTGATGCGTGGTTTTGCGACCTTACAACAGGTTTTACCTCTCGAGGGATCTCGAGAAGCTTGCAATCCCCACCAGGCAGTGTACCTGACCGATGTAGTATAGTGAAGTGGCAAGTACCGGGGGATTGATCGTTCTCTAGGGGAATAGTGTCGTTAGGATTGAAAAACTACTCTAATAGGTCTAAGGGTGAGAGAAGATTCTTTTTGTATTTTTATATTTTTATGAAAGCAAGTAAAATCTCGGGTTTGAAAGAGTGGGCGGAATTAGTTTGGTAGTCAACTAACCCAAATGACTACAAATGCAAATAAAATAAAATGACTGAAAATGAAAAGGTTGTGAAACTTATATGGAGAGAAATGTGTTTACTTAGATTTCCTTACTCCCTAGCTATCTTTTACCGGTTGATTAGTGTGTATTAATTGCATGGATGACGGGTGTATTCCTTAATACCAATCGTGGGGTGGCGTATGTACTTCCCCAACTCTACAAGCTCCTACTTCACTCCTATGTCGAGCCGGCTAAGAAGCTCCTAACATGGGATCACTAGAATTCGCTCATGCATTAAATACAACCATAAAAACCTTAGTACGCATTGGTTCATGTTTCTTAAGACGTTCAAGCAAGTTACCGTATAGGAAGTTAGCCAGTTTTCTTAAGCCTAACATCGATAAACAATCATCCAATACAATTAATAACACACTAATAACCAATAATTAATAGTTAGGTTTCATTAGATCTAAGCAAACACAAGATAAATCTAGCCTAGCATGTTAATTAAAAGACAAGAACAAGATATAATCAAACAACACATAGACATATTGATTGATTAAATGAATACTTATCTTCAATTAAACATGGGAGATCCAAGGGTATGAAAACCCTTAAAAATGGCAGAAATTCGTCTTAGGGTTTCTCCTCACAAAGTTGCACACTAATGACAAAAAATTGCAAAACTATATATAGAGTTTAGTGGCTGACGGCGTCACGTTGTAGATCTTGACGCCGTCACCTCGCCGTGTCTAGGGTTCCCGGATGGCCTTCTTGACGCCGTCCCTCTTTAGTCCTCCAAAATCCGCTCTGGCCTATCAAAGGTTGACGCCGTCAGAAATGAGCTTGACGCCGTCTCTCTTTAACTTAAACTGTGATGGCCTTGATCATCTTAAAGGGTGACGCCGTCAGACTTCCTTTGTAAAACTCCTTGGCTTATCATGTGTATTTTTCATATCCACCTCTTTTGCCAAGCCATGACGCCGTCAAAGGTACTTTTCCAGCCGATTTTGAGACTTTGTCGTTTTCTTCACTTTTATGCTCCAAAAACGTCCAAAATGCTTCCTTTTCCAGATTTCTTCTCCAAAGTACCTAAAATGACAAAAGGAACGATTTAGGGCAATATTTGATCAAATAAATACGATTTAGGGCTTAAATGACCCCCTAAAAGCGGTACACTTTTCGCTTCATCAGTCGGGAAATTGCACAATGCAATTGGAGTGAAAGTGAATATTGTATATCTTTGAGTTTATTTTTCGTGTGTTTACTACTTTCACTATTACCGTTATTTCTGAAGTCATGAAAAGTATGGAAAAATTATCCAGAGTTATCATTATAGTGATGTGGTGAAATTTTACACATCTATGTTTATGTTAAAAAAAAAAAAAAAAAAAAAAAAAAATGGAAAAGTTGGAAGTTTGTTTTTACCAACTTATGTAAAGTTTTGTATTAAGTGGTTGATATCACCACTAGTTGTTATATATTATATCTATGGATTAAATGGGAGTTGAACGTTATGGGAACGACAACTAAAGGTTATTCTTTGATTAAGATCTTGTTGAGTATAATTCGTGTCTACCTAAAGCGTGTGTTTCAAGTGTTAAAGCGTGAGTTATTCAATGATATGAGTCTTATTCATGGGATGGTTGGGATAGTGATTAACCACACTTAGGATTTTAATTTATCTGTTTTGTTTATTTTTCATTTTTACACCAATTTGTATCCCAAATATTATCCATACCCTATATTATTCTTTATCCAAACCTTTGATTTATTGAGATTAGGGATTTGAGCAATCTTAAGTATCGTAGTAGTGGATTCGGCTATGTATTTATGATTTTGTCGCCCTTTTTGATATAGTATTATTGGTGAAGATTACTTGGTCCTATCTTTAGCCTATTCGAGTTAAGGATTTGAGCAATTGCAAGGATCGTGTTCATGGATTCGATCATGTATTTGTGATTTTGTCGCCTTTTCTGGAATTTGAGATCGATAGAGATTAAGGAGAATGATTAACCCTTAAACCTCAAAACCCTTTTTACCGCTTTAGACTTGTTATTCCTTGGCTTTAGTGGGGGAGATGTGTATACTTGCCAAGCTTATGATAGAATATTCGTCACGACTGGACAGTTAAACGATTAGATTTGCTTTTATCGAATTATTTTATTTTACTTCTAATTCGTTGAGTGTTTGGTTGTGTGATTATGACAAAAACGAATACATGCTTAAATATAAAAATAAATCCTAATATCTTTTAGGATACTTTTTCATAAGATTAATTCTAAGGTTTACTTGGGGACAAGTAAAGTTCAAGTGGGGGGATATTTGATGAACTCAAATAAGTACATTTTATTACCATCATTTATCCTATTTATTTAACTTGTTTTATTATATTATCTGTGAGAATTGATACGTTAATGTTTACTTTTGTAATTCTCAGGTAAAAACAAGCATTTGGTGAAACTTAGCGATTTTGGACTAATTATGGAGCAAAACAAGCAAGAAGTTAAGAGTCTACTGAAATGTACAAGATCAAGACATTCTGCTCCAGATGCGCCGCATCTTGCTTATTACATACGGCGCATCACTATCCAGATTTCACAAGATACGATCCAAGATACAAGAGGACATGCGTCGCATCTATAAATGGAGTTACGCCGCATCTTCTGGCGGTGTACGAATATTCCTGAATATATTAATCTTGGACCCCACGCGAAGTTAAGTAAATGCGCCGCATCTACTTATTAGATGCGCCGCATCTTACCCTCAGACAGAAACTATAAATACCCCAAAGTCAGACGAGAGAAAAAAAGGTTCGACAGTTTTAGAAGACCGAAGTACAGAAACCCTAGGACGAATTCAATCGAGATAGCAGCACAAGACACACCTTGAACGAAGATACAAGAGCTGTAAGAAGGTCCTGCATGTATTTAATTCATTAAGTAGTTTTGTTTTATTGTGTTAGTAAAATTTAATTCATCAGGATTGGTGGCTTGTGTAATATGACAACGGAAAGGTTGCACTCCCTTAAAACTGCTTTCCCATTAATTAAAGTTTATATGTTGATGTCTGTGGAAAACTAGAAGGGGGGTTGAATAGTTTTTACCGTTTTTCAAGTTTTATTTGCTTTGTTACTATATGTTAATTTCAAAGGAAACAATCACAAATAAATAATCACACAATTTAAACAAAAGATAAAGAGAGGAAAGATCAAACCACACGACACTGTTGTTTATAGTGGTTCGGCTACAAGGACTCTCTTCCTTGCCCTACTCCACTCCCCGAGTTTCCTACTCGAGAGTTTATCTTTCACTAAGAAACAAACTCCTTTTCTAGGCGGAGAAAACCTTTACACGTCGCTTACTTCCTTTTCTGGTACTAAGCTAAACACCGGGTTCTTTCACAAGGTAGAACTAACCTGACGTCGCCTATTTACTTTACCGACACTAAGCTAGATGTCGAGTTCTTTACACGGGTACAACTACTCCCTACACTCTTTGTGCTTTAAGGACTAAAGCACTAACCACACTCACTGATTACAAATGATAGATATGATGTGTGAAACAAACTACAATATCACACAGTAATGCAACTAAAGGATTACGGTTCTGTAGATCCTTGAATGCTTGATCTCTTTTCTACAAAATGAAAGATCAAAGTGAAATGCAACTATGAATGATGTTAGTAAGATATGTACTGAATGAATATGTGTGTTAAAGCTATATGAGTGATGAGAGAGCCAAATGATCAGCTTCCTATTTATAGGCAAGCTGATCTTCAGCTCACGGATCCCACGGATCCCTCACAAGGGATCCGTCCTTCATTGGATTTGGATCCGTGGGATGTGATAGCTAAGGTTTAGTTGTCTCTTACCATATCTTACCAAATCATCCAAGATCCTCAAATGTCAACTATGTATCTTGCAAATCTAAACAAGATATATCAAAGATATTGTATGTGATGTATGCAATGATGTCATGGAATGAGTTTAGAATTAAAGTTTCCTTTTAAGGAAACAAGTCACTAAATAAGCAAACTTGTAATTCTTGGTTATTATGTGAAGTGTAAAATGTGTACTTAAGAGACTTAAGCTAGTATTTATTATTTGCTAAAAGATATTCCTTTTATTTGTCATTAACAAAACTAATGAAAGATAAAAGAATATAAATAACGTTTTTGAGACGCTATTTGTATTAACAATCTCCCCCTTTTTGTTGATGACAAAACATAAGGTATATTTTTGAGCAAGAGAATAAATATAGCATGAGTTCTTAAAAATATATATTAAGTTTGTTTATTAAAGAAAAGTTTTGTAAAAAATGTATGTACTGTGATGAATCACAGTTAATGCAAACTTAGTCCTTTCTCCCCCTTTTTGTCGAAACAAAAAGAGTAGCCTAGCGGAATGCGATTTTGAGAACTTTAAAGCTCCCCCTTGTTTTATACTCCCCCTAGATGGAGTAATCAAGGAAATAATGCATGAATCTACAAAACAAACGGTTAGTATATGAAATGCTTATGAGATGCTCCCCCTTGATGTATACTCCTCACTTCTCGAGTACCAACGTATACTATGAAGGGTATGATATGCTGCAAATGAAGTGTTAGTAATGAACGACTTCAATGAAGAAGTAGAATGCTTGTGAAGTATTCATCCAAACAAGCCTTTCAATATGTTTTAACTTTTAAAAGTCAAACTAAGTGTCTGATCATTATTTTTACCTAAAGCAAGCATAATCAAGGTATAATATGATGTTAGTTCATAATGATAATGACAATATGCAATATGATGATCACTCATAAGCATAAAACATCACATTCATAGATATTGAAAATTTTGTGACAAAACTCACAATGATGAAATGATGTTACAAGTACAATAAGAAGACATCCTAGAAAGAAAATAAAAAGTCCTAAAGCAACAATTTAAAAGGTCCTAACAACTAGTCTAGAAAGCTCCTATTGAGGAGGATGAGAGATGGCGTTTAAACGTTCAAGAACATGGTTCAAGATGAACCTCATCTCATTTTGAAGCTCATGGACCAAGATGTTGATCCTTTGGGCCAAGTGAGCCGTTCTCTCACAATGTGCGCAATCATGACTTGAGAAACCGAGAGGAAGACTAGGTTTCAAGTTTTGTGGTGGTGGTGGTGGTGATGGTGGTTGGTTGTTGTTGTTGTTCGATGGTTGTTGTGGTGTTTGGAGGGAGTTCATAAGGATGTTTTGAATGTCCATTGCTTCATGAAGGCGATGGTCAACCATACCCAAGAGAGTATAGAGTTGTGTTAACTCCGCACTTATCTCCTCTTGTGTTTGAGGAATGTTGCTCCACATTGCTTCATCAATGGCAATGAGTGTTGAAGTTGGTGATAGTGGTGGTATTTGTGGACGAGGTTGTGGTGCTTCTCGGTATAGAGGACCATGAATCTCCGGATGGAGAGGATGAAATAGCATAGGTTCTAAGTTTTCAAGACTTATTGGAGGATTGGTTGATGTAGGTGGAAGATCTTCTAACTCTTCAAGATATGGTTGTGGAGATGTTGGTGGTGTCCTAAATAGTTCCATGGGTTGGAGTTTTGGTGAAAATGGTGATGAGGCAGACTTCTCAGACTGTGATGGAGCGGGAGCGGGTGGTGGTGTGGTTGCTATAGGAGTAATGGTAGGAGGTGGTGTTTTTATGACTACATGTGAGGGAGTTGGAGTGGATAAAGTAAGAAAGTTTTCACTAGCAATGGGTGAGGATATGTTTAGTGGTGATGATTCTTCAGAGGATGAGTTGTGAATGTTGATGAAACAACAAGGTTTCACACTCATACGGGCTGTTCGTTTTAGTGGCTTGGATGTGGAGGAGTTGTTTGATTTTGTCATTGCGACTTTTTGGTGAAGTATGATAGCTAAAATGTACAGGAGAAGAGATGGTTGTGATGTGAATTGAAGATCCTAAAGTGCTAATTTATAGACAGAAGGTTTGTGAGTCTGTGTGTTTGGATTTGATGTGAATCCAATAGAGAATGTTGGTTTCTAATGATTTGGAACAAAAATTTGTGCAGGTCATATCAAGGAAGTCAATCCATTGAGCTTTGGTTGAGTAATGTGTTGTGGATTTGCAGTTAATACAAGGAGATAGTGGAAAATCTGATGATTTGATATTTCCACGGATTTGACGGATCCCTAAAAAGGGTTCCTTCTTTGTATCAGTTTGGTAACTCACACCTAAAATTCAAAAATTTAAATTTTGGTGGGAAATTTTGTTCCTAAGTTTCTAAGAATTCCTAAATGATTCTAAGATGAATTATGATCAGAGAATGAATCCTAGATGATACTAAACACTTAAGATTTAAGAATCGGGATAAGTCGAAAAAGTTTTAGAATTTTACTGGGAAACCTGCGGATCCAAGTTGAATCAAAGGCGGAACCTTGTTCTGAGATCCGTCAAATCCGCAGGTTGGCGGATGGCGGATCCAACGATAAGCCTTGGCGGAGCCCAGGTTAGGGATCCGCCGGATCCGTATGCCTAAAACTAAAGAAACTAAACAGAACATATGTCATATTTCGCGTTTTTTGATGAAAACCCGAAAATTCACCTAGACCTTACTTAACATCTAATATGTATAGCAAAACAATTGAATATGATAACATTAACACACGATTGCACATAGTTTAATTCGTTCTTAGAAACTTACCGTTTTAGGTGTTATGCCAAACATAGGCTATAACCCGGAAAATTGATAACCGTGATGGTTATCTACCTGCAAATGTTAGTTATTACACATACACAATAAGTATTATCAGATAAATTCAAGACACATAGAAGTTTAACATCACAACATCCAACATTGTTCAAAACCAAACACTCCATCATGTAAGCTTTTTCTTCAACTTCTTCATCCCCTTGTGCAATTTCATTATCCAACGACCAAGATTCTTCACCATTCCTTTGATGTTTCGATACTCAGCAGATTCATTTTGAATTGGAGGAAGATGGCTCAAGTATTCGGGTGGAGGAATCCTAGAGTTTGGCAAACCATCATCTTCACTCATTGAAGATGATGAGGATGATGTTGGCACACGAGGACGTTTGCCCTTATCAACACTAACCCTAAAGTCGCTCAAAGGAACGAAGGTATGTTCAATTTCATTGTAATCCGGAATAAAGCCTAAATGATTTGGACGAGCGGGTGCAAAGGCTCTATAGAGTCGGGTTAAGAGCATACCATAAGGTATTGCAATCTTGCTTTGAACCGGAATGTCACACATTCTTTTGGCAACATAATAAGCAAGATTGAAGGGTTGACGAGTAGAGATGTTGTACATCATATGACACAAACAAGCATTGATGTGATCATGGTTTCCTATGGTGCACATCACATTAGCCCTTAAGACATCTTCCATTTTCTTGAATTCGGTTTTGAGTTCATTTAGCTCCATTGCAAATGGATCTCTAGCAACTTCACGACCACGATGCATTCTTGTGGGGTTGTTCTTAGGAATGAAGAGATGTTCCCTAATCACTTCTTTTGATTCGAGAGGAGTGACATATGGTGCCGTCCTATCGAGATTGGATTCTAAGATTGTTAAGGACCATTTGTCCGAGTAAAGACATGTCCCTTGGTTTGGAATTCCTAAGACCTCACCAAATTGATCAAGAGGGATGTTGACAAGATTTCCATTTAGAGTAAAATGAAGACTTAAGTAACCTTGGTCACTCGAACTAAGACTACACTAGCATAGAACTCAAGTATGAACCTAGGAACAATTGGTTCATCTATATCTAAAAGAATCAAATCGAATTGCGGCTAATTGATTCCCTAAGTTGTGTTCCTTTCATAGAACGATGAATCTACGACTTACCTCATGGACATACTTTTTCTCTAAGGCTTTGAAAATTTCGATTGGGCATTGGTTAGACCTTTGTTTTGTGGACTTTGGGTAAGTAGTTAACGGTTCTTTTGTGATCGTAGTTGGTTGCGGGAGGCATGATTTTCCTAAGTACAAAAAGTTACATAGTTTTAGTTAAAATGATCAAAGGAAGTGTAAAATTCCTAGTGTGTGCCTACATGGGGACAATGTGGAGGTGCGGTTATCTCGACTCCTTTTGATGCAAGAAAAATTAGTTTATGCAAGTTTTGTTTATAAACGAGAGATAACCCAAACGCTCCTATTTCAATGTAGCTACGATTGAATGTACCCGAATACATATTAATTATGTATTCCCTTTAGCATTCAAGAGACACTATGCAAGTGAAGTCTAAAAGATAACGTTTTGCTTTGTATGAACAATGTTCAAAAAGATCATTTACCTAGTCGTTAGAAGATTTTGTAGAAAATTTTCATGGGGTTTTGTAAATTAAGACAATGTGCTATGAGATGCAATTCCTAACTAAGAAAACATGTTTTTAGTATAATGCATAAATATGCTTCATGATTTTTCAAGAATTATGCATATACCCAAGTTTGGTTTTGTGCATGAATGGAAATCCTAGACGCAGATCAGGAGTATAAATATGATAAGAATACTTACAGTGATGTTAGAGCACAAATTTGGAAGAAATGGTCTAATTGTGATGGAGATTAAGTGTGTGTCGAGTATAGTAGGTGATATGTTTTGGAGTGAGGAATGAATAGTAGTTGTTCTTGTTTATTTAATAATAAACTGAACTCAGCATGCGACGGATCCGGCGGATCCAAACCAAAGGATCCGTCCTTGTTATCGATTGGATCCGCGGATCAGAACACATGTTTTGGTTAGTGTCGTGGTGGCTAAACTAATGTTTATACTAATGTTTCTCCTAATCACTAGGTTCCATTAATCCTAATTTCCAAGTCTAAGATAGTTGAAGGTTCTCGTTAAGTGGTTTTGTGAGAATATCGGCAATGTTGTCCTCTGAGGAACTTTCTCAATTGAGATGATTCCCTTCTGTACATTGTCACGAAGGAAGTGATGGCGTATTTCAATATGTTTGGTTCTAGCGTGTTGGACTGGATTTTTGCTTAGATCGATAGCACCTTTGTTGTCGCAAAGAATGGGAATGTTGTTGAGTTCAATTCCATAGTCGACGAGAGCTTGTTTCATCCACAGTGCTTGTTGACACGCCTTTCCTGCAGACACATACTCTGCCTCTGTTGTTGAGATTGCGAGGGCAGTTTGTTTCTTAGCGAACCATGATGTTAGACAATATCCTACAAAAGTACAAATACCGCTAGTACTTTTCCTATCAACATAATCACCTGCGTGATCTGAGTCAGTATACACTATGGTTTCTACACCCGTTCCTTTGGGATACCATAATCCTAAAGTGTAGTACCTTTGATGTACCTAAAGATTCTTTTAACGGCTTCAAGATGGGACGTTTTTGGATCTTCTTGAAAACGTGCACATAGACAAACACTAAACATAATGTCAGGCCTACTAGCCGTAAGATAGAGTAAACTACCAATCATTCCTCTATATTTAGTGCTATCTACGGATTCATTTTCTTCATCCTTAGTAAGTTTGGTTTCGGAGGACATGGGTGTTCTCATGGGTTTTGAGTCTTCAAGACCAAACTTCTTAAGCATATCTTTGATATACTTTGATTGGTTGAAGAATATCCCATCTTCTAATTGTTTAATTTGGAGACCTAAGAAAAAGTTTAGTTCCCCCATCATACTCATTTCAAACTCGTCATGCATGATTTTTGAGAAATCGTCGCATAACTCTTGACAAGTTGAACCGAATATAATGTCATCCACATATATTTGGACTATGATAATATGTGATCCCTTTTTCTTGGTGAAGAGAGTATTATCTACTAGGCCCATGGTATACTTATGGTCAACTAGGAAAGTCTTAAGTCGATCATACCAAGCCTTTGGAGCTTGCTTAAGTCCGTATAAAGCTTTCTTAAGTTTGAAAACATAATTTGGTTTTTCAAAGTCGGCAAAGCCGGGAGGTTGTGCAACATATACTTCTTCATTTATAAAACCATTTAAGAAAGCACTTTTAACATCCATTTGAAATAACTTAAAATCATGTGCACATGCATATGCAAGTAATATTCTAATAGACTCAAGTCTAGCTACGGGTGCAAAGGTTTCATCGTAATCTATACCTTCTTGTTGATTGTAACCTTGAGCTACTAGCCTAGCTTTATTTCTAGATACTATACCATTTTCATCCATTTTATTTCTAAAGACCCATTTGGTGCCGATTATGGTTTGGTTTTTAGGTGGAGGGACCAATGTCCAAACATCATTTCTAATAAATTGATTTAGTTCTTCTTGCATAGCAATTACCCAAGATTCATCTTTTATTGCCTCGTCTATATTTTTAGGTTCAACAGTTGAAATAAAACAAAAATAATTACTTTCATTTTGAGCTTTGGATCTTAATGTTCTTTCATTAAGTTTTCCTATGACGTTTTCTAATGGATGACTTTTAGTTTCTTTAATATTGACTATTTCTCCTTTTACGGGTTCATTGTCATTTTCAATGTTTTCTATATCATTAACCATTTGACTTTCAACTAAGTCATCATCTACCAAAGGTGATGTCTTAGAGGGAGGTGGACTTTCGTTGAATGTTACGTTCAACGATTCCTCGACTCTTGATGTTTCCTTGTTTAATACAATGTATGCTTTACTGTTTTGTGAGTACCCAAGAAATACACCTTCATACGACTTTGGGTCGAACTTAGTGAGATAATCCTTTGTGTTTAAAATGAAGCACTTGCTTCCAAAAACTCTAAAATATCCTAATGTAGGCTTTTTGCCTCGATAAATTTCATAAGGAGTTTTATTTAAAAATTGTCTAATTAAAACTCTATTTAGGATATATGTAGAAGTATCTACAGCGTGACACCAAAACTTTTGTGGTATGTTTTGTTCATTTAACATAGTTCTACTCATTTCTTGAATTGTTCTATTTTTACGTTCTACTACACCATTAGATTGAGGTGTACGAGGAGCCGAGAAATTATGAGTTATTCATTATTATCACAAAAATTTCCAAATTGGATTTCATTGTCAAATTCTCGACCATGGTCAGTTCTAATAGATACTATATTACTTCCTATTTGATTTTGAATTTTCTTGCTTAGAATTTCAAATTTGTCGAATGCCTCATTTTTAGTTTTCAAAAACTTTGTCCATGTATATCTAGAGTAATCATCTATTATGACTAAAGTGTAAAAATTTCCTCCATAACTTTG
This sequence comes from Artemisia tridentata subsp. tridentata, assembly GCA_021014915.2. Taxonomy (NCBI): domain Eukaryota; kingdom Viridiplantae; phylum Streptophyta; class Magnoliopsida; order Asterales; family Asteraceae; genus Artemisia; species Artemisia tridentata. Next base: position 276,147,018 of record CP139502.1, read on the forward strand.
TATAGCCGACGGGCCAAACAAATCCATATGTAATAATTCTAGGCATCTAGATGTAGATACCATGTTTTTAGCCTTATGGCTATTATGTACTTGTTTCCCAATTTTGCAAGCATCACAAAAGTGTTGGTCAAATTTCAACTTGGGTAGGTTCCTAACGAGTTCTTTGGATGACAAAGATTGAATAAGCCTCATATTAGCATGACCTAAGCGTCGATGCCATAGAGTTGAGTTTTCGTCCAAGGAGGTAAGACATAACTTATCTTTAGGTGTTTTATCTAATTTCATAACATAGACATTATTCTTTAAAACACCTTTTCCTACGGTTATGCCATCTTTAAGTATTTTACTTCCATTTTCACTGAAAAGGACGTTATACTTTTTGCGGCACAATTGACTTATACTAAGTAAATTAAATCCTAAATTATCGACATGAGCTACATCATCAATAGATAGAGAGTCATGAGAGATTGTACCTTTTCCGATGATTTTACTTTTAAGCTTGCTACCGAATGTGACATTACCTCCGTCATACACTTGATAGGTTGAGAAAAGATTTTTGTTTCCCGTCATGTGTCTTGAGCACCCACTATCTTTGATCCACTCATCAGGTTCAAGATCAACTTTCAAGCTTACCTAAGTTCATAAAAGACTCAAGCATTTGGTCCCCAATATCTCATGGGTCCGTTTGGGTTAAACATGACATTATCATGGTTTATGTATGTAAATGGTGGACAATTGTTCCATGACATATAACTAGGACCATGAAAGTTTCTAGGTATGTTTTGGTTCCAATTATTTTGATAAGTATGTTGTGGATTAACTATACTCTTTGGAAAGGGGTGTTTGGGAAAACTCATTTGAGGTCTCTGTTGATCCGTTTTAACTCTATATTCATTTCTAGCTTGTCCTCTTCCTAAAGATACTGCTGGTTTATGTTTATTATTGGTTATACTACTGTTAGGTTTCTTAGTAACTTTAACAAACTCGGAACGGTCGACTTTGTGAACCTTCTGTTCAACTTCTGTACTCGCGGATCCTTTGGATACACTTGGCGGGTCCAAATTTTTGGATCCGTCGGATCCGTGAGTGTCCAACTTGGTTGAATCAGTTTTATTCACAGTCTGTTCCTTATAATCACTTAAGGTTCCTAGTTTCATAAAGCCTAGTCCTGTTTTATCATGAGGTAGCTTTTGCATTTTCATTATTTCATCTGCACAACTTATGTTTTTATCAAACCTTTTAAACTTTGAATTTTGTTTGATCAAATCTTCCTGTGTGGTTCTTAAGGTTTCTAATTCAAGTTTTAGTCCTTGACAAGACACACACGTTTCTTTACTATCTTTACCCTTTTCAATTTGTATTGCTTTTTCTTTAAGCCAAAATACTTCATTTTCTAAAAGTGTTGTCTTTGTTTTCAAAAACTTGTTTTTGTTTATGATTTTTAAAGTAACGTCACACAGTTTGTTATATTCTACTTCTAAGGTTTCGTCATCTATAGAGGAGTATGAATCAGAATGTACCTCTTCTGTGTCATTAGCCATAAGTGTCATTTCGTTGTTCTTAGGCTCATCATCATCATCTCCTTCACTATCGCTCCAAGCTCTACTAACGAAGGCTCTTTGAGACTTGGTCTTTGGAGGCTTTGGACATTCTCCTATTAAGTGACTGGAGTCACCACACCTATAGCATTTCCTATCAACCTTACCTTTCTTATCGTCACGATCTTTCCGAGAGGATTTCTTTTCATCACGAGGTGGTTGTACAAACTTTCCTCGTCTCCTGAAGAATTTCTTGAAATCCCTCACGGCCATGGCATACTCTTCATCATCACTGTTTGAACAAGACTCATCATCATCACTTGACTCGACTTTGGCTTTCAAGGCAATAGACTTAATCTTCTCCTTTTTGCCTTTGACAATTTCCTAGTCTTTTTCCATAATCATTTCGTGAACTTTTAGGTTTCCTATGAGCTCATCCAGTGTCATGCTTGAGAGATCTTTAGATTCTTCAATAGCTGTCACCTTTGCTCTCCATTTCGGATGGAGTGCTGTTAGAAATTTCCCGACAAAATTCTTACTAGAAAAAGATTCATCAAGTGCTTTAAGTGATGTAATAATAGTATTGATCTTAGCAAACACACTATCAATGGTCTCATCTTCAGAGATAACAAATTGTTCGTATTGTTGGACAAGAAGATCAATTTTGTTATCTTTTACTTTTGAGTTCCCTTGATGTGTGATAATAAGAGATTGCCAAATATCCTTAGCCGTTTTACACATAAAAACTCTTTCATATTCTTTCTTAGGTAAGGCATTATAAAGCATCATTTTGGCTTCATTATTTTTGGCAATTAGTTTCTTTTGCTCATCACTGTGACGAGTAAGAAAAGCTCCTTCATCCCGACCACCCGAAATATTATTACTAATAGGTTTGTAATCACCATCAACTATAATATACCATAGATCTATGTCCTTTGACTTTACATAAGTCTCAAAGCGATTTTTCCAATAAATAAAACAATTTGGTTCAAATAGAGGTGGTCTCTGCATAGATTGCCCTTCTTTAAAGTTTTCAAAATCCATGGATCGTTTTAAGTTTTAAAATACAATATATTTTAAAGATCTTAAGTAATGTAGCTCTTGATGCCAATTGTGGAAAACTAGAAGGGGGGTTGAATAGTTTTTACCGTTTTTCAAGTTTTATTTGCTTTGTTACTATATGTTAATTTCAAAGGAAACAATCACAAATAAATAATCACACAATTTAAACAAAAGATAAAGAGAGGAAAGATCAAACCACACGACACTGTTGTTTATAGTGGTTCGGCTACAAGGACTCTCTTCCTTGCCCTACTCCACTCCCCGAGTTTCCTACTCGAGAGTTTATCTTTCACTAAGAAACAAACTCCTTTTCTAGGCGGAGAAAACCTTTACACGTCGCTTACTTCCTTTTCCGGTACTAAGCTAAACACCGGGTTCTTTCACAAGGTAGAACCAACCTGACGTCGCCTATTTACTTTACCGACACTAAGCTAGATGTCGAGTTCTTTACACGGGTACAACTACTCCCTACACTCTTTGTGCTTTAAGGACTAAAGCACTAACCACACTCACTGATTACAAATGATAGATATGATGTGTGAAACAAACTACAATATCACACAGTAATGCAACTAAAGGATTACGGTTCTGTAGATCCTTGAATGCTTGATCTCTTTTTTACAAAATGAAAGATCAAAGTGAAATGCAACTATGAATGATGTTAGTAAGATATGTACTGAATGAATATGTGTGTTAAAGCTATATGAGTGATGATAGAGCCAAATGATCAGCTTCCTATTTATAGGCAAGCTGATCTTCAGCTCACGGATCCCACGGATCCCTCACAAGGGATCCGTCCTTCATATGATTTGGATCCGTGGGATGTGACAGCTAAGGTTTAGTTGTCTCTTACCATATCTTACCAAATCATCCAAGATCCTCAAATGTCAACTATGTATCTTGCAAATCTAAACAAGATATATCAAAGATATTGTATGTGATGTATGCAATGATGTCATGGAATGAGTTTAGAATTAAAGTTTCCTTTTAAGGAAACAAGTCACTAAATAAGCAAACTTGTAATTCTTGGTTATTATGTGAAGTGTAAAATGTGTACTTAAGAGACTTAAACTAGTATTTATTATTTGCTAAAAGATATTCCTTTTATTTGTCATTAACAAAACTAATGAAAGATCATAGAATATAAATAACGTTTTTGAGACGCTATTTGTATTAACAATGTCTTTGGTGACTTTTATTAGTGCACTGATAACCTCTGTGTCTAGCTGAGCGTTGATCGGGTCGCCATGCCTCTGCCCTCGCCTATTTATTAGATCGCCTATGTATTCTATCGTCTGTAGAAAAGTAGGAAGAAAGATAAATAGGAAAGTCATAAGTAATCATTAAGGGTTTACTCGCCGATAAGATTAGAACCAACGAGAAAGGACTTAATCTCGGTGCGTTGCATCGAACTATACACTTCATATAAAACTAGCAATAAAACAAGTGACAAGCTACTTAACTATCAGGACATGTCTTCTTATTGTCTCGAGTATTTATCTGTGTACGTGTGTGCTATTCGCTGACTCGTGCCTATTGGTTTAGTTTATTATTTAATTGCAACCAAACCGTGCCAGTCTCTCAGGCTGAACCCCCTTGTGTTAAATTAGGTTGTATAGCTAACTTAAGATATTAAAATACTGATTAGAATAACTAGATAATACGTTCCACTCTTAGTGATCGACACTCTACTTACCATTATATTCATACTGACCGGGTACACTGCTCGTTTAAATGCAATAAATGTCATAAGGTAGGACATATGACCCGAGATTGCAGAGCAAGACATCTAGCAACAGCACAAGTTGCACCGACAAACAACCCAAAGGCCGAGATCACGTGTTTTGGCTGCGGTGAAAAAGGGCATTATCGAAATGAATGCCAGAAACTCAAGAACCAGGGCAACGGTAACAACAAAGGTCAACAAGGAAATCAGGGTAACCAGAGAAATCCAGGAGCTGGTATGAACCAGGTAGCTGTTGTGCCACAAGGAAATCGGGGAAATGATGCAAGAGCCTATGGCAGGGTTTACGCGGTGGGCAAAGTGGAAGCCCAGGAAGACCCGAACGTGGTGACGGGTACGTTCCTTTTAAATAACCGCTATGCATCTATACTATTTTATACAGGAGCAGATAGAAGTTTTGTCTCTACTGCCTTTAGTCCATTACTTGGTATTACCCCGACCACCTTAGGCAATGTATATAACGTAGAGCTGGCAAATGGAAAAGTAAAAAGAGTAGATATCATTGTAAGAGGTTGCACCTTAAACCTCTTGAACCACCTATTCAACATTGACCTAATGCCTATAGAACTGGGTAGTTTTGATGTTATCATCGGCATGGATTGGTTGTCAAAATACCGTGCTACTATTCTCTGCGACGAAAAGATCGTTCGACTACCTTACGGGAACGAGGTTCTAATCGTCGAAGGCGATAGAAGAGACCGACGAAGTACCTCGAGATTAAACATTATCTCTTACACGAAGGTCCAGAGACATCTTGAGAAAGGATGTCTTCTCTTTTTAGCTCAGGTTTTCGGAAAGGAAGAAAAGGAGCCGGAAGGAAAATGATTGGAAGATGTGCCAATCGTAAGAGATTTTCCAGAAGTCTTCCCTGAAGACTTACTGATGAACTCAAATAAGTACATTTTATTACCGTCATTTATCCTATTTATTTAACTTGTTTTATTATATTATCTGTGAGAATTGATACGTTAATGTTTACTTTTGTAATTCTCAGGTAAAAACAAGCATTTGGTGAAACTTAGCGATTTTGGACTAATTATGGAGCAAAACAAGCAAGAAGTTAAGAGTCTACTGAAATGTACAAGATCAAGACATTCTGCTCCAGATGCGCCGCATCTTGCTTATTACCTACGGCGCATCACTATCCAGATTTCACAAGATACGATCCAAGATACAAGAGGACATGCGCCGCATCTATAAATGGAGTTACGCCGCATCTTCTGGCGGTGTGCGAATATTCCTGAATATATTAATCTTGGACCCCACGCGAAGTTAAGTCATTGCGCCGCATCTACTTATTAGATGCGCCGCATCTTACCCTCAGACAGAAACTATAAATACCCCAAAGTCAGACGAGAGAAAAAAAGGTTCGACAGTTTTAGAAGACCGAAGTACAGAAACCCTAGGACGAATTCAGTCGAGATAGCAGCACAAGACACACCTTGAACGAAGATACAAGAGCTGTAAGAAGGTCCTGCATGTATTTAATTCATTAAGTAGTTTTGTTTTATTGTGTTAGTAAACTTTAATTCATCAGGATTGGTGGCTTGTGTAATGTGACAACGGAAAGGTTGCACTCCCTTAAAACTGCTTTCCCATTAATTAAAGTTTATATGTTGATGTCTTTGGTGACTTTTATTAGTGCATTGATAACCTCTGTGTCTAGCTGAGCGTTGATCGGGTCGCCATGCCTCTGCCCTCGCCTATTTATTAGATCGCCTATGCATTCTATCGTCTTTAGAAAAGTAGGAAGAAAGATAAATAGGATAGTCATAAGTAATCATTAAGGGTTTACTCGCCAATAAGATTAGAACCAACGAGAAAGGACTTAATCTCGGTGCGTTGCATCGAACTATACACTTCATATAAAACTAGCAATAAAACAAGTGACAAGCTACTTAACTATCAGGACAGGTCTTCTTATTGTCTCGAGTATTTATCTGTGTACGTGTGTGCTATTCGCTGACTCGTGCCTATTGGTTTAGTTTATTATTTAATTGCAACCAAACCGTGCCAGTCTCTCAGGCTGAACCCCCTTGCGTTAAATTAGGTTGTATAGCTAACTTAAGATGTTAAAATACTGATTAGAATAACTAGATAATACGTTCCACTCTTAGTGATCGACACTCTACTTACCATTATATTCATACTGACCGGGTACACTGCTCGTTAAAGTGTGTGTGTTATTGATAAGTCGGCTAAATATAAATTTAAAACTTGAATACTGCTAAAACCACAACGACATACCGTGGGTATAAATTAGAGCACTCGCACGCACGCATCACTTACCCGGACTCCCGCCAAAATGCCAGGTCGAGTTTCGGATCGACCTAGTGCCCGGTGTCGCACCCGTGGCATGAGCACCCTACCGACTAGCCCCAACAGAACTGCAGGAGTTATCTGAACAGTTGTCAGAACTCTCTGATAAAGGATTCATCAGACCAAGTTCCTCGCCCTGGGGAGCTCCAGTTCTGTTCGTCAAAAAAAAAGATGGATCTTTCCGAATGTGCATCGACTACCGGGAACTCAACAAATTGACTATCAAAAACCGATACCCACTCCCTAGAATCGATGATCTATTCGATCAACTTCAAGGATCATGCGTCTATTCGAAAATCGACTTAAGATCCGGTTACCACCAGCTTAGAGTTCGGGAAGAAGATATCCCGAAGACGGAATTTAGAACTCGTTATGGCCACTATGAGTTTCAGGTTATGCCTTTTGGCTTAACCAACGCACCAGTAGTATTCATGGACCTCATGAATCGGGTGTGTAAGCCGTACTTAGACAAGTTCATGATCGTCTTCATCGATGACATATTGATATATTCTAAGAGTGATAAGGAGCATGAAGAGCACCTTAGGCTAATCTTGGAACTGTTGAAGAAAGATGAGTTATATGCTAAGTTTTCCAAGTGAGAGTTTTGGATACCAACAATCCAATTCTTAGGTCACATAATCGATAGACAAGGCATTCATGTAGATCCCGCGAAGATTGAGTCAAAAAAGGATTGGGTGGCGCCCACAACTCCCATTGAAATACGCCAATTCTTAGGACTCACAGGGTACTACCGAATATTCATCAAGGGATTCTCGAAGATAGCAAAGCCTTTGACCAAGCTGACCCAAAAAAATGAAAAATTTGACTGGGGAGAGAAAGCGGAAGAAGCTTTTCAACTTCTCAAGGACAAGTTGTATAGTGCACCTATCTTAGCCCTACCTGAGGGCAGTGAGGACTTTGTAGTCTACTGTAATGTCTCGCACAAAGGGTTAGGAGCGGTGTTGATGCAGCCAGAAAAGGTGATAGCTTATGCCTCACGACAATTGAAAACCCACGAGAAGAATTACACTACCCATGACCTAGAGCTGGGGTCAGTAGTGTTTGCCCTCAGAATCTGGAGACACTATCTTTACGGCAGCAAGTGTGTAGTTTACACTGACCACAAGGGTTTGCAACCTATCTTTGATCAGAAGGAACTTAGCATGAGGCAATACCAATGGATAGAATTGCTCAGTGACTATGACTGTGAGATTCGATACCACCCAGGCAAAGCAAACGTGGTAGCGGATGCACTTAGCCGAAAAGAGAGACCAAAACCTCTAAGAGTACAATCGTTAGGTATGAAAATTGTCTCATCACTCCCATAGAGAATTCGTGAAGCTCAGAATGAGGCTCTTAAGGAAGAAAATAGGCCTAACGAGAAAATTTATGGAATGCCTGAAGGCGAAAATGGGTTCGTAAGGAAAGCAGATGGAACATTTTGTTACAAAGACAGGAGTTGGATTCCACTCTATGGAGGTATACGAGACCTCATCATGCACGAATCCCATAAGTCAAAATATTCCATCCATCCAGGAGCCGACAAGATGTATCTTGACTTGAAAAAGCTATATTGGTGGCCCAATATGAAAGCTGACATTGCGACATATGTCAGTAAATGCCTAACATGTTCAAAGGTTAAAGCAGAACATCAGAGACCGTCAGGTTTGCTCGTACAACCTGAAATCCCCGGGTGGAAGTGGGAACATATAACAATGGACTTCATCACCAAATTACCAAGAACGTCAAGTGGTTATGACACCATCTGAGTGATTGTTGACCGTCTTACCAAATCCGCCCACTTCCTACCCATAAAGGAAAACGATAGCAAGGACAAGCTTGCGCGACTATATGTGAAGGAAATAGTTGCTCGACATGGAGTCCCACTTTCCATCATATCCGAAAGAGATAGTCATTTTACGTCAAATTTTTGGAGATCTCTACAAGATACCTTGATCAAACGGATCAAGGGTAGATCGGGTAGATTGTGAGTAGATCGTGTGGATCGTGATAGATTGGTACTAGCTAAGATTAGTACTCGACATTTAGCTTAGTGTCGAAAATAAGGATAAGCGACGTTGTACGGTTTTCTCCGCCTGAAGGGAGCTTGTTGATTAGTGAAGTAACTCTCGAGTTGGGTACTCGGGGAGTGGAGTAGGGCGAAGAGGAGCTTCGTGACCGAAACACTATAAATCATCGTGTCCGGTTTGCGCCTTCTTTACTTATCTCTTTACTTTTATTTTAGTCTTTATCGCTTTATATTTATATTTGCATTACATTTATGTTTGTGTGGTTTCTTGCTTATATTATGTTGATTATGTTTGTGTCATGGTTTGATTGTGTTTGTGTTGTAGTTTACATTATACCATCTCTAGATGTGGTATGATCAGTGTTGACACTTTTCATATTACGTCACACTTGATCGGGTGTTTGATACAAAAAGTTTTTAAGTGGAAACGTATTCACCCCCCCCCCCCTCTACGGTTTCCATAATTGATACCAGAGCCACGTCGCTCAAATTTTTAAAACAAATGGTTTTCAAAATTAAGTACGATCCATGTATCAAATTACCCCTGAAGGTGATAAAATATGAAAAGTATTTAGTTGCTTAATACTTACAAGTTTTGTTGTTACGTATACTTTGTCATACTAGCTTGAAGGTTCTCTTAAACCACTAAAAGAATAGAGTTTGTAAGTGTCCGGTCATGCCTTTAGAACGAGTCGTAAAGTCATGCGGTTTTGAAAGGAGTGTTTGGGACAAACCATTATTTTGTAGTAAAAGTATTTTTGTAAATGTCTTTTTTAGTCCTAAACGTGGAAATGATGCTTAATATGTATTTTATATGTTCGGTATCTAGTTTATTAAATTTTACATCTTTTTGTCGAGTCGCCGCACTAAAATAATAAACTGAATCAGGAAACAGATCTCAGTACCACTAAATATAGGACGGTGCCATTATATTTAACGGTACCGTGGGGTATTTAAAGGTACCGTGCATCTGTCTGTCTGTTTTTAGTATTGGTTCATTTTCAGAAATTCATATAAAATCAACCATAAGTCTGTAGGAGTCGTGTCACCCATCATTTTAAACGAAGTTGAGTCTACTTTCATTTGAAAAATACTTTTATGAATTAGTTCTAAATGAAAGTATGTTAGAGTCCTTGATTTTCATCTAAAGGTCTTTTTGGTCATGCAGTTTGCATAAATTTTTGGTTAAACTGAAAAAGGGCGTTTCAACTTTTGAACCTTGACGCGTTTTCAAAGTGACTTGGCAAAAATCTTTGAAATGGGGAGGAAACCAATTCATTTTCAAATAAAATCAAGCTTAGTATACATTCTTATACTTAATACACAAAATGACGATAAGTATTTTTGTGTGTTATGCTAAATGACAATTTGTTTTTCTTTGTGTCCTAGTATTGTTAGTTTTTTTTTGTGCTTATAGTTATCTTTAGTTGAGCTAATTATATCTATAATCACAAGCATTTTACATGCCTTGTTGATATGTGTTGATTATTAGTTTTTCGGCTTATACGTCAATAGGACTTAGACTAAACTTCTTGCACTAAGTTGCTTAATTGACTTTGCATTGCATATAGGCATAGACCACTTTTCTTGCATATGTGTTTACGACATCTTGCAAATTTGTAAAATGTTTTAGTAACCTTCTTAGGAATAGAAACTAAGTTGGTTGATCATTTGTGTCGAAAGATATTGTCTTACACAATTATTTTTCCAAAGGTTTAAGTGTAAAAAGTATATCACCTCAAAATACTTAACACTTTCATCAAATCCGTAACATGATCTCTAAAACATCACATCTTTTGTCTTGCTTGACCATGGGTTGTCTAAACAAGATAAAAGATCATATTAATACATTAGTATTTAAGTAAAAGAAAATGTATTAAACTTGCATTGATCTAACACACACAAAATGTTTTAAACATTTAGTATTTTACGTATGTTGTATAAAAATGGTTAAGATAATTATTTTTATACTCATGATATGTCGAAAACTAAGAATATTATACTTAATAATATAAATAGTTTTTCGCAAATAAAAATTAATGACAATATCGAAGTAGTAAGTTAATAAGTATTAGAATAAATGCAACACATTCCCTAAATTTTTATTTTCTTTTTAAAAGGAGTGATCGTGAGGGTCAAGAAAGATTTCGAGTACATATCAATTCATTATTCAAATTATGATTGATATCATCATCGAATCTAATTGACAAGTTTTCGAGTATGGACATGAAATTGGAGTCATTATTTGTCTAGCTTCAAGATAACATCAAAATATAACGAAATATATTATCTTGAATCTACATACTCAATCACACTCGATTGTTATGAAAATAATGACCTCCTCTCAAGAAGAAAATAATATGCATCGGATCATAACTCACACTTGTGTTTAAGATGCCATATTGAGTCTTCTTGTCCAATGGTTGTGTTCCAGACATTAAACTAATATGTTTAAAAGATGCATAAAATACACAACTAAGTAGGATTGACAACTTGGATGTTTCATCCGAAATATTCAAGTAATTTACTTTGCAATGCAATTAGTAAATGTGTCATTTCCGAAAAACCAAACACGAGCAAACAAACAACATATGTAAACTTTGCTCATGAACGACTCAACACTCAAAATCACATGTCAAGTAAAAGTGTCACACATAATATGTTATTAACTATTATGTAAGTCATCAATCTTTGAGAATATCACATGTATTTCTCTTATCAAAAGATTGACAAAGGATAACTTATATCCTATGCATCTTATTCCCTTTGTAACATGAATGGTTGTGTTACAAGAGAGTACATTGCATCTTGTTAACAAATATAGGATATTAGATTTGAATAATAACCCAATACAACATGTGTCTTTGCATAAACAAGTAATATTGGTCATACACTAAAATACTTGTTTTACTAAGCATTTGTAAGAGTGATAAGTTTCCTCTTAGAAAAGCATATTTGTTGAAATATACAATATGTCTCATTTTAAATATAATACTCACAAGATCTATTGAGGTAAGTAACCTTTACTAGATTCTTTTCTCAAGATATGCAAAGGAGCATTCTTGAAACACTCACGATGTAGTAGATTCTACATTGTGTCACATTAGAGTATCTCTTGGTTCTAGGAAACCAAATCATGTTAAAATAACATGTAACAACTCAAAAAACAAAGATGTTATCCAAGAGATCATAAAATGCACCATCTCCACCAAATAACCTCTAAATCTCAAACATGATATTAAAACATTTTGTTTGCCTTTGTTAGAAGTTGTGTAAGACATGTCATCTTCGTAACCGACTTTCAAAATACGGTTAGTTGAGTCATATTAGGCCATGTATTAGCGGAATAAGCTAATATCATCTTTGCTATACTTCGATCGGCAAATATAGGAATTTGAATTTTTCTAACATGAGAATGACTACTGGAGAACCTATCGCACTAGAAATTCAATTTGACCTAACAGTTGAATTGCTTCCAGGAGAGAAGTTGGGTTCGTGGTATAACCTGTAAAAATGGTCGTGTTTAGCCTGAATTGAGCACCACTAGTGATAGTCTCATACTCATTCTCTAACTTGAAAATTTTTCATTCCTACATTTGACTAAAGATAGTTTACATCGGTGAACTTTATCTCACGTTAGGATTTCATTTTGAACAAGTAGTAATTAGGATCCTCCTTAGCGAACCTAGATTACTTGCATCCCATATATGTGTTCCAAAATGATAACATGTTCTCGTAAGATATGATCGAATGTCTTCATGATCTTAAATGCTAAATGATTATCATGTTTTGCATGATGTTTGCATTTATTCCTTATGTGCATTTTACATGATTTGCTTGTCCAATTTTGCACTATGTCCTTTTAACACATTATGAATTAGGTATGCCTATCACTATGAACTCCTAGACGTCATATAGTCATAAACTAGTGTCAAAGCCTATAAGTTAAAGTAGTCGCGAAATTGTCCAAATTCCTTGGTCATCATTTCGCTTTCTTCCAAGTAATACACCCTTTGTCATGGGGAGGTTAGATACGAACCCAGTAGAACTCGGAGTAGGTTTGACAACTTAAATATTTCATCCGAAATATTCAAGTAAGTTTAACTTGCGGTCGCAATTGTTAAATGTCATATCCAAAACATCATATTCAAGCCTTTTAACAACATATGTTAAAACACTCATCCAAAAGCTAAAAGCTAACATCAACCTTCGGGTGACAAAGGACTCACGAGTTACTATATAAGTGATTTGTAGTTCCTTTCATCCTAGTGTGAATATACACTTCTTAAGATCTCAAACCCTGCTGCGAATCAGCACCATAGGCCTTGCTTTACGTCTTTCAAAACCCCGTGAAACACTCGCGTGCGAAGCACATCAAAATCTGTAAATCAACCAAACCTCTCAAACGAGAATCCTCTAACCATCTTCGTTTAGGTCTAGGAATGATGGAACACATTCCGTGAATTTCACAATTCCCATGTGTTCAAATGCGTCCTTTAAATCCCTCTTTTGACTACTTAAATATTTCACTGGAAATATTAAAGTCATCCCTTACGTCTCGTCTCGTGACTTTTTAAATATTTCACTGGAAATATTAAATCATCCCTCACATCCCTCTTATGACTATTTGAATATTTCAATGGAAATATTGAAGTCATCTCTTATGTCTCGTCTCATGACTTTTTAAATATTTCACTGGAATTATTAAGTCATCCTTCACATTCCTCTTATGACTACTTGAATATTTCACTGAAAATATTGAAGTCATATCTTGTGTCTCGTCTCATGACTTTTTAAATATTTCACTGGAAATATTAAGTCATCCTTCACATCGCTCTAATGACTATCTATGTATTTCCACGGAAATATAAATGTCATCTCTTCTCGTCTAGTACCGTTCATCTCGTAAAAAGAATTTATTAGGTATAAATTCTCTCCTCGTGTCGAAAAGTCTCACTAAATCAGCGAGATTTATTAAAATCCTCTTAAATTCCAATGACAACTTAAATATTTCATCCGAAATATTTAAAGTATATTTAATTTGCGAAATACAATTAAATGTCATCTCTCGTTCTCGATCAAAGTTCATCGAATCCCGTTGGATTCATTCATAAAAGAATTTATTTGGTATAAATTCCTTTAATCTAAGGTCCAGAAAAATCACAACATATGTGAAATTTCTTTGTCAAAAATCTAATTCTGGGTCAAAACTGACCTCAGCAGGTCACGGTACCCTTAAATAGGGTACGGTACCTCTAAATTTAACGGTACCATCGGACCATTTTCTGCTGAGACAGTTTATTTTACTTTCAATTTTCACTGTTTCAAAAACACTATCGAAACCCACTCGATGTTGTCTTGAACCAGAACCGTCTCCTATCAGAATAGATTCTGTCTGTCTTCTGATTCCTTAGCTTTTTCCCCTTTCACTTCCGCATGGTACTGAACACACCATATGTTTGGTTACTTCCGTATCCATTATCTTTTAAACTTATCTACACTTTTTAACCTTAGTTCTACACTACCAATGCTTCCGCATCCCACTCGTCTTCTACACACTTTAAGCGAAGAACCGCTAGGACAAGTTGAGATAACCCTTCGTCATCAACATAGATAACCTCACTAGAACCTTATCACTAACCCCATAACCTTGAAGATTTTATCTTCTTAACCCTTAGCATATTTTCACGTAATCACATGCCTCATCATATGAATGTTCTATGAATATTTACAATGATTGAGAAAAGGTACGTGACTTTAAAGGTGAAGTTTATTGTATGCTATCCACCACTTGTCATGACGTTACTAAGATCATCGCTTCCGTCAACATTTGTTTTCCTCTTTATTTTTTTTTCACATCTTGTCCGGATGGTCATAGATTAAGGGGGAGCGAAAACACACTCATATAGTCTTTCAACAAATACTCTCAAGAACACACAAATGTGGTTCTTATTCCCTAGAAAACTTCCCTTTAGCTGCCCAGAACAAGGCTGCACAGGAAAATTCATGACTTCCAGGTCAAGGTACCGTTAAATAGGCCACAATACCGTTAAATTTAACGGCACCGTGCAGTATTTAGTGGTATCGTGCCATTGTTTGACGAATTTTCACTGTTTCCTCTAGATCCCTTCATCCCTAAAATCAAACCTGCAAAATTTTTCAAACTCACATACACCTTAAGATTCCCTCATAGGACACTACCACCCCCTTTAATTCAAATCCCACAACTCTTGCCTATATAAGGCCTCACCATTGCAAGCTTATCTTGCATCTCATCTTCAAACCTCACATTAATATCATTCATCATCACACTCAACCCTTATAACTAAACTTCACTCTTGACAGTGATAATTAGTTTCAAAACATTCAACCCTTATATCAATCCCACTCAAACCTTTTAGCTACACTTCACTCTTGACAGTGATAGTTAGTCTAAGAAGCTTCAACCCATCGATCATTACACTCAAACCTTACAACTATTCCTCACTTTGGATAGTGATAGTTAGTTCAATAACCTTCAATCCTCACAATTACACGAAACCATTCATGCACCAAATTATCTCTAACACACAACTAGGATCATCCAAACTAGAAATCTAGAACTTCGTTACCTCAACCCCGTTAGAAATATCCACCCACAATCCTGTTAGGATCACATGCACATTTTCTTTTTCTCTTTTGAAATATATCATGCATCTCATTGTCAGTGCAAACGATATATTAATCTAAACCGTCTTTTCCCACCTTTCCTCAAAGGTCAAATCCAACACTTCCCATCTTATGGAATCATTTCCATTTGCATCTAGGTGCTTATCGTTCGCATTTTCATTTTTTTGGGTATAACTTCTATCGAGTCTACTTTATGGCACGACTTCGACTTGTCATAATAGTAATCATTTATAGTATGTCTTATCAACAAACTATCCTTAACACCAATCATCTTAGGTAGATGATTATGTTGTTCAAAAGGTTTGTTAGAACTTGCCTTCCCAATGACAACTTGGAAGAAGTCATTTTATGTGTCAGTCAACGAACGAATCTCGTTCTTGTTAGTTTGATTGATTGAACAATTACACCTTAGGTTTTCGGTCGGGTTATGACACTCAAGTGTCTTTGAATTGCAATATGCATTCATCTTTTTGTGTTGCTCAACTTTCTTGGCCTTTCTTTTTGGTCTTTATCCTTTTAGAACACTTTTGGGTTGTGACACTCACGTTTTAACATAGTTTAACCCTTGCATGTCCTGCTATGTGTATTATATTCCTATAATGTTGCTCCTATTCTTTTATATATTATGTTGCACGAAGCTAACCCTTGATGTAGGAAAAGCCTTTGTAAGAATTTGATCCATCGATCCGCTAGATACAAAGGTGAATTGTTGTTCCCTTTACACGCTTAGAGATAACTACAAAGTTAATCTAATTGTGTTATGACTGAGATTAATGTAATGATTAATTATAACTGATAAGTAAAACGTAAATATAAAACACACAGTTTTTCAACGTTTAAATTCTTATTAGAAATCAATCAAAGAAACTATTACCCAAGTGTTTTGCGGAAAAAACACTTAGGATTGAATAGACAAGGTATGGTCTGTCTCCTATCTAAACTCAAAATTTGCTTGAGTGGTAACAATATTGAACCACCGAGCTATCTCAGGGACTTAGTTACTCTTTGTAGGAGAAAAGGGTTTTGTGAAAGTCTAAGCTTTTAATGTACACACTTAACCCCCTTTTCTATATCTGTTGCTATTTATATACAAACATTCAAAGAGTACTAAAGATTAAAATACAAAAAGAATACAAGGCGTGTCTGACAACTACAACAGTATTTGTCATTTCCAAGAACCAATAGGAATGGGCTAAAAAGTCTTCTAGTGTCAGTTCTGATACTTCTTGACTTTTAGCCGCTTTAGGGAAGGTTCGTTTCTGGCTTGATAAGACTTATCCTTATCTTCTCAAACTCTTCCCGCTCAATCCCGCCTTTCTTTCAGGCTTCAGGTTCTTTAGTCTTCGTCTTCAGTCTTCAGTCCTTAATCACTTATTGTTTGTTGAGGAGACTGGGGTTCAGTGAGTTCTTGTCCAATACTCACTGAACCCATTACCTTCTTCTTTGGCTTAAGTGACACTCAGGGAGTTCCGCCTCACTGAATGGTGAATCTTTCTTCTTAGATTCGTCCTAAGCATCTTGAAGGTAACTCACTGAGTGACTGTTCACTCAGTGACTTGAGATTGTTTAACATTGATTAATCACTTAGTTAATTTGTGTCCAAATCATGTTTTAAGGACTCTTGGGTACGGACGGACCCAACAATCTCCCCCTATTTGGATATAAATTATGCCCAAGTGTTTTGATCAGTTATGAGTGAGCTAATGACTTCTTCTCATACTGACTATACTAGAAAGTTATTTAGGACACTGAAATAACAAAAACATGGGCCATCATTTTATTAATATTATTACAAAAGTCCTAACAACTAAACAAAGTAAAGGATAATGGTGGTGTTGCAGATTCATCAGTTAAATTTATAACCGAGGGCTTCAAGCTTTGGTCTCTTAGATTCCAGATCATGTTGTTCAGGATGTTCTTGGATCTTGGTTCTCAGGTCTTGACAGAACTTCACATTTTCAGGACTCTATATTGGGGAGGCCATCATGAGGAAACCAATCATAGTTTTAATTCCTGCCTTATCAATGTCGTTCCATCTTTGGAAGGCTGGGTCACCAAACGCATCAGTGAAGAAGAGACCTCTCTCAGGTTGTTCAATGACCATGTTGTTCACAAATCTAACTCCTTCAGGGAGGGCTCTGTTGCATTCAAGGCCAGGAACTTTGATCTCAGACTCAGATTCAATTTTCTTCCTCTTTCTAGAAGACTGAGAGGGAGCATGCTGATTGACCGGAGCTGGAAGAAGAGAGGGAATATCAAGTTCATCAGGTGTTTTTTTTAGTTTGTCATATCTTTGCCTCAGGGATTTCATCAGGTCTTTGACAACCATGTTTTGCTTTTTCACAAATATTGGACCCAATTCATTCCATTCCGTGATCCCAAAGTCAGAGAATGTAAAGGGATCATGAAACTCAAAGTGTCTCTTGTCTGGACCTTTGAAGACGCTAATGACAGCAGGCTTGGTATTTTGATGAATCTTGACATCAGTGATTGGTTCTGGTCGCACTCTGCTTGTCATAACCCACTGGTACCTCTCAATTTTCTTTCTCCTTAGCTCTGAAGCCTTTTTCATTTTCTCATCCCTTTTCTGCCTGAGAGCAATCATCTCAGCATCCTGAGATTTTATAAAGCTCTCACCACCTTTTCTTCCAGCAAGGGCTTGTGGTTGTATTCCAAGCTTTTCAGCCTCTTCACTGACCACTTGGATGAGAGCAGTCTTGTTCAGCCTTTCTTCTTTCGCTGTTTTCTTTAACAACTCTTCCCTCTCTATATGAGCCTGAATTTCAGCCTCAGTGAGATGATACAACACTCCATTAATTTCATAAGGGACCTTGACTGGTTCATCAGGGTCAGGCCTTCTGACCAAGGAAGCATGCACCAATTTTGGTGTAGGTTCAGGCTCTGTTGTTGTGACAATGCCTTTGCCTTTATCTTGGTGAGTTGATGATGGGGTTGTTTCAGGAGCTGCTGCTGGATTTGGTGGTATCTCCACCTCAGTGTGAGAAGGAGGTTGTTGGCTGGATGATGCTTCAGTGACTTTCTCCCCCTCAACTGTTGCTGGAGCCATTGTGAGAGCAAGAGTTGGAGTGCTCACTGAAGTTGAGGGAGCAACATGACCTTTAAAAGCCTGATAGATCTCAGTCATCATGGTTTTGATTTCTGAGGTGTCTTGCTGAAGAGTGGTCACTTTGGCCTCAAGAGATGCCTGAGAAGTCTCTATAGCGGTCATTCGAGGCCCAAGATTCCAGGCCAAGGAATTCGAAGACTTAGCCCAAGCTGCTAAATTTCCCTCCATAAGAACTAGTGAAGATTTGTTGGAGTCCACTGAAGTGCTGAGACCCTGAAGGTTAGAGGATGTCAGCATGTTGACAAGCTCAGTGAACTAAGCTGAGTGTTGCTGATAGGTCTCAGAAGCCTGAAGAATCTTCTTGGTGAGCTCAGGGTCATCTTTTACTGACTCTTGAATAGTTGCAACGCTCTTCCTAATGTTGGAAAGAGTAGCGTTGAACCTTTTAAGATGGGTATCAAGAGTTGTCAAGGAGAAGGTGATCGATGATTGTTGCTCATTAACGTCATCATGATAAGATTCAACGGATTCCTTCAGGTTGACATAATGAACTGCAGCTTCACAATGTTGATCAAAGAGTTCTTTAGTGAGCCCACGAAAAAGAGCATTGTTGGCTTTCAGCAAGAACTTGACCAATTGTCTTTCAGTGAGAGGAAGAATATTGTCATACTTCTTAAGATTGGCTAGGCAGGATGATTCAGAGTCCGATGAATGATCAGTCTGAGATGATGATTCCTCAGCCTGTGGTGGAGAAGACTGATGCGGTTGTTCAGTGGGTTGAGCACCAGTGTCCAGATCATCACCTGCCTCAAAAACTTCTTCCTCACTGTCATTGCTGAGCTCATCATCAGAAAATAGAACAGCCTGAAAATCTGCCATAGACTGAATCTGCAAGAGTTGGTTAGCTGGCTCCTCTTCATTAGAAGACTTGCCTTGGTTTTGGCCAGGTCCTGACCCCGCCATAATAACTGAGTGGGTTTGCTCAGCCTGGCTCTTGGAGTCAGTTCCCGAGAGAATGGATGCACCGTGAGGGGGTTGTGGTTCCATATCAGTGGGTGGTTGCATGCCCCCTGAGTCTTTGTCCCTATGTGTGCCTTCAAGCACTGGTGGGTGTTCTTCAGTACTATCACTAGGCAGAGATTGTGATTGTTGGTGGAACCCCTTCCCATCAGGGTTGTACTGCCTTTTTGGGGATTTAGGGTCCTTGACTCCCTGAGACTCTGAGTGTGATTTCTCAGAGCCATGAGCGGGATTTGATTGGGTGTGGGTCCCTTTCTCAGTAGAGTAGTGCTGCCCTACCGAGGATTCAGGACCCTGTACTCCCTCAGGCATAGCTTGTGATTTGGCAATGCCTTCATCGGGATGTGAGAGGGTGAAGTTTCCTGACCCCACTGACTTATGTATGTCAGTAGAGCCATGAGGAAGGGTTTTTCCTGAGGATGATTTCTCAGTACCCTCCGTTGGCGTTTGTTTTAAGGTCAAGAGGGTCTCAATGATGGGTGTCTTTGAGGTCTTGGCTATTTTCCCTTCTTTAGGCTCTAAGGCAGAAGATCCAAGGGTGAGTGGTGTGGGTTTCACCACCTTCTTGGTCCCTGCCTTCTTTTTTTTCTTCTCCGGCTTTGTGGGAGAAGGAATGGGTGAGACAGCTTTGTCTCCCTGAATTACCAACAGCATGTATGTGGTCAGGGAGACTGGTTGTACCTCAGTGAGGTCTCTAGAATAGTTGGCTTTATGAAGGACGTTAGGTTTAGATCCTTCAACGTCAGGCCTAACATAATCAGAGCCTAGTAAGGCCTGAAGCGCACAGGAAATGAATCTAGGGTAAGACAAGTGTTTTTGCCTAGATTTTCCCGAGAGCTAGGCGACGAGGTCACGGAAGATTATTCTTCCGATGTCAATCTTTTTACCCTCCAGGAGGCTGAACACAATCATTTGTTGTGATGTGTTCAATTGCTCAATGGAGGATTTATTGCCTCCAAGGACCTGAATGACAAAAGTCATCAGGATCCTCCAGGCAGGTGGGAACCAGGTCTTGATGATTGGCACTTTGGACAAGAGGGTTCCTGGGGCCACATCAGGTTGTTTTGGGTCATGTGGCCCAAGTAAAAGCAATTCGGCCTTTACATCTTGGTCAGTGGGCTGAGGTTCAAAGTTCTCAGCGAAATTAAGGCCTGTGGCCTTGATGAAGGTATGGTAATCAAGGGAGAGGGTCCTTCTCCCATTCATCACTAAGAAAGTGATTATTGAGTCTTTGGTATCCTCAGGGCTCGTTGCCACTGCAGTACACCAGAATTCCCTCAGATAGTCATGATATATGACTTTTGGGGTTTTGTAAACGCTGTAGCAAGAAAGCAGTTTTGAAGGTATTTAACCACATTCTTGTACGCCCAAAATTGTTTGGGGTAGGCAAAATTTCCTACAACGTTGTTTTTGGTCATGTCTACGCCCTCCATTGTGAATTCCACATTCGGTGCGTACGTGATAGCTTTAGAAGTAGCCATTTTTGTTTGGTAAGTTTAGGTTACAAAGATGGTCTGGGTTTCTAAAGACTAAGAACACAAACACAATTGTTTTTTTTTGAAAGAAAAAGGGGCAAGAATTTGCTTAAGATTTTCTAAAAAACGTGTGTGTGTTATTTTGTTTGGGGGTATTTATAGGGAAGTGGAGAGGAGGGTATTTTAGGCATTAAGCATTTTTATTCTTTCAAAAGAAATTTTTGAAAACCGTTTTGTATAAAATGTTTGGGATCCGCATTAAATGCCACCACTCCACTTTTCCCTGGTTTTGCGCAACAGTCGAGGTGAACAGTTGTGCCATCTACAAAAAGTATAATTTGCATGGTTGAGTCATCACATATCTGTTATGTGATTGGAGAGGCATTCAATGCCAAGTGGGAAAGTGGGGGCCCATGAGGTGCATGCCAGAAAGGCAAAAGAACAAATATTCTTATATTAAATAAGAATTCAGTTACCAACCTCGGACATTTACTAACTAGATACTTAGAGCATTTAAGTTAGCATTGAATGTCTTTTGAGGGTCCTGAATGACTCTTCATTCAGTGAGGGGTTCAGGGAAGGTGATTCAGTGATCTTTTTCACTGAGGAACACATTTAGTCAGGGACCTGGGGTTTTCAAATTTACACTTAGTTTGATGAATTCAATCAGTGGACTGATTCTCAATATCCAACATTCCTAGTTCAACTTTCAGTCTTGTGAAAGTTGGTTCATCCAATGGTTTGGTGAATATATCAGCTAGCTGATATTCAGTAGGAATGAAGTGTAATTCAATGTCACCATTCATGACATGGTCCCTGATGAAGTGATATCTAATATCAATGTGTTTTTGAGTTGACTTTTCATCCAGAGTACATTTGGACAACAACTGGCAGCAGCAACATATTCAGCTTCTGCTGAGGACATGGCAACTGATTTTGCTTCTTAGCACTCCAACAGACTACTTTCCCACAAGGATTTGGCAGGAGCCTGAGGTGCTTTTCTGTCCATGTTGCATCCAGCATAGTCAGAGTCTGAGTATCCTTTAAGATCAAAGCCTGAACATTTTGGATAGTATAATCCAAGGTTTGGAGTACCTTTCAGGTACCTGAGTATCCTTTTCACAGCTGTGAGATGAGATTCTCTTGGGTCAGATTGATATTTGGCACACAAACAGACTGAGAATTGGATGTCAGGCCTTGATGCAAGTAGATACATCAGTGACCCAATCATTCCTCTGAAAAGAGTTTGATTCACTGGTTTTCCAGTAAGGTCAAGACCAAGGTTTTTTGGGGGTACCATGGGAGTTTTGACTGAGGCACAGTCACTGAGCTCATACTTCTTCAGAAGGCTTCTGACATACTTTTCTTGACTGATAGAGGTTCCTTTATCAGTCTGCTTGATTTGCAGTCGAAGGAAATAAGTCAATTCTCCCATCATGCTCATTTCAAATTTCTTTGCCATCAGTTTTTCAAACTGTTTGCAAAGTTTATAACTTGTTGAGCCAAAGATGATGTCATCAATATAAACTTGTACAAGTATGACATCAATATTTGTCCTGTAGATAAACAATGTGTTGTCTATCTTGCCTCTGACAAATTTGTTTTGGATCAGGAAGGCTGAGAGAGTTACATACCATGCCCTGGGTGCTTGTTTCAGTCCATAAAGGGCTTTGTTAAGCTTGCAAACATAGTCAGGAAACTCACTACATTCAAATCCAGGGGGTTGTTGAACATAAAATTCTTCTTTCAGTGAGCCATTTAAGAATGCACTTTTAACATCCATTTGGTACACTTTGAAGTTCATGTAGGTTGCAAATGCAAGGAAGATCCTGATGGCTTCCATCCTTGCCACTGGTGCAAATGTTTCCTCATAGTCAATGCCTTCTTGTTGATTATAGCCTTTGGCTACAAGTCTGGCTTTGTTTATAATGACTATGCCATTTTCATCAGATTTGTTTTTGAACACCCATTTCATGCCAATGACTGAAACATCTTCAAGACATTTGACCAAGGTCATTACCTTGTTTCTGTCAAATTGTTCCAGTTCATCATGCATGGCCTGAACCCAACTTGGATGTGTAAGTGCTTCTTTGACACTTTTGGGTTCCATTATGGAGATGAAGTCCACAAATAGGCATTCATTGGCAGTGGCTGCTCTTAATTGTGCAGCCATGCTTCTAGTGAGCATGCCTTCTGTTAAGACTAGAAACCTAACTTTATCACTACCACAAACAACTATATAAGAACAGTAACTCGTGACACTCAATAGATATATGAATAGATGAGAGACATGGATCGTATGAATATAATATGAGTCGAATGTTTATTAACTTGGGAAAGAAATAAAACAAACACACACTTAGAGGACACACACTCTCACCTACACATAACAATGTGGCACACTACAAATGAGGGTGAGAGTGTGTATTTATACTAAAGGTGGGACGTCCTAGATGGCATATCTATGGGCTTGATGGGCTTTGTGTTAGACTTGGGCTTTTGTACATTTCACATGTTTATCTAATACATTCTAAAGTCCAACACAAAGCTTTACATAGACTATTTGGTTACATATGATCGACACACACTCCAAATGTACATAAAAGATAAAAATGACCATCACTTTAATATAAATTAAATGCTAACAATCTCCCCCTAAGGGATGGTCATTCCAATGATGCTCCTGGTGATAGGTCTTTTGTCTTTAACATCTTGAACTTTGTGTGTCGATGTAGAATAGTCTTCATTCTTCATTCCTTCATGCAATGTGATCTTCAAAGTAATCGCCTTTTGGTAGTTCTTGCCTTGATCAATATCTTCGTGTAATGATGCGACGTGTCCTCCAACATACTCATACATCTTGGACTGTATACTTATGCTAACAATCTCTCCTTATACTTTCATCATTTGACATATGAACTTGTTCTTGACATCTTGATTAGCCTTTTGACTTTGTTGATATACTTTGTCTTTAACTTGATCCTTTTGTCTTGAACTTTTACACTTGAGCTTTGTTGAGGAAGATCGTCATAAGTATGAGTATGCTGAGGTGAAGATGTTTGATGTATCTGATGATGGTTGATGGATGTTTGTAGGTAGCTGCATAAAACTGTTAGTGATAAATCATCCAGCGCTTACAGGTTTAGATTTCGAGATTGTCAACAACATATTGTGAAGACTTTCTCTAATCTTAACCCAGGTCGTTCTGAACCGGATACCCTCGAGAGGGCTTACACGGACACACTGAAGTGCACCCACGATTCAGTGAGTCGCTGGAGATCACCCCACGACTGTAGACCGTTTGAAGCATACTAACCATCATGATATAAATGGCAAGATCCGAAGATCTCATTAAGACTCTTGTACACCTTGTGTCCTTTTTGGTGAACACAAGGGTATTCTTATGAAAGTGTTCCTAAGAGATCTTTTAATGAATCTCAAGGCTCTAGACTCGATAATGTGCGTTTTGGTTTTAGTAGTCAGAGGCATGGAGCAGAGTGCCACCTTTTCAATATCAACACATCTCGGAATGAGAGGCCGATAGATTATGCAGTGTTCTCTGTGAGAAATGAAACAAATATCTTTTAAGAGATATCTGAATGGCTAGGAGGGGTGGTGCAGCGCGTCACTGGGTCCATGACGTCTTGTCTTCAATATCAGTATCACCTTAGTGAACACCGATAGCAGATGTATTGGCCCGGTTTCTGCCCTAAGTTTTCATGTAGGGCTATTTCTTTTCACCCTTTCATTCAACTTTTCTTTTTAATTCTTCAACCCCTTCTTTCCCTTTCTCATTTACTCCTTTTTTCAATTTTACCTAAGGACTTCTAATTATAATCTATTGGAATTGTCCTTGGGTAGATCCCTCCGGCTCTGGCGGATCATTGGACATAACCTAACAATAATCACCTTATTACTCCATGATTATCCTAGATTTGATGATCATAAGCCATAAAACCTTTTTATGAAAATCTCTCAAAGTGTTTATGAGTAAACACATTTTAGTTAACACTTCGAGAGTTTTACATTTTGAAATACTCCCCCTTCACATGTGCTCATGTATTTTTGTGATGAATTTGCACATGTTGGGTAGAGTTCGCACATTTGAAATGATTGATTTTCAATGAACATGACCTTCGCGAGACACGCTTACATCACTAGTTAGACTAGCTTGAAATTATTACCCGTCCTGGTCATATTCAATGATCATCTCTCGAATTGGTACATTCTACTCAGACAAGTCCTTTGCGAGACATGTTTACATCATTGGATAACCAGCTTGAAATTATTACCCGTCCCAGACATGTCTTTTCGATTACTGACATTTAGTTTTCGTCAATTCGAGGGTTCATGCTGAGTCTATTTGTAGAGCTCTTTTGATATTCAATCCACGATCTTTAAACTTTTGATCACATTTTAATCACGTCTTCTCCCCCTCAAAAATAACAAGCTGTGATATTTTTTATATCAACTGATTAAAATGAGAGCTTTTTGGAGAGATAGACGGATCATTTTTGCATGATTTGGAACATTTTGTTTTTTATTTTAAACTCCCCCTTAAATAAGGCATATTCTTTAAATATTTGAGTTTAAAATCATTTAAGGGTATAGAGGGAGTTTTGTTTTATGAAGAATCTTGAGCACATAATTTGGAGAAAGATTTTGAAAAATCTTTTTTTGAAAAATCTTGATCATGTGCTCAAGGATTCTTTCTTTTCTTTTGCCATTAACAATGCGAGTCCTGATCAGAAATAATCAGAAGTCATCATTGTAGCGCGGGTTTCGTACTGAAGTATACAAAAGCCATAGTGAAGAAATTTTAAGAAACGACATGTTTTAGAAAAAATTTAAATGAACTCTCGCTCAAGCATCTGTACATGTCCGTATCATTGTTGAATGACATTTCTAGATACGTATAGAATATCGATTATATGAGAGACATGTCGTGAGAAAAATATTTTTGGTTTTTTTTTCGATTTTATAATGTTTTTGTATTTTTGAAATTTTTTATTTTTATATTTTGTTTTTGTATTTTGCTTTTTTCAAGAATATTTAAAGCGAAGCTTTTTGAGATAAAATTCAAGAAGTTTCGAGAAGACGTTCTAACTCTTCGGGAGTTAGGCTTCGCATTCCAATTCGTCGAACTAAGTTATCAAACCGCTCTTTTGGGAGGGCTATAGTAAATAGATCGGCGAGTTGGTATTTAGTCTTCACGAAGAATAATTCAACAGTACCCTCTTCGACGTGTTCCTTTATGAAGTGATAGGGTACTCTAATATGCTTGGTCTTCGAGTGTTGCACGGGATTGCACGAGATGGCTATGACACTTTTCGAGTCACAATACATAGGTATGCGATCGAAAGAGTAGCCATAATCTGTGAGTTGTGTCCTCATCCATAGAACTTGGGCACAACACACAGATAGAGACACATACTCGGCTTCTGCAGTTGATAACGCCGTACAGTCTTGTTTCCTTGATGATCAGCCTACTAGCTTTTCTCCCAGAAATTGTGCTCCTCCGGATGTACTTTTTGCGGTAACTTGGCATCCAGCATGGTCGGCATCTGAAAAGGCTGTTAGTGTAAACTCCGAATCCTTCGGATACCAAAGACCCATATTGATGGTTCTTCATAGGTACCGGAAGATCCGTTTAACCTCTTGGAGGTGAAGTTCGGTAGGCCTTGCCTGAAACAGTGCTAATAAACATACAGCAAAATGTATATCGGGTCGACTAGCAGTTAAGTACATGAGAGACCCAATCATGCTCCGATATTTCTTCGGATCAATGGGTTTCCCATATAAGTCTGCGCCTATTTTGGGTGAAGTGACCATTGGAGTACCAACAGAGTCACAATTTTCCATTCCATGTTTTTTCAAAATCTCAATTGTATATTTAGCTTGATTTATGAAAATGCCACGATGGGATTGATGGATTTGAAGTCCAAGGAAGAATTTTAATTCGCCCATCATAGACATTTCAAATTTACTTTTCATGAGATTTGCAAAATGTTTTGAATGTTTTAGATTAGTGGACCCAAAGATTATGTCATCCACGTAAATCTGAACAATCAAAATATCATCTTTGAATTTTCTGGTAAACAAGGTCGGGTCAATGGTTCCTTTGGTGAAATGATTAAGAAGTAGGAAAGATGATAATTCATCGTACCACGCCCTTGGGGCTTGTTTCAACCATAGATAGCTTTCTTTAGCTTGTAGACGTAGTCTGGATGATCTTTGTCAACGAATCCATCTGGCTGACTCACGTACACCTCTTTTTTCAGAGTTCCATTCAAGAAAGCCGTCTTGATATCCATCTGATAGACCGTGATGTTCTTGTGAGCCGCGTATGCTAAGAAAATCCTGACCGCCTCAAGTCTAGCTACTAGCGCGAATGACTCCTCAAAATCTATCCCCTCTTCCTGTCTGAATCCCCTGGCCACTAGACGAGCTTTATTGCGAATTACAGTCATTTATTCATCCTTTTTATTCTTCCATAACCACTTGAGATCAATGATAAGTTTGTCGATTGGTCTCGGCACTAAATCCCAAGTGTCATGTAATTTATATTGGAGAAATTCTTCCTGCATCGCTTCAATCCAAGCATTATCTGCCATCGCTTCCCGAATGTTCTTTGGCTCTTTTAAACTGACAGAGCAGGCAAAGATGCACATGTCGCAATCGGTGGCGAGTTGTCTTCTCGTCTAAACTGGCCGTGAAGGTTCACCAATGACTTGTTCTATTGGATGGTCTTTAGTCCACTGTAACGTTGAAGGGTACCTTGGATTTGACAAATGCGTGTTAGATGGTTCATGTAACCTTGATGAAGATTCAGCAGAATCCGTTGCAAACGGGTTTTCAAAAGGTTCTTCTTCTAACACAGCATCGTTTTGTTGTTGTTCTTCTTGAATTGGTGTGGTTTGGTTTTGCTCATCAACTCTTGATAACACAATCTCAATCACTGGAGTTGCTGGAGTAGATGTTGATGATGTTGAGGGAGTTGGTGCGTCAGCTTCGAATGTAGTGGATGCATCTTGCGGTGGTGGTGGTGGTTGATGTTGTTGAGCGGGTGCAGCGGAACGTTGTTGTGATGCATTTATCGAAGCTCCACCATAGTATTCATCATACATAAACACGAAGAAATTATCCAGTTCTTGAGTTGTCGGTTTTTCAGTTGTAGTTGACTGAGCTCCTTGGGGTACGAGTCCTGAACTAATATGTCCAGATGTTTGACTGTTTGGTGCGGGTCCTAATCCGATATGATTTGAAGCCATCGGGTAAAGCGCGGGTTCTAGAACGAGTCTCTCAGAAGCCATTTGTGAAATCTCGTCAAATTTCACATTCGTCATCTCCATAATCCTTTTCGTTCTCCTGTTATACACCCTGAATACCCTTGAGTTATTTGAATAACCAATGAAGATTCCAATATCACCCATAGCTTTCAGCTTCCCCAGATCTTCTCTGTCGTTCGTAGGATAGCACAAAGCGCCAAATACATGAAGGTAAGAGATGTCGGGTTTTCTGTTGTTCACTAATTCGTATGGGGTTTTATTGAATCTTGGATGGATTAGGGATCGGTTCTGAGTGAAACAAGCAGTGGCTACAACATCAGCCCATAAGAATAACGGTGCACTAGAATAAATCAGCATTGTGCGAGCAGCTTCCACAAGAGTTCTATTTCTTCTTTCAACTACCCCATTCTGTTGTGGAGTTCTAACAGCTGATGTCTGGTGAGTAATTCCAGTCTCTTCAAAATATGTTCTTAACTCCTGATTAGTGAATTCCGTGCCATTGTCAGTTCTTACTATCCTAACTGGAGCTTGAAGTAGGACTTGAATTCGCTTGAGAAAGGTGATGATGATGCCTAGTGCTTCGTATTTTGACCTTAGAAACCTTACCCATGTATATCTTGAATAATCATCGACAATCACAAGAATATACTTTTTCCCATTGATACTCTCAACTCTCATTGGGCCACATAAGTCCATGTGCAACAAATGTAACTTATCGACCGAACTTGGTATGGTTTTAGGTTTGTATGTTGCCCATTTGCTTTTGCCTTGCTCACAGGATGGACATAAGTGTTCTTTGGGGTATTTGAACTTTGGGAGACCGGTGATGATGTTGACTTTGGCAAGCTTTGTTAAGGTGTCAAAGTTGAGATGGGATAAACGTATGTGCCACAACCAGGACTTAGTTTCGTCAGCTCTTTTCATGAGACAAATTGGTGATGAAGAGGCCATTTGGTTTATGTCGATAGCATAGAGATTGGTTCCACGATTTCTGGTTAAGAGATCATCTCCAATCAAATTCCTAACGAAGCAAGTGTTCCTTCTAAATGCAACCTCTAAATCTGCATCACAAAACTGTCCGACTGAAAACAGATTGTGTCCCAACCCTTCGACATAGTAAACCCGAGTGATTAGAAAATTCCCAAAATAAAGATCTCCATAACCCAGAATAGCTGCTACATGATCATTTCAAAACCGAACTGTTCCCATGAACTTCCATACAAAGTTGATCGGTAGCTTCAGATTCCTGGTCTTGTGCTTGGAGCAACCCGAGTCGACGATCCAAAGACAAATTTCAATGACCTGCGAAGAACAGATGGTTTTGTATATGGAAACCGTTTAACATTTGGTTCCATGGGGTTAGAGGTAACATATGAATCACACTTAGAGAATGCTTCTATTTGATCTTTTGGAGCAATTTCTAATGTGCCATTCTTAAGTGTAAACTTTCTAACCGTTGGTTTCCATGTGCAAAACTTAAGATGATCCTTAGGTAATATGGTACTAGTGGTTGACCTAGTTAGTTTAATAAGTCTTTTAACATATCTGGACCTAGCACTAGTTTTTAAAGGCACATCTTTCTGTTTAGGCATGGCATTCACATTCACATCATTAGAAACAATATCATCACAAACACTTTCAGATAAAGATTTCTTGTTCATTAAATAAACAGATTCATTACATGCAGTTGAAATATTGTCCTTAACATTACATCCAGATGATATATGTTTCTTATTCGAAAGCGATAAAATCCTAGGGTGTTCTTCTACTCCTTCCGTTTTATTCTTGATTTCACTCTTAGATGCAGGCGAGACTCTATTCCTTGTATTGCTCTTAGGCTTTGGTCTGCTGCTCCTAGAGGTACTTTCTACTCTTGTAGAAGGTAAGGCACACGCATTAGGATTTATCTTGTTGTCATTTGAATTTGTTTTAGCATTCCTAGTCTCTTTTGGATTTTCTTTCACACTTTTGTCTATCACCCTATATGTTTGGGATGTAGAGGTAGAAGCAGTAGTGGGACTAATCCTATAAAGGCCAGGTGCTATCACTTTTGGTGTTTCGACAATAGCTTTCCCTTTATCAACACTTGTTGACTTTTCACATTCCTTAGGCAAGGGTATAGAAATAGACATTTTTGGTTTCGCAGCCATAGTTTCCTCACCCTTCCTATTTTGACTTTCAAGCTGAGACTTCAAAATATCAATTTGCTTTTGCATGTTTTGGTAAGAACGTTCGTACGATAATTTGTCATACTTACATTATTCCTTTTTCCGATCAAGTTGTTTAAAATATGTTACATTTTCTTTTTCAATCTTAGCAAGCGCATTTTCATATTTTTCAACAATTTCAGAAGTCTCAGCTCGAAGTCTTTCATCATCCTCTACAGAATATGTTTGATAAATAATGGACATAATTTCAGTTGATAGAGCTACTTCGAAGAGAGTGTCATTGTGTCTTTCCAAAACTTTGATGTGCTCAATATTTTCATTAGCTTCCTTCACCAAGGATTTGTGGTCCTTGATAAATTCGGCTGATTCTTTCAGAAGATTGTTTTCAACATTAAGAACTACCGCATAAATTGCAGAAATATGAGGATTGATTTCTATTTCAAACATCTTTTTCTGTTCAGTATGAAAACTTGAAAACCAGTCATTGTAATTACTATTCATTTTGGATGCCACAATCATTTGAAGCGCTTCAACTCTCTTTTTAAGATCATCCAAATATTGTCTAGCTTCACTTGTGTTACAAGTGTTCTTAGAGGACTTTTGTTCGATGTTAGAAAGATGTTTTGAAACAACTTTTTGTTTTGCGACAGCCACTGGTCTTTTGAAAAACATTGGTGACTCCTTTTGAACAAGATGAACGCCAGAATCTGTATTAAGCTTGTTATAATCAATTGGTTTAATTTCTGAGTTCATTTGTCTCATTTTAACACGACTCTCTTTGGCAAGCTCAATCGTTTCATAGGAATTACGAACCTCGGGAGGATCATGGTTATCATTTAGCACACTACCATTATATAACACATTCTGATGTTGCTGAGCTTTCTTGAGATTATAAGGGTTTTCACAACCGATAGCCATTTTCTTCATTGTATGTAAAATCGGGTTTGGATCTTTGATTAGCGTATTTTGAGTTTGAGCAGAATGACCCGTTTTTACAAGCAACTCTTCCAACTTTTAATGGTTTCTTGTTTGTCAATGATTTCGTCAAGAAGATCATTTTCTTGTTTTGAAAACCTTCCATTCAATTATTTCTTTTCTTTTTCAAGATCAGAACAAATTGATTTTTGTTTAGAAAGTTGGTTGGTTAATTCAGAAATTTCCTTGTTTAAAGATTTGATTTGAATATTCAATTTAACACCGAGTGTGTCATATTTGATTTGCAAATGTTTTTCTCTTAAAACAGAATCTCTATAACCAATTTCAAGTTCTGACTATCGTTTGTTATTAAATTCAAAAGCTCTTTCATTAACCTTATATCTCTCAAGCTCAGCGGTCAATTTTTCATTCGCGGCCTTAACATCGCGATTGATCTTTTTGACCTTTTCAATTTCAATACTACAATTTTGCAATAATGATTCAAATAAAGCACGTGTTTCCTCATCATTCTCAGTATGCTGAGGCTCGAAGCCTCCATTAGGATCCATAACTGGAGTAGCCAAATTTGTATTGCTACAACTTGAGGAGTCCATATATGTATCGTAAGTGGTTGCAGGAGTCGCAGGATGTTGTTCATTCTGAGGTGTCATATCAAATATTTCATTATTGTGACATGTAGCATATGGTGGTACCTCAGAGATTCCATTGACATCATAAGCAGGTGGTGCTTTAGAATCCGTGTCATACTTTGCTTCCTGAAGGTTGGCCATGAAGATGCAGTTGGCATCGATATCCTCCAAGTCTTCCATGTCATCCATCAAAGCCATGAAATCATTCTCCTCTGCACTCAATTGTAACCCGGCCGTTTCCTTCTGTGCCAACAGCAATGCTTTCTGCAGATAAGCTGGATCTTTTTTTTTTGGCCTCGTGGGACAGTTCCTTGCCATGTGACCAGTTCCTTGACAGTTGAAACACTTTAACACATTCCCTTGATTCATATTCCCAGCATTCCCAGCAACTGGAGCAGCAACATTTCCAAACTGATTCCCCATATTCTGACCCCTCTGATTTCCAGCAACTTGACCCAACTGATTCTGATTACCCATATACTGACCCCTCTGATTGCCTGCATATTGCCCTTGATTACCCATCTGAAATCCTGTAGCATATCCTTACTGATTCCCATAAACTCCAACCATTTGTCCTTGATGACCCATATTGAAACTCGACTGTGCAATCTGCCTATTGCGAGTGTTCGATGAAATCCTTTGGTTGTTGTTAGTTGGTGTGGAATAGCGTCCTTAGAATACCTTTGATAGAAGGGTAAATGCTTAAGACAAAGCAGCACTGTCATCATTGTAATCGTATTCAGTTTCTGGGTATTGTTGGTATTGTTGTTGTGGAATGACTTGTTGTTGTTGTAGGTAGAATGGTTGTTGTGGAACATATTGTTGTTGCGTGAAGTTCTGAGTGGAAGTAGATGATGATGGTTGTGTATTTACTGATGTAGGTGCTGGTGCTTGAGCAATCAATGCTAGAGGATCATGTTGTTTGGCTAGCTTCTCTTTCCTAACTTCATCTGCCTCTTTCTGGTTTTGCTTCAAAAAATCATAGAGCTGATCATAGTTCACCTGATGAAGGTTCTTTGTTTGGTTGACAATAGTGACATATCGTCCCCATTCCTCTGGAATGTTGTTGATGAACTTGATGTTTTGAACAATTTGCGTTGGAGTCAACTTGTTCCTGATAAGCTCGTTCATGAGAGTACAAAACCTTGTGTAGTAAGATTCAATTGGTTCAGCTGGGGTGGATGTGAACTTCTCCTATTTAGTTAGAAGCTTGTTTTCAATGTCTTGTTGACCAATTTATGTGCCATGACAAAGCCTTCGAACTCGTTCCCATATATCATAAGCAGTTTCACAACTGTCCACAGCACAAAATATTTCTCGTGGTAAACCAAGTTGAATTAAGTGCATTGCCAAGTCATCAGCTTCGATTTGCTTCCAATCCTCTGCTGTGTATTCCTCTTCTTTTTTATCACGG
This sequence comes from Artemisia tridentata subsp. tridentata, assembly GCA_021014915.2. Classification (NCBI taxonomy): domain Eukaryota; kingdom Viridiplantae; phylum Streptophyta; class Magnoliopsida; order Asterales; family Asteraceae; genus Artemisia; species Artemisia tridentata. Next base: position 276,180,377 of record CP139502.1, read on the forward strand.
AAGGTCGGTGGAATGGGTGGTGTTGCATCTGGATTGCCATCTGATACTTGAATCTGACGAGGCTTGAATGGACCATTCTTGATGGAGTTAAGCAAGAGTCTACCTTGACCATTAGGTTTGGTTTTGATGTATCAGATCATACGACTTGTCCATGGAAGATAACCACCCTTTTCAAGCATTGGAGGACGGTTTTCAGCACCGGCTGCATGGATATCTTGTTGAGTTGCCATTGATGATGTTGTTGTATGATAAAGTTTATTGTATTCAGGATCGTTGCAAAGAAATATGTGTTGTGGTTTATGAAGGTTAAACTTAGTTGAAGTTGTGAAGCCTTGGCTTTTTTGTTGATAATCGGTTGAAGTCACTATGACAATTTAGATAAACTATTACAATTTAGATAAACGAAGCAATTTAAATAAAGTTACTAAATTGGACTAAACTATAATTTAGACAAAATCAAAAGTTCACAAATTCGACAAAGTTATGTAAATTACAATTTAGATAAGATGACAATTTCTATAGAAATTTCAATTTAAACCATAATTTATACAAATTATGGCAAAATTTCAATTTAGATAGAATTTATCTAATTTATATAAATTTGTAATTTATATAAAAATCTAACTAATTTATACAAACTAGTAGATATCCGTTTGTCGAAGTATTCGTCACACTTATACAAGCGAGAGAATACCGAGTCCGCAAGCTTTGATGTTGTAGAAATTACGTTCGAATCAAATTTATAAAAATTATTTAAGTTGTAAACGTTTAAAATAATTGCGAGGACTAGATTTGCCAATAGCAAAAAGTCCGCCACACTGTTTGCGAGAAGGGACCAAAGTTGACAACGTGCGAAAGAAGTTCAATCTGCCACAATTTTGATAAAGGACCAGAGTTGCCAATTAGCGATAGTTGTTACAATTTCGATAAAGGACCAGATTTGTCAATTAGCGATAGTTGTTACAATTTCGATAAGGGACCAATTTTGCCAATCTGTGAAAGTTCTCCTACAATTGCGATAAACAGCAAATCGCACAATTTCGATAACACAGCAATTTACAATTGCGATAAAATGTCTTTGCACAATTTCGATAAAAGCTGGTTGTCACAATTTCGATAAGAGGATTTGGCACAATTTCGATAAAGTGAGTTTCCCACAATTTCGATAACTTGCACAAATCCTATAAACCCTCTTTTTTATCTAAATTCTTATACAAGAACTTAGATTTTATCGTGTCGATGTAGTCCCTTTTTATCACAATTCTTATACAAGAAAGTGATAAAAAATCAAGTCCGCAATGAAGATTGATGTCGCACCTCTGTTGTAGCACTTTTCCTTCGATCACAACTTCAAAATTTCACGTTAACCACAAAAAGCTTACAACTTTTTTCAAAACTGACGTTAAACACAAAAAGCTTGAACCTTTTTTCACTTAAACACACGATAAACTTAAAAAGCTACAAACTTTGTCACTAAGACTCACGTTAAAACAGAAAAGTACAAAATTTAACGACTAAAGATGCAACTTTTAAGCTTAAATGATAAAAAAACAACGACACAACTAACCTAAATCCTTGTTTGGCGGATGATACCATTTGTTAAGACTAGAAACCTAACTTTATCACTACAACAAACAACTATATAAGAACAGTAACTCGTGAAACTCAATAGATATATGAATTGATGAGAGACATGGATCGTATAAATATAATATGAGTCGAATGTTTATTAACTTGGGAAAGAAATAAAACAAACATACACTTAGAGGACACACACTCTCACCTACACATAACAATGAGGCACACTACAAATGAGGGTGAGAGTGTGTATTTATACTAAAGGTGGGATGCCCTAGATGGCATATCTATGGGCTTGATGGGCTTTGTGTTGGACTTGGACTTATGTACATTTCACATGTTTATCTAATACATTCTAAAGTCCAACACAAAGCTTTACATAGACTATTTGGTTACATATGATCAACACACACTCCAAATGTACGTAAAAGATATAAATGACCATCACTTTAATTTAAATTAAATGCTAACACCTTCAGTGGGCTCTCCAATTATATTGACAAGTTCTATATCCTGAGACCTAGTCCAACTATCCTGAGGTCTAGGAAATTGATTAGAACTTAAGGAGGCCTGATTGGTGGGATCGGGTGCAGACACATGATGATTTTCAGTATCTTGAGTGTCTGATTGGGTTGACTGATCACTGAGATTGTTTGGTTCCTGAGCACTGTGTTCAGACTGATGGATTGTATCAGTTCTTCTTTGTGCTTCAACAAACTCAGTGATGGTTGGGTAAGGAAGGTTGTGAGGGATGATGTAGTAGGAGATGTCAGCATTTGCTTGGTACTGAGTGGAAGGGTTATTGTCAGGATGATGTTCATAAGGAGGGTATCTTGATGAATCATCAATTCCTATTACTTCCACTGAGGTGTTAGAGACACTGATTGCATCAGTGCTCTCATCAAAGGTAACATGGAATGTTTCCTCAGTTTTTTGTCTCCTTGTGTTGAACACCCTGAAGGCCTTTAAGACAAGTGAGTATCCTAGGAAATATCCATCATCAGCTTTGGCATCAAATTTCCCTAAGTGATCCTTGTTATTATGAATAAACACAGGACACCCAAAGACATGAAAGTAGCTGATGTCAGGGATCCTTCCCTTGAATAACTCATAAGGGGTTTTACTATGTCTCTTGACAATGATGGATATGTTTTGTGTATAACAGGCAGTTTTGACTGCTTCAGTCCAAAAGTGTTTGGAAAGGACTGATCCATTTAGCATTGTCCTGGCAGCTTCAATGAGTGTTCTATTCTTCCTTTCAGCAACACCATTTTGTTCAGGTGTGTAAGGAGAGGAAAAGTTTTTTGAAATTCCTTTCTCATCATAGAAACATTCAAGTTCATAGTTTTTGAACTCTGTTCCATTGTCAGTCCTAATCTGTTTGACTTTAACGCCATTTTGATTTTCAATGTTCCTGACAAAGGACATGATTGTTTCAGCTGCCTGTCTCTTTTTGATCAGGAAGTAAACCCAAGTGTATCTTGAGTATTCATCGACAATGACCAGAGTATACTTCTCATGGTTAATGGATCTAGGACTGATGAGCCCAAAGAGATCCATATGGAGAAGATGAAGACAGTTCCTGATGGAAAAGTTTGTTTTGGTTTTAAAGGATGCTCTATGATGTTTACCTTTTTCACAGGAAGAGCATGGTTTATCCTTTGAAAACACAAGAGATGGTAAGCCAAGGACCTTGTTTTGTTTCACAAGATTGTTTATGTTTTTGAAGTTCAGGTGGGAGAGTCTCTTATGCCAAAGCCAGTTGAGGGTATCATTGGCCTTAGTAAAGAGACAAGTTCCATTCTGAGTTAGACTGGTCATGTCTAACACATAAACATCTTGCCTTATTGGTGCAATAAGGACAACTTCCTTATTGGCATTGAAGATGGTCCCTTGCTTATCATCAAACTGAACTATGTACTTTGCATCACATAGTTGACTGACACTGATCAAATTGTACTTAAGACCATTGACATAAGCTATCCTAGTAAAGACTATACCACTATAGTTTACTGAACCATAACCTTCAGTGAGACATGATGAATTATCAGCAAATATCACCTTGGGTCCTGGTTCTTCTCCATATTTGTGCAGATACTCTTTCACACCAGTCATGCTCCTTGAACATCTACTATCTAGATGCCAAACAGGCTCCCAGGCATGCCTCTGCACAAATGGTAAACTGAGTTAGTTCTTTCTAGGACCCCTCATCTTGGAGGGATTGACTTTTGTAGTCTTCTTAAAAGTATCAATTGATTTATGGTCCGTGGTTGAGTGGACTGAGCTACCACATGTTTTGCATTTGTTTGCAGAGGTGGACTCAGTGGACTGAGAGGATGACTTGGTCATACCTCTTCTGGTCTGAATGACCTTTTCATGTCCTGAGGTGTTGTGAGTGGAATCTCCACAAATTTCACAACAGTTGTCCATTAGACAGTCCTTAGGATGGTGGTCATTGAAGCCACAGTGAGGGCAAGGTGCAAAAGGCTTGGCCTTTTGTTTCTGTTTCTGTTTAGAATCAGAAGGGTATTTTAAAGCCTGAGCTTTAAAGTTTGCCATCTTTGTTGTGGCTGTGTATGATTGGTGATCAGAAGTCCTGTGATCTTCCTTTTTGCATATCATGCAGTAAAGGATTCTATAACAATCATCAGTGAAATGATTGGTGTAGTGACACAGCTCACACCTTTTCAGGGGTTTGGAGGGTTTTGGTTTGGTGCTTGAGGAAGCTGATTTGGGTTCCTTCATCTTGGATTGAGAAGGTTTCTCAAAAGATTCAATCTTCTCACTCAGCTTCCTGACAAGCTCAGCCAACTGATCAATTTTGGAGTCAGGACTTTCTGTTTTTACTTCAGAAGGGACTGAAGTTGATGAGTCGTCAGAATGTACTGAGACTTCAGGGGTTTGCCTTTTCAGGATGGTATTTCCCATTCCTGGATTCTCCTTTGGAGAATACTGAGAGTAGACCAATGGTGGGAGGTCTGAGCTTGGTGCAGCACCCTGAAGGATATTCAGTGGTGGGAGTGGTGTGAATGATTCAGATTCAGACTCATTGACTGACTCTGTACAATTGGGTTGGTCAGTGAGTCCAATCATATTTTTCAGAGCCTGACTTTCAGGAAGCAAGATTTTTCCAGTCTCAAAGTTTGGTAGCTTACTGACTGGGTTGTCACTGACAATCCAGTCATTTGACTTGGGTTTCATTTCTTGCTCAAAAGACATGCCAGCAGGAATGAATGCCTTTTCACTGTGAGTCTCACTGGGAGTATCAGTGAGTTGATCTATTCCTATAACCTTTTTTGTTTTCACTAGGAATTACACTAACAATATCAAAAACTTTGGGGTTCTTTTTAGTCTAGCTTTCAATGACAGATTTTTCTTTGTTAAGTTCAATTTGAAGGGCTTGATTTTGTTTCAAAATCTCAGTGTTTTGAATTTGTAGTGTAATAGTTTCTAACTTGGCTTGTTTTAATACAAGCAATTCATCTCTACACTTATTCAATTCTAACACCATATTGTTATATTCTGAAAGCAAGTTAAGCCTTTTTTCTTCTACAAACTTAAGATCTATACAAATATAATTCATATAGGACTTCCAGTCAGAATCATCATCCATTGAAAGTAAAGTGTTTACCTTCTTCATGGTTATGTTCACCCACTCTCCATTCCTTACATGGCTTTTTCCAACAGCTACCTGATCACCTTCAGAGAGTGCCATCAGTGCACTCACTCTAATTTCCACATCTTCTGAGGAGACCTCTTCTTCATCCTAGTCATAAGCTTCAGCTACAAGAACTTGTTCTTTGTCTGAACAGGTTTGGAAGTGTAAGCAGCCTGAGACATTGAGGGATTAGTTTCAAGAAGAGCAAGTTTAGCCTTAGCTTTCCTATATTTAGTCTCAAATTCTTTTTGACCCTTTTGAACATTATTGTTTTAAAAATGTTGGGTCGACTGAAACATTCTAGGTTGAAACTTGCTAGTTCCTGAGGAACTGTTTCCAGAAAATTTATAAGAGGGTTCTGAGATGGTTTTTAAATAACAGTCTCTAGCAAAGTGACCCTTTTTACCACATTTGAAACACTTAGTGGTTTCACTTGCTTTAGCTTTTGAGAAGTTGGACTGATTTCTTTTGATAAAATGTTTTGAATTGGCTAAGAGTGCCCTTTCTTGGAATTCCAAGTTTAGGTCATTCAGGTACTCAGCACCAGTTCTTTCATCAATCTCATCTTCAGAATCCTCTTGAAAATCCTATACAACACCATTAGAATAAAAGGCAGTTGATATGGGTGAGGAGGTCAAGGCCTTTTTGGTCTCAAGAGCTTTTGAGTCTGGGTATCTCCTAGAGATTAAGTTGTCTTCATAGACAAACTTCCCATAGATCTAAGGGAGCTCAAGGGTCTGAATGTGATTAGCATTCCTGAGGCCTTGTGAGAAGTTTAGCCACTTCTCAGGGAGACTGTGACAAAGCCAACATTTGTCTCATGCTTAGACAAAACTACACCATCATTTGATAATTCGTTTATGTCTGAGAGAGGCTTTCAGAGTCCTTTGCCCTGAAAGTGTTATACTCAAGTTTCAGGTCCATGATCATGTTTTCCTTAGTATTTGAGGGTCCTTCAAAGCTATTAATCAAGTCATCCCAAGTTTGCTTGGCTGTTGAACAGTTGATGACTGATTCCATTATATCGTCAGGAAGACAAGATATAATTATGCTTTTCAGGCGTTGGTCTTGATTGACCACCCTTCTCTCATCAATGGTCCACTGAGCTTCAGGCTTGTTTAGCCCCTCAGTAGTCTTAGGGACATAAGGACCTTCTTTGACACAAGTGATGTAGTATGGTTCCATACCAGTCAAGTAGCAAAGCGTTCGCTTTTTCCACTTGCTAAATTTTCCAGCTTCAAGTCTGGGGGCAACAGCTGAAAAGCTACCACCCTTTTTATCGACGAGCTGGGGCACATTAATATCAGCCATAGTAGGATCTTGGTTTTAAAAACCTTGAGCACTCTTAGTTTTTGAAAAGATTTTATAAACCAGAGGCTCTGATACCACTTAACTACAAAGTTAATCTAATTGTGTTATGACTGAGATTAATGTAATGATTAATTATAACTGATAAGTAAAACGTAAATATAAAACACACAGTTTTTCAACGTTTAAATTCTTATTAGAAATCAATCAAAGAATCTATTACCCAAGTGTTTTGCGGAACAAACACTTGGGATTGAATAGACAAGGTATGGTGTGTCTCCTATCTAAACTCAAGCTTTGCTTGAGTGGTAACAATATTGAACCACTGAGCTATCTCAGGGACTTAGTTACTCTTTGTAGGAGAAAAGGGTTTTGTGAAAGTCTAAGCTTTTAATGCACAAAACTTAACCCCCTTTTCTCCATCTGTTGCTATTTATATACAAACATTCAAAGAGTACTAAAGATTAAAATACAAAAAGAATACAAGGCGTGTCTGACAACTACAACAGTATTTGTCATTTCCAAGAACCAATAGGAATGGGCTAAAAAGTCTTCGAGTGTCAGTTCTGACACTTCTTGACTTCTAGCCGCTTTAGGGAAGGTTCGTTTCTGGCTTGATAAGACTTCTCCTTATCTTCTCAAACTCTTCCCGCTCAATCCCGCCTTTCTTTCAGGCTTCAGGTTCTTCAGTCTTCGCCTTCAGTCTTCAGTCCTTAATCACTTATTGTTTGTTGAGGAGACTGGGGTTCAGTGAGTTCTTGTCCAATACTCACTGAACCCATTACCTTCTTCTTTGGCTTAAGTGACACTCAGGGAGTTCCGCCTTACTGAATGGTGAATCTTTCTTCTTAGATTCGTCCTAAGCATCTTGAAGGTAACTCACTAAGTGACTGTTCACTCAGTGACTTGAGATTGTTTAAGGCTGATTAATCACTTAGTTAATTTGTGTCCAAATCCTGTTTTAAGGACTCTTGGGTACTGACGGACCCAACATGAATAAACAAGGGAATCAATTACCATATGGGAGCATTGCGCTAGGGGGAGCTCGGGAGTATTTGAATACATAACACGGAGTCTTTCTAATAGTGGTGATAGAAGACTTCACTGGGATGATGCAAGCTCGCCTTTTTGGGAAGAAAGGATAGTAGTGTAATAAGGGGCAGTAGAGAGTGAATTCAAGGGAGAGCTCGAGGCAACTACCTTTTTGCTTCGACAAAAGAGGGGAGAAGGGAGTGTAAACATGTAACTTTTACATTTTACTATGTGTTACTGTTCACATATTTGTCATCATCAAAAAGGGGGAGATTGTTAGTGCAAATATTACGATATTTAAACTAAACTATTTCTTCGGTTTTAATAATGACAAACATGTAACTTGTAATGCATAACGTAAAATGTGCAAGTTACTTGTAAACACAAATCATCAATGCATACTTACATCAACATCTCTCAACGTCTCAAGTATGCTTCAACAGAGTCGTAGATTTTCATCCCGACGTAAATCACTCAAGGTATGAACAAACAAATTTAAACTTGACGAATGATCAAAGAAATAAATTTTTTGTTCTAAACTTCACATTTTTAATGTGACAAAATATTTTTTTCAAAAATACATTTTACAAATTATTTTTGAATTAAAAAGAAATGTTTTATTTTGAAAAATAAGTTTAAAAGTCCCAACAGCTATTTCCCCCCCAAATCAGCTCCAAACTTCCCCAAATAAACTTTCACCACTAAAGATAAAAAGATGAGCATTTTTGTCTTGCACGGTACCACTAAATTTAATGGTACCGTGTGACATTTAGTGGTTCCGTCCGTACGTAACAGCTAGTTTTTTCTTTGCCTATAAATAGTGGACCATTTTACACTTTCAACTTGATTTTTCCAGTTTGTTTTCTCTGGTCTAATCCTTTCTTACTTAGATCACTTTCTTTGATCATTTAGAGAGTCTTAGTTTGTTTAAGAGTGATCCTTTCATCTAATCAAGAGATCACTTTCATTCCTCTACTAGTGCAAGAGAAGAACACATAGTATCACAAAGATACAAAGTGTTGTAGTTATAGTTAGTGCACTTGTAACACTTGTTACATACTTGTTGTATCCTTGCATACATTAAGTTCATTTTTCTATTGTGAGTTTGTGAGAGTAGAACATTATGATCTTGTAGAGATATTGAATATCTCTTGTAGCTTGTGAGCTAGTGAGTTGATCAAGTTGATCAAAGGTAGAGTGGGTAGATAGAGTCAAGTGAGAGTTGATCATTGTGATCTTGTTGAGATCTTAGAGATCTCTTGTAGCTTATGGGCTTGTATATTGATCAAGTGGATCAAGGGTAGATCGGGTAGATTGAGTCAAGTGGGAGTAGATCATTGTGATCTTGTTGAGGTCTTGGAGATCTCTTGTAGCTTGTGGGCTTGTGTATTGATCAAATGGATCAATGGTAGATCGGGTAGATCGTGAGTAGATTGTGTGGATCGTGGTAGATTGGTACTAGCTAAGATTAGTACTCGACATTTAGCTTAGTGTCGGAAATAAGGATAAGCGACGTTGTACGGTTTTCTCCGCCTGAAGGGAGCTTGTTGATTAGTGAAGTAACTCTCGAGTTAGATACTCGGGGAGTGGAGTAGGGCGAAGAGGAGCTTCGTGACCTAACCACTATAAATCATCGTGTCCGGTTTGCGCCTTCTTTACTTATCTCTTTACTTTTATTTTAGACTTTATCGCTTTATATTTATATTTGCATTACGTTTATGTTTGTTTGGTTTCTTGCTTATATTATGTTGATTATGTTTGTGTCATGGTTTGATTGTGATTGTGTTTGTGTTGTAGTTTACATTATACCATCTCTAGATGTGGTATGATCATTGTTGACACTTTTCATATTACGTCACACTTGATCGGGTGTTTAATACAAAAAGTTTTTAAGTTTTTAAGTGGAAACGTATTCACCCCCCCTCCCTCTCTACGGTTTCCACATTGGAAACCTAGTTCGAACAAAACAAGGCCCTCGAACCCAATCTCACCACGATCGATACCCCTTTGTTATGCCCTTCTAAACCTTCCAACGTACCACCTTTGCACCACTCGAAGGAGATCAAGAATAGGCTGACGTCACTTATGTTTAGCTTAGGGTTTTATGTATGTTTTTGAAATGATATATTAGGTTGATATAGGGATTAGATAAAGGGATATTTGTGTTGATGCAAATAATTTTCTAAAAACGGTATTTATATCTTTCGATTACTTCACGTTTTGAGGATGACAAAATGTGAAATCACGTTACATTAAAATTAACGTAAACAAGTTTTTAATCGGAAGATCCCGTTTCTACGCAAATCACTCTAGAACAAATTTACAACTTGACAAATGATCAAAGAAGTGAATTTGTGTTTTGAGAGTTCACATTTTAATGGGACAAAACATTTTTTCAAAAATACACATGACAAATTATTTTTGAATTATTAAGAAATGTTTTAATGGAAAAATAAGTTTGAAAATCACAACAGCTATTTCCCCCCCCCCCCCAAAATCAGCTCCAACCTTCCCCAAATAAGTTTTCACCAGAAAAGACAAAATTTGGAGCGTCCTAGTCTAGGACGGCTCCACGGTTCCACTAAATTTAGTGGAGCCGTGGCATGTTTAGTGGAGCCATCCGTACAAAATTTTCTGTAACGTTCAGATTTTTCTTGCCTATAAAAACCAACCCCATTCACAGTTTTTAGACACCCTTTCACACAGAAAAACTTGTGAGTTTAAACCTCTCACACCTTTCTCTTCTTTAGATCATTTAGATTAGTTTTCTTTTGTTTTAAGAGTGATCCAATCATCCACCAAGAGATCCTCTTCATTCCTCTTCATTAGCAAGAGAAGAACACAAGTATCCAAGTTGATACAAGGTGTTATCATTCCTCTTCATTAGCAAGAGAAGAACTCAAAGTATTCAAGAAGATACAAGAGTTATAGTTGTTTGGTTTTTGTAACATTTGTTACAACCTTGTTGTATCATAGCATACATCAAGTTTATTTATCTTTTGTGAGTGAGAGTGAAGATCAAGTGTGATCTTATAGAGATAGTGGATATCTCTTAAAGCCATTGGGCTTGTGTGACTGATCAAGAAGATCAAGGGTCGATAGATTAGTGTTAGTTGAGAGAGTGTTGATCATTGTGATCGTGTTGAGATCTTGGTGATCTCGTGTAGCCATTGGGCTTGATTGATTGGTCACGTGGACCTTGGTAGATTGGTGCTAGCTAAGATTAGCACTCGACATCTAGCTTAGTGTCGGTAATAGGATAAGCGACATGTACGGTTTTCTCCGCCTGAAGGGAGGTTGTTGATATAGTGTTTGAAACTCTCGAGTGTGGTGCTCAGGGAGTGGAGTAGGGCGAAGAAGAGCTTCATAGCCGAACCACTATAAATCCTTTGTCTCGGTTTGATCTTTCCAACTCTACTCTTTACTTTTATTATTTACCATTTGTTAGTTTAGTGTGTAGTTCATATTGGTGTTGATTGATTACACATAGAGTTCGAATCAAAGTTTCCAATAGCAAACTTTTAAAACAAGATTTTTAAAAGAAATTAAAACCGGTAAACTATTCAACCCCCCTTCTAGTTTCCCACAATTGGTATCAGAAGCCACGTCAGTCAAGATTTTAAAGTATATTGTATTTTAAAACTTGAATCGATCAATGGATTCCGACAAATATCTAGAAGGGAAATCTATGCAAAGACCACCACTTTTCGAAACCGATTTTTTTATATATTGGAAAACAAGATTCGAAACATATGTAAAATCAAAAGACATTGATCTTTGGCATGTTATTACCGAGGGTGACTTTCAACCTATTCAAATGAATCCGGAAACTAAAAAGGATGAAATAGTTTCTTATGATAAACAAAGTGATGAACTTAAAAGGAAATTAGCCAAAAATAATGAGGCTAAAATGATGATTTATAATGCTTTTCCTAAAAAGGAATTTGAAAGAATTTTCATGTGTAATACGGCAAAAGATATTTGGAAAACTTTGTTAGTCACTCACCAAGGTAATAACCAAGTAACACCCCAACCCGACAAGGGTAAAGATATCACATTCATGGCTTCATATCAGATCAAACAAAACATACATTCAATAGTAATACAAAGATTCTCAAAGGTTACAAATGAAATACTGAATACACGAGGATACAAGGGAAACAAAAGCTAATTACTAAGTCTACAAAAGCAACTCCTTCTAATGGTCTCTACTTCAGAATAACTATCACAGTCTTCTAAGTCCACAAGTCTCTTCACTCATACCCAAAACCCGTCGTCCTGCTTATTACCTGCCGCACACGAAAAGAAAACGTGCGGCTGAGCTTAAAAAGCTCAGTGAACAGATACATATACAAAGCAAAGAATAACGAAACTGTAATATAATATGGGAAATGGGAATGTCAGAAGGTATAAAAGAAACAAATGGGTAATAAGAGAAGAGTAGGATAGTCATCTACCACGAGCCCATACTCAAAGTCATATCTCAACATCATAATACTCAAGGTCAAGATCTCACAATCCGAGGGGATACCTCTCAGGCAACCAGATAATATGAGGGGTGGCCTCATGTATCAAAAGGGGTGGAGTGATCAGCTCCCATAAATGTGAAAGGCGTGTATAGCACACAGGCACCAGTCACCTCAAAGTCATACTCAAAGTCATAGTTAAATCCACTAAACATACATGCCTAGGATTGCAACCCATACGCCCCCAAACTCAAAGTCATCCCAAAATCATAGTAGCCATGGCAGATAATCATAAAAGGGACGGTGTGAGAAATCACTCCCCCACACGGGAGTCATGCTAGTGGTGCATCACAGACATGGCCAGGTTACCTTCCTGGCTAGGTAACATAAAATGGCTCGGGTATCAAACTAAGAGTCAGGTCTCAAAGTTATCACAAAAGATCATATATAAAAAGGTGCATCTCAAAGTCATATCACAAGGTCCATAGAAAAGGGTTCATATCGAATAGTTCATAATAGAGTGGTTCACCAAGGTCTTCCAAAGTTCATATCATAGTTTTAAAAACAAAGGGAATCATAATTAAAGTTCAAAGTCTGTATCAAAGGGTCCATCTTCAAAGTCTTTATTCAACAGATTCATTTTAGAAAGCTTAATCAGGTATTTAATTAAAATGGTCTTTAAATTGGTTTCATAAAGATAATCATTTAAAATAGTCTTCGTAAAAGATAGTTCAAAACAAGTAGTTCAAAACCTTAGTTTAGTAAACCATTTCAAAATCTTAGTTTCTCACAAGGATAGTTCAGAACTTTAGCGCAACTTGGCAAAGGCATAGGTCAGATATACGAAGCTCAGATCATAATCAAGAGGAATATCAAAGGTTCACTCGAAGGGAACATAGCAATGGCTTGGGAAATCTTAACTGAATCATAACTCAAAATCAATGTATAGAATATAAGAACCCTTACTGAAAAAGGCAGAGTATCTGTACCTTATGACGAAAGCACAAACAGAACAAAGCACAGAAATAGGGAATGGCTCAAGATCTCTCCTTCTTCACACCTAGAGGAGTAGAAGGGAATTATAACTCATTCTTAATTAAGTGTCTTTCCATTTTAAGGTAACTTTCCATTTTTAGTAGATTTCCATAAATAGTAAGTTTCCACTTTTAGAAAGTTTCCATAATTAGTAAGTTGAATCATTATTAATGGAAACAAGTATCTTTTAACATATTTTCACATTTGGTCCTTAGGGTCTCATAACCTTGCATTTTATACCCTTTACTTTCCAAAATTACACTTTAAACCTTTTTAGTTTCATAATTACACATTAAACCCTTATCTTATCCATTTTACACAATGATCCCTTATTTTAATATTTTATATGAATGGGTATTCAAGATTTCATAATTTACACTTTAAGTCCCTCAAGTTATCAAAGTTACATTTTTAACCCTTTTATTTACAATTTCAACCTTTAATTATCAATAATTACATATTAAGCCATTACTTTATCAAAATGACACATAACCCCCTGAATATATTAAAATACTCAAAATAGCACTAACTTTCCAGAAATTACAAGTTTAGTCCCTCCATTTAATTATTTTCTAAATCGAACCAATATTAAACCCTAATAACATTTTAATCCTTTAAATTACAAAAATGACACTAGACCCCCTCTTCTTATATTTTATACAGTAAGTACATGTCCCAAAATAAGTTCTAAAAATAACCCTTGAGTTTTAAAAGTTACAAAACTCACCCAAAACAATTTAAACAAATCGTATGACACTTTAATTAGCCAAAACCCTAACCCTAAAATACAAATCATTACCCCATCATTATACCATCATTTAATACTCATTAAATAGCCAAGAACAAGCCCTAATCCTCAAACCCTAATCGAATTACATTTTTATTTCTTTTCTTTTTAATTTCCTTAAATCGGTAAAAACAATTAAATCGAAAATAAATATTTTAGGCCTTGATAATTCGAAATAGCATTTTTCCCAGATTAATATGATCATATAGAGTCCAAATAAAATAAATATGAAGCCTCAAAAATTCGGATTGAATTATTTAGGGTTTATACATGTTTTTAAGATTTAATTCACAAATAATTGTTAGATCATGCATGGATCGACTTTAACATTTTATTTGGTGTTCTTAACATATATAGGGTCTGAGAAAAATACCCAATCAAGATTTGAACGTGTGGAATGAGGTGTATGAATTCTTTTGTACGCGATTAGCCAAAAAGGGTCAAAAATCACCACGACTTCAAAAACGATCTAAAAATCATGAAACCAATTTTCACAGGTCACATATGATGTGAAGAACATGGGAAAAATAACAAAAGAATTTTAAAATGATCGAATGATACAAAATGAATTATACCTCAAAAATGACATTCGACAAGGAAGAATTTTTACACCGATCGAATCAGGCCAAGAGAAACTCCAAACTTATTTTTCTAGGCTTCTATGGATGCTAAAGATCATAGGAAAAATAGCCTTGAAGCTCCAAAAATTCGGATGGATAGGTGGTGAATTTAGTTAGGGTTTTTGGTGTTTTCGGTTTTGTTTTGAGGAAAGAAAATATATGAATTATTATATAACTTATTTTAGCCGAGAAATAGGAGGGGGAAGGGAGAAAAATTCGGCCATAACCTCTAACAAATCAATCACCATTTATTTTATATACTTTCCTTATTTTATTTAATATTATCCATGCTTTTAAATAATTAAAAAAATAAACATAAATGCATACTTATGGATTTTCGGTTCAAGGAACTATACAATGTGCTATAATCATTTTTGGTGGCTTGTACAATTATTATTTGGTACTTCATAATTATTTCATGTCACATATGGTTTAATTCCATAGGTTTTGTAATTTAATTGCTAGTTATATAAGCTTTAATTAAATTTCAAAGTTGTAGGGGCATTTTGGTCTTTTACCATGCTTTCAAATTTTTGGGTTTTACAAACCAAGTCAAAGAGAACAAGATAGATCTTCTTGTTCAACAATATGAACAATTTTCCATTACGGAAGATGAGTCAATAGATAATGCTTTTGCTAGATTTAATACTATTATTACTAGTCTTAAAGCTCTTGATGAAGGTTACTCTAGCAAGAATTATGTTAGGAAGTTCCTTAGAGCTCTACATCCTAAATGGAGAGCAAAAGTCACCGCCATAGAAGAGTCAAAGGACTTGGCGATGTTGTCACTCGATGAACTAATAGGAAACTTGAAAGTTCACGAGATGATAATCAAGAAAGACTCCGACATAGTCAAAGGCAAAAGCGAGAGAGTTAGATCTCTAGCATTGAAAGCCAAGAAGGAGACTAGCGATGAGGAATGTTCGAGTTCCGATAGTGAAGATGAAGAATATGCACTAGCCGTTAGAAACTTTAGAAAGTTCTTTAGGAGGAAAGGTAGATTTCCTAGACAACCTCGCGATGAAAAGAGGTCATCTCAAAAGAATCGTGATGAAAGGAAAGGGACAAGTGATAGGAAATGTTATAGATGCAGAGATCCTAATCACCTCATAGGAGAATGTCCTAAACCACCGAACTCCAACAACCAAAGAGCTTTTGTAGGAGGCTCTTGGAGTGATAGCGGTGAAGAAGAAGAGAAGAAGCTTAACGATGAAACATGCCTAATGGCTCAAGCTTCTAACGAGGTACATTCTGACTCTTCTTATTATAGTGATAATAATTCGTCAATAGATGATAGTGAATTGCATGACGAATACAAAAAACTATGTGTAGTTAGTACTAAGATCTTAGGTAGAAACACAAAGCTAAAATTAAAACTAAAAGAACTAGAACTACAAGTTTTAGAATTAAAAGATCATGTCAAGAGACTTGAGAAAAACAAAGAAGTAGACTTAGGATGTGGGTCATGTATAAGTCTTCAAGTAGAAAATGAAAGGCTTAAAGAAAATGCTTTAAGAATCATTAAGTTTGATGAAGGAACCAAAACACTTAATGATATACTTGAAAACATTAGATATAGTGAACATGACCGTGCGGGTTTGGGATTTGACCCAAATCAGGCTTCTACAAGTGGTACTAAACAAGTAAAATTTGTAATGCCTGAAATGTCTAAGTCTGAAGGTGACGGCACCACTAAAGGTACAGACAGCACCACTAAATTTAGTGGTACCGTGGTACCGTCTGGTGCTGAAGACAAAACTGGGTCAATTCTGAAAAATAATTTAAGTCCTAAACCAAGTCACGTAGTTATAAATAGTACTAGAGTGTCTACACCAAGTAAAGAGGAAGCCAAAGGCTTTTACAAACCATTGTCATCTCCCGAACATGGATTTGTAAAGCGTGACACTAGGTCGACTACTCCTCCACCTAGAAAAATAAATTCTCCCAAACCTCGGTCTAGAACTCCTCTACCGAGAGGTAACTTTAGAAGACAAAATCATCCAAGTAACTTTCTCGTAACTTGGAATGAACGTCAACAACAAAGTTACTTACCATGGGAAATGTGTGCTTCATTCTCACATCCTAAACTGACGCAACAAATGCGTAGGATGTTTAACTCTAACAACTTTGGACCCATGAGATATTGGGGACCAGATCTTTGAACTTCTGTTTTGCTAGGAAAACAAGACTGTAAATAAATTTTGGAGTCTAATAAATGGAGTATGATTTGTGATCAAACAA
Organism: Artemisia tridentata subsp. tridentata; assembly: GCA_021014915.2. Lineage (NCBI taxonomy): Eukaryota > Viridiplantae > Streptophyta > Magnoliopsida > Asterales > Asteraceae > Artemisia > Artemisia tridentata. The sequence goes on from CP139502.1 coordinate 276,197,102, forward strand.
ATCTTGCGACGAAATAGTCAAGTCGTGTCTCATATGCTTAACATTCAACAAAGGTAGTCTAATCTTCTAGTTTTAAGAGCAACACCTCAGGCACAGGTACGCTTTCTTAAAACACCCTTTGTTAGTAGAAATGCTTGGCATGAAGTAGTGTTAGTATCTAACATAGTAGGCACTATCACAAAGAAACAAAGATTCACAATTCATCATGACGAACTCAACTTGTCCAGAAATGTACGATGATCGATCTAAGATCATGCGTGACAAGTTTGAAACGAAAATGATGAGTGAATTAAGTTTCTTCCCTATCCCGTAGATAACTCAACCTAAATAAAGTATCCCCATAAACTTTAGTATACTACATATATATTTACATATATAAGATACTTAGCTTATATTAACGCCCATATCCACAAATACAAATCTCACAAGAGATGATGAAGGTGAGTGAGTGGATATTACTAAGTTAGGGGCATAATAGGTAAAGTAGTTTACCTAACGGCAAGTAGGTCCATTATCATGAATAGTGTTTGGCTTTGTGCCCACTTGTAAGAAGTACCCCAATACTTCTTACATCAAAGTGTTTGATGTATCATCCGATACATCAAAGGTACTACACACTTGAGATTACAATATCTCAAGGAGATTGATGTAGAAAATGTTTCTATACTAACTCTGATAATGAGAGAGTAAATGTGGATTGAAACATAGAGAGTAATGTTTGTACCTTCATAGGTTGATTAACAAACTTCTTGGTTCCCCAAGAAACAAACTACTCTTGTTGTCTCCACGACCGAAGCCGAGTACGTAAGCGCCGGAAAGGCATGACAACAAACACTATGGATGAGACAACCCCCTATGAAGAGTAGCAGTCAAGATGCCATTAGACTTGACCGGGAACCCTATAGTTTGCTCATGAACGAAGCTCATCGAAGTACGTCATCTCCTCCGTCACGAGAATGTCAAAAGAGAAATCTTTCCTTTGAAAAATCTCTCTTAAAAGACAACATCGTCAATTCTCTAACCCATACGTTCTCGTCACCCCTCTTATGACTATTTGAATATTTCACTGGAAATATTAACGTCATCTTTCAAGTCTCATCATATGACTTCTCAAGTCATTCCTCTCATCCCGCTCATGACTATTTCAATATTTCTATGAAAATATTAAAGTCATCCCTCGCGTCATACCTTATAACCTTTCATCCCCTCTATGACCTCTCAAAAGTTTCACAGGAAACATTGAAGTCATTCTCTACAAATGACCCATGACTCTTTAAGTCATCTTTCTCACTCGTCTCATGACTTTTAGAAATTTCTCTAAGAAATTCTAAGTGATTCCCTTTCTACTCGTCACATGACTTCTTGAATATTTCACGGGAAATATTAAGTCATTCCTTGCGTCTCGTATTCCGACTAATTAAATATTTCATGGGAAATATTATAGTCATCCACCAAAATACGACTCATAACTTCTATTTATTTCACGGGAAATATTAGAAGTCAATCCTCATCCAATGACAACTTAGTCAATTTCCTTGGAAACACTAAGGTCACTCCTTGTCATCCCGCTTAATCGTTTTCGTCAAAAAGTTTATTAGGTATAAACTTTTTCCTTGTGTCAAAAAGTCTTGCTAAATAAGTAAGATTAATCAGCCAATAGTCAAAACAGAAGAAAAATGGCTCAATCAAACACACGGCTCCACTAAATAGTCACGGCTCCACTAATGTTTAGTGGAACCGTGGTGCCGTGCATCTGAAAAACGCGCCCATTTCTTTTCTTCTTCTGCACAGCCTTTTCAAACAAACCCAAAACTATTTCCTCTTGCTGTCAAAACCAAACCCAAACACCATAATTCAATTAAACTCTTGCAAATCAAGACTGAGGCATTGGAATCAACAAATCCTAATCACAACAACACTAATTGTAAGTAAATCATTCTAAATTTTTTCAATTTGAGTCTAGGGTTTGTTCTTGAGCATAAATCCGAATTGGAGATTTTCGAATGTTGTTAAACTTTTGTGAAATTAAGACTAGGATTAAACAATGTAGCATTCACATGATTCCCTAAACCTAGGATTTTCATAAACCCATTTATGTTGCAAAACCTAGTCCGAAATTAATCACTAAAATCGGATTATGATTGATTGCTTGTAGTGGAATCATGTTTAGGATGATTAAAATTGGATTAGGAACGACTTACATTGAAGCTTTTCAAACTTAAGCTTTTTGGCGCCACAATGAGTCGTTTGCCAAACACCCCAATTCGATCATTTTTAAAAAAACTTCACAAGTCTAGGATCATGAAACCTTTTTCGTGCATTGTTGATGCAAATTAAAAACGTTTTTGCATGCATACGCGAACTCTCAAATATGGGTCGAAGTACATAATTAATATGTATTGTTCGACATATTTGATTGAGCAAAAGTGAAGTTAGGAGCATTTGGGTAATTTCATAGGTTTCATTTTAGAGTCGAGATTACCGCACCTTCACATTGTTTGCACTTAGGCACACACACACACTAGAAATATGATCATTAAAATGCAACGAATTAACATATACAAAAATATATATTTTTTTTAGGTAACAATGCCTCGTAATGATTACCAAGATACCCATCACTACATCCCTCGTCTTGTTGAAGACCTACATATTCCCATTGAACAAAAAGCTTATCTAGCCAAAGTTCAAGATCGATACATACACGAAGGGCGTGTAGTCGATGCACTTTATGTCATGACAGACAACATCCATGTCTGTTTCCCTTCTATCGAGTTCGATTGTTTATACGAAATAAACGATCAAGTCTGTCCTCGTTTTATTCTCGAGTTTTATAGTCGTGTCCGTACCTACACTGATCTTGACGGAAACGTCTTTCTTGATTTTTGGATTCGACACCAAAATATCATCTTGTCTGTCACCGAGACTGGTCAGATTCTCGGTGTTCCCTCATATGGTCAGTGTGCATTCACTAAAGACCATTCTCTAGAGTCTCTTTACTACAATCTTGAGAACGAAGGTGCTTATCGTACCGAAATTCCCGACATTGAAGTAATTAAACAAGTAATCCAAATTCCTCGAGTCGCCAACACGTATAAAAAACGTGATGGTTCTATTGTCTACCTCGACCCAAACAAAATCTACCTCAAAGAACTTCGTCCCGATATTAGAAATTGGGAACTTCTTCTACGTGAAAACGTGTTAAGCCTTGCAGGCAACCGTGATCACGTTTCGGAAAGTCTTGCCCATATGCTCTACTGTCTTAGTATCGAGGAACCATACAACCTCGCATACTACATGGTCAAACGGATGGCCAATATTCATCGTCGCTCCGATGAGCTCATGCCATATGGCATGTTGCTTACTCGTTTATTCAAGTGGGTTATGCAAACCTACCCATCTCTCAATGATGTCGACTATGTCCTAGTCAATCCGGTTATGAAACCACTTGGTAGACCACAACGTCGCACAAAGCAACGTAAGGACAAAGGGTCCAAACGTGGTCATAAATCCACTTCCGATATTCCCCTCTCTTCCTCTTCCTTCGGTCACAGTTCGTCTTCTCAACCTATGGATGAGGATGATGATGAGGTGAACGAAGAAGGAACATCTCGTCCTAATACTCCCTCTCCCGACACCTTCTTTCGTAACCTTGACACCTCATCGTTCACACAAACCTCCAATGTTGAATTCGGACAAACCAACTTATCCACGATGATGAGAAGGCAAACAACCATGTACAATCGACAAGTCTCGATGCATGAGCAAACTATCGGGGGATTCAAGTCCATTGGCAAGGCGATCAAAGGGCTCGGGAACAAGATTAAAAAGTTGGGGAAGAAAAGAGACTAGATAGGATTAGCTTGAGCAGTACTACTAACTTAAGTATTATTAAGCTATTATAAATAAGGTCATGGCAATGTCCATCATACATTAACTAGCTTGAAGTGTTCTCTTTTAACATTTCACGCTTGAACATGGTTAATTTGCTTAGTTAATTAACCTTTATGTTAATCAATCTTGCCTAGTTCATACATGTTATCTTATTTTATTACATGCACTAGATGTTAAATTTGCTTGAACTCATGCATGCTTAATAGTTGCCTAAATACATAGATGATCACATGATCATGTTAGTTGCTAGTTGAAACTAGCTTTAGGAATTCTATGTGTTTAGTGGTTTGAGGCTTTGAGATTTGCAGCCAATGGATTCCCTAGAAATTTCCCCATTTAGGCTGCCTAAAACCAGCAGACCTGGAAAGAAGGTCAAATGGAGGCCACGGCTCCACTAAATAGGCGACGGATCCACTAAATTTAGTGGTGCCGTGGTACCTTTAGTGGTACCGTGCCTCTGGAAGACGAAAAATACAATTCTCTTCCACTTTTTGACTTTCTTTCCTTGAAAATCTGCAAACACAACTTGATTCCCATGCACCCAAATCCCCAAATCCAACATCCTTTTCAACCTTGCATATCTTTGATTTGGCTATTTAAGCTAACATCATGCATTGCCATCCTTACACCTTCACACTCACCATACAACCACCATGTCTTCCACCATTGCTTCAACCTCACACAAAAACAAGAAACCAAGATTCAACATCAAACCAACCAATCAAAGCACTCTTGTTGATCAATGGATCAAAAGTGTTCACACACTACAAACCTCAACCAAACCTTCCAATGAGATGATTCTCATTGATCTCACCTTGGATGATGAAGATGATATACACACACCCATAACCTCTACCAAATCATCATCTTCCTTCACTACACCCCAAGCTCCATCCAAGGCAACCTCAATCAAACCAACATCCTCATCCTCCACCACCATTGGAACCAACACACATTCACCTCAACTGAGTCCCATTCCATCCCTAGCCTTAACACTTAACTCATCACCATCAACTTCCCTTGAAGTGGGAACCAACACATCATCCTCATCACTTTCACCATCACCACAGCCTTTAGCTCTCACCCTAACCTTATCACCAATCACTCCTTTTGAGTTTGGGAGCAACACATCATCATCTTCCCTATCACTATCACCTCAACCTTTAATGGGTCATCCCATCCTTTATCCCCTACAACCACACACCTTGAGTTGTGCTTGTTGCCATCACAACCTAGAACTCATCATGAACCTTAGAGATGAGCTTAGCTTTAGGTTCTCATACCTAGAACACCTCCTCACACCACCCATAGGACCCATCATCCTTCCACCTCCTCCACCACACAATAGCCCAAACTAAACATGGTTATGTTTAGTCCCTCCAATAAATGCTTAGGAACCCTTTTGAAGTTGGAAGAAAATCTTGAAGCCTCATATTACTATTGATGTTTATGTGTCTTCTTGTTATTTTAATTTGCTTTCTTATTGTAGTCATACTCATGTATGACATTTATTTTATTTTTAATGGGCATTCATGTGGTTGTTTTATTTTTAGCTACTTGGCTAATTTTCTTCTTGTGTGGTTGGATATTTGTCAAATGTGCTACTTGTTAGATATTGTATATGTGTCATCTAACTTTGTTTTGTAGCGTACACCATTGCTCGATTCCTTGGTATTCTCCAAATGAGGAGGAGTATAAATCAAGGGGGAGCCTTAGTCACCTTTTTGATTAGACAAAAAGGGAGAGAAATGGGAGTAAACTCATTCAAAACTTGTTAAAACTAATTTTAACTTAAAATGAGTTTATATTTTGTCATCATCAAAAAGGGGGAGATTGTTGATGCAAATAATGTTCTAAAAACGTTATTTATATCTTTCGATTACTTCACGTTTTGAGGATGACAAAATGTGAAATCACGTTACGTTAAAATTAATGTAAACAAGTTTTTAATCGGAAGATCCCGTTTCTACGCAAATCACTCTAGAACAAATTTATAACTTGACAAATGATCAAAGAAGTGAATTTGTGTTTTGAGAGTTAACATTTTAATGGGACAAAACATTTTTTCAAAAATACACATGACAAATTATTTTTGAATTATTAAGAAATGTTTTAATGGAAAAATAGTTTGAAAATCACAACAGCTATTTTCCCCCCCAAAATCAGCTCCAACCTTCCCCAAATAAGTTTTCACCAGAAAAGACAAAATTTGGAGCGTCCTAGTCTAGGACGGCTCCACGGTTCCACTAAATTTAGTGGAGCCGTGGCATGTTTAGTGGAGCCGTCCGTACAAAATTTTCTGTAACGTTCAGATTTTTCTTGCCTATAAAAACCAACCCCATTCACAGTTTTTAGACACCCTTTCACACAGAAAAACTTCTGAGTTTAAACCTCTCACACCTTTCTCTTCTTTAGATCATTTAGATTAGTTTTCTTTTGTTTTAAGAGTGATCCAATCATCCACCAAGAGATCCTCTTCATTCCTCTTCATTAGCAAGAGAAGAACACAAGTATCCAAGTTGATACAAGGTGTTATCATTCCTCTTCATTAGTAAGAGAAGAACTCAAAGTATTCAAGAAGATACAAGAGTTATAGTTGTTTGGTTTTTGTAACATTTGTTACAACCTTGTTGTATCATAGCATACATCAAGTTTATTTATCTTTTGTGAGTGAGAGTGAAGATCAAGTGTGATCTTATAGAGACAGTGGATATCTCTTAAAGCCATTGGGCTTGTGTGACTGATCAAGAAGATCAAGGGTCGATAGATTAGTGTTAGTTGAGAGAGTGTTGATCATTGTGATCGTGTTGAGATCTTGGTGATCTCGTGTAGCCATTGGGCTTGATTGATTGGTCATGTGGACCTTGGTAGATTGGTGCTAGCTAAGATTAGCACTCGACATCTAGCTTAGTGTCGGTAATAGGATAAGCGACGTGTACGGTTTTCTCCGCCTGAAGGGAGGTTGTTGATATAGTGTTTGAAACTCTCGAGTGTGGTGCTCGGGGAGTGGAGTAGGGCGAAGAAGAGGTTCGTAGCCGAACCACTATAAATCCTTTGTCTCGGTTTGATCTTTCCAACTCTACTATTTACTTTTATTATTTACCATTTGTTAGTTTAGTGTGTAGTTCATATTGGTGTTGATTGATTACACATAGAGTTCGAATCAAAGTTTCCAATAGCAAACTTTTAAAACAAGATTTTTAAAAGAAATTAAAACCGGTAAACTATTCAACCCCCCCTTCTAGTTTCCCACAATTTGGCTGGAAATGTGTGTAACCTCACGTAATTTTCCCTATGAATAGTGAATGCTAATAAATGATTAACGAATCATTACGTTACTTAATAACCATTTCTACTGGTAACAAAAAATTTTTTGTTATTCATGCTATACTAGTTTTAATCACAACGTTACTTGTGATTACCATTTACCTAGAAACGATGCTTACACACGAACCTTGATAGTCTAAAATCGCGAAATTATCTAAAACCATTAAAGTTTAATACTTAACGTCTATACGTTTCGTCAATTAACCGAAAGTGATCAAATACATTCCCGAGCTCACGAAAATTTTCACAAATACTCAGTAACTATATTGGACCTCGACTCTATACCTGATAAATACCAAATGGGCTGCTAGACTCATTGGGCCTCAGCCCAATAATACTACAACCGAACACAACAAACGGACCTTATTATTTTCTTCTTTTCTTCATTGGGCCTAGCCCACCAGACGAGTTCAAACACAAACCCAACCCAACCAAATTTTATAAAAACTATACGTATAAAATGCGACGAGGGACGTTTACTTTGCCACCTTTTCTCTCGATTCGACTTAACAACCATATCACTATTTTACTCAACTCGATTCTCATCCCAGCCGAGAATCGAGTGAAACAAACATCACATCCTAACTCGATCATTTATTTGCTTAAAATTTACCAAAGCTCAACACACTTGGCACAACACAAATTTCATGTTTTGGCCTAGTTGTGTCTCGTATAGCTTCCAACTCGACCCAACATATGTTTTAGCTAACGAATAAATTGGTACAAGCTCTTATCGAATATGCAAACTATCAAACGACCACCACTTCTATTTTTGGTCACGTCTAAATGTGAGTTAGACCCATGAATACTCGACCAAGCCACAACCATAAACCAATATTTAAAACTTTGATTTGTCTCCTTGCTTTTGGTCCTTAGCTGCCGACTAACACAACCACAAGAAAACATCATTGCCACTCTTGCAATGAATTACTGCCACACTCCATCATCATGTGAAATTATCACAATCCCATCTTGAAAACTAGTTGACTTTGAATACACCAAACAAAGCCAAGACAAACTCTATAATTTTATTTTGTTTCCTTTCTTTTGTTTGAACTAGCACAAGGACGATTCATACTACTAACTCTCTACTTTCATTTCTATAATATGGCACATGCTAATTTCTAACTCTCCTATAAATGCATGCATGCATTCGACTAGACATACACATCAAAAACACATCACATACAAATAATTTCTAAGTCTCTAAACATGCTGATCACGCCTAGCTTTGGCACGAATTGAGAGGTGTTCGAGTCAAGCAAAGAGCCACATTTTACTCGTTCCTAAATCTTCGAAGTACCAAGAATCAAGCTACACATTTTCTTTGGCCTAACTCAGTCTCAACGTCGTGATACGCCCCACCTTTTGAGGTGAAGTGAGCACACTCGAACTTTTCTCATGATTATATATTTTTATAATTTCATTTCTATCGCAAACCCATTTTACTTTAGGCAAATATTTTGTTATTTTAATGTACGACACATGTATTTTACTCGACATCCTATATCGTTGTCATGCTAACTATCGAGAAAAAAAATCATTCGAACGTTATATAAACATATCAACTCTAAACATCACACGTTTCTAAGTCACATTGGACTCTTTCGAATTCTATGAAACACTTAGAATTATTTTGAGTTTTAAAACTGTTTTCATAATGGACTATGTCGCATAACTTTGGTCTTGTATTTTCGAACTCGACATACAACACTTAAGTGTTATAGCTCGACCTGATAGTCGAGCTACCAAACTAACGAACCATGTATTTCATTCGATCTAGAAAGTTCAACTCGAACCTTATTTAAACCCAAAGTAATCGATCGAGAAACAAGCTTTCACAAAAACTAAATAATAACGTACGGGCTTATAAGCCCACTAAGCTATTTATAAGCTCTTCGTATAAGCTGGTTATATAAGCCCTTTTGATATATTTTTACAACCCTAAAATGAGCCCGTAACCAGGCCCAACTCCCCTCTAAACCCATTGGATCGAAAACCCATAATGGGCTATATATTTAGCTCGTTAAAAGCCCATAAGCTCGAAAAATAAGCTGTTGACAAATTAAGCAGTTTTTATAAGTTACATAAGCTATTTTAAACTTATTTATGAAATAAAAATAGTGAACTTTGATTTTTATAAATTTTGGACTTGTTTTGCAAAAATTTGCTAACCGAAGGACTAAAACTGCCAAATTTGGAAACTTAAAGTAAAAACTGTCATTTTGATAATCTTGTGATGAAAACTGTAAATTTAGGAACTTTTGAGTATAAAAATGTAAATATTAAAAGTTTTAGATTTAAAATATAAATAAAACTTAACCGAGGACTAACGGTGCAAAGATTATGCCGTTAGGGTATAAAATGTAACTTTGTAAAAACCCAAAGGTTATTTCTGATTTTATACTTGTAATAATATTTCACGAACCTAAAACCCGAAACAAATATGTTTGGTCTCACAAATCGACATTTAGCGTCACATTTTTTTATAATAATTATATATGTAGTTATATAATTTATAAAATTTTATATACGTAATCACTTAATATTTAACGCGTAGCATAATTTATCATAAATCAACCTTGATTTATAAACAACGATCTCTTTAGCCAAACTTATATACTTCAACGAACGAACACAGATCCCAGAGTTATATATATATATATATATATATATATATATATATATATTATATATATATATATATATATATATATATATATATATATATATATACTAGACTTCAAAGCCCGCCCAATGGGCGGGCATGACTTGTAATTTTATACTGGATGGTTGTAATCAATTTTAAATCATGCCTTAATTTCGTTACATTTAACATAATAAAATATAACTACTTTTATACAAAAGCAATAGAACGCGCACTGCCGTTAGATTGTTTTTTATTGTCAATATTTTTCTCTTTCATATTCGCACACAATAGTCATTAGAACATGCAAGTTGTGTAGGATAGTCATTAATAGGCTATTCATATAGGCTTGCTATCTTATCAGTTATAATTACTCATAACTGCTATTCACACAAAGTATCATCACATTATCGAAAACACCAACATCTCACTTCAAAGCCCGCCCAATTGGCGGGCATGACTTTTAATTATAAATTGGATGGTTTTAGTTAACTTAAAATTATGTTTTAAGTTTGTTATATTTAATACAATAAAATATTCAAAGCCCGCTCTAAATTTTGATGGTGTTAGTTAACGTAATATTATAATGAAGGACGCCGATTTCATGGACGTAAAAAAATCATACCACAGACGGAAAAGAACAAACTTAAACCGAGTACAAAAACCATTGAATGAAATGCATCACCTGATAAAAACTCGTCTAACCCGTGCCTTTTAACTTCAGTGGCCCATTTTAAAGTGACCCGTTTGACCCGTGTTTTTTTAGTGGGATGACCCGAGCCTCTATTCGTGATTATAATTTTGATGGTGTTAGTTAACGTAAGATTATTTTTAAGGACGCCGATTTCATGGCCGTGAAAAAAAACATACCACAGATGGCAAAAAACAAACTTAAACCGAGTACAAAAACCATAGAATGAAATTCTTAAAGAAAGCGAAAACTTGGTAAGATAAGAAAAAGCACATAGTTGAGTTATAAATTTTCAATGATATTCAAGTGTGTTTATTTTTGCTTTTTAAATAGGCATACAATTCATGTGATCATGATTTAGATTTTGTCTATGCTTATTGTCCTATACTGAGTTGCATAGGAAACACTACAACTCGTGGTAAGTGCTAACACGATCCCTTGTCATCTTAGTCATCCACCATCTTTCCTCATTGTCATTCACATGTGTAAGATGACCGTATTACTTTTGTGAACACTATAGTATCCCCAACGCATTTTACAGTTTTTGTCAGTTGCCAGCGCCCATAGCAAAGGTCTTACATAGCAATTTTTATAAATATTTTTTGATACAATTATATGTTTGAACGAATAAGCAATCATGTCTGTGAATTCCTACATATATGCAAGCACGAATGCACGATACTGCATTAACCATTTTATGCCACCTACTTACCATTTGCTTTAGATATGCAAAGTTTCATTATGTTATACACAAATCATCGATGCCTGTAAAATAATTAAATGTAAATAATCATTATGTTACGCTTACTAAGTTTCAGCAGATGTGTAATCAAGTAAACGTCATTCATATTACCTGGTTCATCTAACGTGTCCAGACTCTCACAAAGTGTGGCAATTGTAGACTCATATCTCAAAATAAAAGTTAAATCAAGAGTTATGCTCTTAAGTTAAACAACTTATGTTGACATAAGTGGTTACAATTCAATAACTTACGTATTGGGATATCTTCTGAATATATCTTTGATAACAATAATTGCTTCCTGGACAACATAGTTAACTTTAATTTTGATCAATTCTAGAAGAACACTAATGCAACGTTCAGCTGTTCTTTCTAATTTAATAGCACAATGGCCAATAGCACGAACAGCTCCCCTAGGCCAAACCGACCGTTGCCCAAAATGCACATAAGGATTCACAACACTCCTATTCTCGATATCATGCCTATACTGCAACACAACTTCTTGCCTAACACTCTGGCCAACTAACTCAACATCAAAATGCTTACCTAAATCATCTATAATCTCACATCTATCATCAGCACCATAAATGTTTTTAGCACCATGTTGTATAGCAAACAAATAACCAACATTCTTCCTTACATAGATATCATAAGACAACAGATCAACTACCCTATACCCCAACTTAGCTTGCACGTCTAACGACAAAAAAATCACACCTTTAACATACCATTTTTATAGTAATTTGAAAGTTGATAAGATTCGTTTTCTATAAGATGAGTCAGTACTGCCATTGAAGTTTAGTACTGGTGGCATATATTCGTTTGTACTGCTTTCCACTTGGTGCAGGGTCAGGCTCGTCATTTGACACATCAAAATTCGTCTATCGCCTTTGCATCTTCGGCACACTCAGTTCATTCTTCTCGTTTATAAGCCAAGCATAAGCCACAACCTCTCTTGTCGAAGCTTTTCGATTTGATCTGACTTTAATTCAGTAACATCATCAAGGAGCTCATTTGATATGAAAATGAGCATATCTTTCATAATTTACAATGGCTTGCAACTTCTTGGCAAATTCCTAGCTGAAACAATTTCAGAAGTTAGATCCAGAACTATCCATAAAATAAGGTGAGATTTTTTTTAGTTAAAATTTTGGATTGCATGCCTTAAAACCATGACTACATTCCACACATAGTTCCGGAGGCAAACTTGTGTCCTCTCATGCTGCAACACTTTTACTTTCAGCTGGCGTATAGGGTGCAAACTTAGGGATTGATGGCCGTGGTGTGAAAGTTAGTTGGAAGCGTTCATTAATTACTGGATCCACATCAAAATTCTGCAATTGAAAATCGATTATAATGAGAAAGGATAGTTTTACAACTGACAAGCATAACTTGTACATTGCAAATAGAAACTAAAGGTTTAACGTTTCTTAAAATCTTTGCGACATTAGTATATTTTAGTGTTATCTGAACATAATAGATTAGCAACTTGGAATATTAATTACTGAAAGTGCTTTAACAATTGTTCAAAAGAGCATTAGAACAACATGCTACCTGACGAATTTCCTCATCGTCAACATCAATAACCTCAACGCTGTGTAAATGGCTCCCATTTTTGGCGGCATTCTTGTGAATGCCACTTATGTCCCTTCCAGAAACACTTTCAGTATTTGACCCATAGTTCCCATTCTCCATTGATTCAGCCCTTGCAGCTTCAGAGACTGAAACAAACGCCAGGAAATAGTCTACATTATATAATTCATTTTTTCATCTAAAGAAAAGTACACATATCGAATAATACACACATGCACATAAAAAATCTGCTATGTCTAATATTAATATTCAAGAGCAACACCCTTGATTTTTTGAAAATGTCTAATGGGCGTGGTGCCATTTTTAAATGTCTAATATCTTACCATGAACAGATTGTGTTCAAGAGCAGCACCCTTCAGAGTGTGGTGGCTTCATTGTCTGCACAAAATTCCCTTTAGTTTGGGCAAACGAACCTGCAACTGATGTTTGTACACCGCCATTGTCTGAGGCTGGTTGGTTATTCACGACACTGGCATGACTTATGAATATACTTGTTAAACCTGTTTCATTTGTTCTTATCATGATGCAGCAATTTTAACTTCTGCTATACATGATGTTTGGTTCAAGAATCTTCCCAACAGTATGAGTGAAACATATAGCTTCCCATATTCAAGAATTCGGTTATCATTTATTCATTAATATTATATTGATAATATTATATTGATAATATAAAAATTGAGCCAAACCTGAACGAATTTGTCCAATAACCCAGGCCGGCCAAACTACCCATTATGCCAACTCTACACTTTGACAAATTATAGGTGAAAAGAAAAACCTTAATGAACATGTGGACACCAATATGCATTTTTATCTTATGTAGTTAGGAAAACGGAAGAGAATTACCCGAGAAAAATATCCGTTATAAGTATGATTAAATAGTAGAACACATATAAAGAGAAAGGGAACGGAATGGCATTACAGGTGCGAAAGATGATCAATTTGGTGAGACGATGTTGTTTGATACATGGATATCTTTATGTGGATATTTTTCCATCCCCCCTATACATGGTGATTTAGACACCTGTGCAGTCGAAATTACTGCAAAGCTAATTAGAGTTCTTGCAAAGGGTTTTTTTCAATCTGTTATTGTGGACACTATGTTGTATCTCTTTGATCCACCATAATATCATATCATCATACTTTTGTGGTTTGGTACAGCTACTTGTCTGCGAGTAATAAGTTATGTCCTTAAATTCTCCTATTTTAAGCTTGTGTCCGAATCTGATAGATTTTAACTGTAGTGGTCAGGTTCTAGGACTATGGGTCATTAGTTCCAAACATGACGTGGGATAGACTGTAAAAGACCAAAAACTAAACTTATATGATTTCGTCCATACTCAACCCTAGAATAACATATTTATTCACTTCATGACACGGGACTGAAGCAAAACAGAGATTATAAAACTGCAGTTTGAGAGAAGTTTATGATATTACATAATAGTCCTAAAAGAGAAGTCCCTGTAAAAAAACTGAAATTGGACAGCTATGATAACACATGATTAAAGATATAACCCATTTCATGTCAGTTACAACTAAAAGGGAAAAAATATAAACAAAATGAAAGATTGAAATTTGGGTGAAACTAAAAATCGAAGCCCCAGATGAAGATCCAGGGGCTGACGTCTATTTAGTTTATACATTTAAAATACATAACGACTTGCTTGTGACTTGCGGATAAATGTATACTTAACTATGAGCATATGCAATTATTTTAGGGGGAATTTCATGTAGAAAATATACACACCTGTAAGTACAACATGATAGGGATAAAAATGAAGCTTACCCCTTCCAAGATCATCAGGATCAGCATGGACGACTACGGCCCTTCCAATGATGGATTGAGCTCCAATGAGTGGAATCTGCATAAACTGATATTTGTTAGATTTGTACAATAAATTCTATATAAAGGTTTAGTTGAAACAAATTCTGCAAGGAACCCACCTGCTTGTCAACAATGGTGGAATTTTGCAGTACCTGTGTTGATAAGAAACCAAAAAAGTTAGCATTAGAGCTTACAATAAGAAAAACATTATACTCAATGTTATGTGCTACCTACTGACTCCTGATTAAAGAGGATGGTGCCGCTAACACCTTCGCTGCTGTTAAGAACCACAACTGCCTCAGCAAAGGACCTACAACTTTCAGACCAGCGTGTATGCTAGATAGTAACACTCAACATTTGTATGATTGCAGAACTACTGATAAGTAGCCTGATAGTAAAATCAGTTACCGCCAATCAACATAACTTTACACGTATTAGATATCTAAATGACTAAAGCACAAACCTGAACTATCAGTTTCATGTTTTTTTATATATATAATCGTTCCAAAAAGGGGTAATATTCTAATAACATTCACCATCTTCTTCTTTACTCTTTAGCATCGATCACTGGTACCTTGAACATCAATGGTTTCTTGCACAAAACTCGTCCACATCATCAAACGGTAGATCATCCACTACGGGTTGTTCAGGGAGAGCGGGTTGTGGACTGATTAGATTATCTAACTCGAGAAAGTCCTCATTCACAGCGAAATGGTGTTGCTCCTCCACAGACGGCTCATTTGCAACCCTCTGGTCAAATCTCTCACCGTTAACAGGAGCCATTGGTGGAACAATCGTTGGTTCAGCTGTGATAATACTTGTTGGGTTAGGCTCATTCACAAACGTGTTAGTGTTCTGCACCAAAAACGCATCAACGTTTACATGTTCATCATCGTCAGCCCATTATTCTTCAACAAAGGTAGCACCATACTGCTCACCATTCTTTGGACCCGCCCCCCTTTTCTTAAAAAATTTGCACAGATTGTAGTAATTTTTTACATAATTGCATCTCCTAAGCTCCTCCTCGTCGAGAGTATACTCATGCATCACCCAATCCGTGCGTTGACCAGAGGGTGCACGGCCTAGGTAATATATGAGAGTTTTCTTTGACCCAACTGTGCGTGAGTTGCAAGTAATGATACGGTCTTTTCCAGTTGCCTTCCGGTAGCCATGCATAGTTGCCCTGTTCGCTCTTGCTCCACTTCCCATTTGATTTCCCCAACAATAGTTGCACGACCCACCTGTTGAAGCACCAAATTAAGTTTACAAATGGTGATATATTCTAGCCGTTTTCATTTGTATATTGTCATACCTGTTACCTATATCAGAAACAATAGGCTGGCTCCCCAATGCAGAAGCTTGGTTCCCGTGTAACAACCTGTAATACGTTTGCAGGCATCAAGATTTTCTACAACCATGCATTCACTATACTTTATTACATTCAAATACAATGAACAGACTAATGTTTTAACAATTAGCCTTAAAATACAAAGTATTAAAAAAAATTGCTCATGGATAATCAAACATATATAAACATCTTAGGCCAAAAATTATATGTACTGTAAAATAGAAAACTTACTGAGATGTCGTTATCATCAAATCAATAATTTATGTTCGATCAATATTTTGCTACTAATATTTGTTGCTACTTTCCTTTGTTGTGTTCAGTTTCTACATAAGAACATATGTTGTTTAGAAGACCCCCACACTTCAGCGAACAGAACTCAGAATACTAATGACCACCTCCTTATCATAGTTAACAGTAAGAATTGGTCATTGGGTACAGTCCAAATACCACTACATACTTTATCTTAAATACATAAAATGCCACTCTTCAACCTTCACTTTTGTACTTATAATGAATGAGGCAAGGCAAGTGTTGCATCAAAAACTTTAAGTGCTTTCGCCTCCTACATCTGACCCAAATTTTTTCACACTTGAAGAATATTTTCTAGTAAATAGCCAGCCAAAACAGAAGGCTTATAGATGTTACATGACTCAACATATATAATTTGTAGCTAATATTACCTGGGTTTTTTCCAGCAAATATCCCATACCAGAGATCATCTGTGATGAAAGATGTTGCCCTCTCAACAGCCCCAAGATACACCCGAGGTCCAAGGATTGGTGGCATTGGATGGAACAATTTTTGGTTAGGAATTTAGGATAATCCAAGTTGACTGTAACGTGCCTATATCAATCTTAATAGCAAATAATAATCATGTCAATTAGGAATAGACAAATACACATATTGACAGCAAATCAAAATTTACTGTTATTAAGAGAAAAAACATAAATGGTGTTTTAAATGATTATAAAAATTAAAAAGAAAAACATACTCCATTACATCCAAATATGCGCTTTGTATGATATCTGACAAAGCTGACAGTACTAACAATATATTCGATAAAGCTAACAGTATTAACTTTCTTAAGCCAGCAGTGTTAATGAAACAAATAAATAACAATAATCCAAATAAGGAGAGGAGTACCCAAGAACCTTTTTGGTTATAAGATATAAAACATCATACCTGCAAAGTTCAATCAAGAATTGTATTAAGATAACATACATTAGAGGATTGTATTATAAACATAAAATAATAGATGTAGATACAGGAAGGAACATGATGATTTAAAATACCATATGATGGTTTTTGTGGCAAAGACCACCTGTGGAAGAAAAAACATAATGATTGAGGGCCTAGCATCTCATGAAGCATATTACAGATTATCATCTACTTCCTTTAGGGTTTTGTATGATGAATGAATAAAAGGCCGGATATTAATCAAAACAAATTAATATTGTAGAACTATATTTAAGGAAAAGATATGCTTGATAATTTAAATTGCTCTTTTGTCTAGTATATGTTTTTTGTTTTAGGTGCTTCATCACAATCAATGGCTTGGTTCCATTGGTTGAGACGTTTCCATGTTTACCTAAAGATGCATGTTCGAATCTCACTATGGTCATTTTTTAAAATTTCGGATTTGAAGGTCAAACCTTCGAAAATTTGGTCAAATCTTGCTTAGGTGGACTGCTTAGGTGGAATAAGAGCATGATTACTCATCAATCCAGCGCTTATTCATCAATCCTGCATTTGATGACGTCATACGCATCCTGTTATATATAATATGTAGATATATATATATATAGGGTAAAGTTAAAATAAAAAGACAAATATCCGTACACTACGTAAAAAGATTTTTTTTTTTTCAAAAAAGTTCGCGAAAAAATCCATAAAAATTCCACAAGATCGGGAATGTTGGTGCATGAAACTTTTGTGAAAGAAGTTTTTCTAATTTTGAGTTTTTATACGTTTTTTTTTAATGCACAAAAAACGAATTTTGATGCACAAAAAATTTTTGATGCACAAAATTTTCAACTTGTTTTAGTTAGATGCGCAATGTTATTTTGATTAAAAAAGTCAAAAGAACTTGAGTGCAAAAACGAATTTTTGATGCACAAAAAAAATGATTTAATGCACAAACGTATTTTTTCATAAATTTTTTTCGGAAAAAATATCAAATTTTAGAAAAACTTCCTTCACAACTTTTTCATGCACCAACAGACCTGATCTTGTGGATTTTTTTTGGAATTTTTCGAGAAAATTTTTGAAAAAAAAAATCTTTTTACGTAATGTACGGATATTTGTCTTTTTATTTTATCTTTTATATCCTATATTATATATATATAATATATATATATAAAATATATATATATATATATATATATATATATATATATATATATATATATATATATATATATATTTGATCATTTAAACACGCATATTTTTAATGTCACAAATTAATTATCAATCGATAAAACCTCAAACGTTATGATTCGCGATAAACCAAACTTAGACTATCAAACCACTAAAACTTGCCATATACTATATAGGTTGTGTGTTGAAGCCGTTTCCTTTCATCGTTTGAGTAACGATACTACCACCACTACTGTACTACTAAGGTGAGTTCATAGCCCATATTTAAACTTTTAAATCCTTTTTGTGGGGAGATACATGCTACAAACATGAACACAAACTTTTCGTATGCTATGACCGATGTTATTATTGATTAAGTAGCTATTGCCAAAAGTCCCTCTATCATGAACCTTAATCACTTGCGAGTGAACGTAAATAGTTGTGAATAGATCTATTTGGGACTGATAATCCCCGTTTGGGTCTGCTAGGATGAGCCACCCAAGCGCACTTTATTTGAACAAACTTATGGGTTATTAGCAAATACCCATCCCGAGGGCCTATATACTTTACATCATTTTTTATGCCTGTTAAGCGTTGCGTGTCATGAGCTTAATGCAATAACAACTTGATTTTAACTCGTTTAATTGTAATTCGATGCAATTAACACTTATACTTTGTGTTCAACTATTAAACTTAAACCTATGAATATCACTCAACTTTTGTTGACTTTTAGCATGTTATCTCAGGTAACTAAAGGCTGGAACTCAAGGCACGGAGTGGGCACTAAACCCGGCACGGGTTCTAAATAAATGTTTTATCATTCAAACTTAAATAAACATGTTAACTATGAAACATCTTTGTATCTCAAATACTTGTATTTTGAATGATAAACTTAAAACGTCTTTTAAAGTCGTTTTCTATGGTTATGACTGCGATCCACTACGTAACACCCAATTAAGTCTTCCGCTGTTGCTATCCGAAATTGGGGGGTGTTACAATGTGGCCGAGAAATAGGGAGTCCAAGGTGACCAAATCCCTTTCAAAATTACAATGTACCTAGACATTATTTCATGCTAAAAGTAGTGTACAAGATTTAATAATTTCGGCCCCTTTATATGTACTTAAACGTGTGATATTTTCTTATAATATCATGCATGTGTGTCGACTTAATGTACTTAGGTTATAGGTTTTAGTATTTTGTAGTTCTCAATTTATAACTTATAATTATTTAAGTTACATTTGTGTTCAAAGTTCAAGATGGTAATGGATTCAGAAATAATATTTTAGGTTGTTATAGTATATCATATTTTTTTCTTATATCTTTTAAAATTGGTACACTCAAACAGACAAACACACATAAAACACAATATTTTGTATATTCTTTATCTGTTTTCATATGTTTATTATGTTCGTTTGTTTATGTTTGTTTAAACTCTTAATAAGCAAACATAAACGAGCACGAACAACCATATTTCTTAATGAACGAACATGAACAAGAAAATTTGTACGTTTAAGCGTTCATGTCTGTTTATTTGTCCGGTTAAAACTAAATGAACGAACATAAACAAGGTTTTGTTCATGTTTGTACGGTTCGTTTACAACCCTAGATAATAGTATTTGTTAAAAGTCTAAGGGGGTGTTTCTTATCTTCTTAATGAGAAAGAAATGTGAGCTCAAACCCTTAATGACTCTTAATTAGGGGAAGTATTAAAGCTACTCTCTATTCAATAAAATGCTAATTAACCACTTAATTTAATAAACACCGCTTAAAATGACTACAGGACAAACAACCTCATTTAAAAACATAAACAAATACGTGGACGTTCGAGATTGTTCCAGTTGACAAACAGTGTTAGGTTACTTCTCTCATCAGTTTCATACCTTCTCGCTGATGGTCCCCCCCTGTTGTGGTCCCACACATAATGTCCAACATTATCGATTATAAAACTTATTTATTTTAAATACGTTTAATGTATTTTATTTGACGGAATATTATTCGTACTGTAATAGATATGCCGTTGCATTTTTAACGGGTTTTTATTTCGGTAGTTTTATCAATCTTTAGGTCAAATCATAACAACCAACAAAAATAAAAAGATTCGAGCTATATTTTAGATTCCATGAAATTGCTTCCAGTTATTTGAAGGTTAAGTAAATAGCTTATAAGAGTTGCTTATATAAACTACTTGTGGAATTTATTTTTTTAATATAAGAAAAGTTTAACCGAGTCATTTTTGATGGCTTGACATGTAAATGCGGGATTGCAGAGACCTCCTAGTAAAACCGACGAAGTTTGATAGATCACTAGCTTTTTATGATTTTGATTATATGAAACATTGCAAACCCTATAATTACTCCTCTTAGTTTCCTAATGTTAACAAGTCAAATATGTTGATTATTATATTGGCTTCCTTTGTTATGTGTATTGGACTTTTAATTTTCATACAATAGGTCACAACTTCACCAAAGAGCTTGTGTCCTAAATCCTAATGATATCAATGTTATGTGAAACTTCTCAACTAAATGGTTGTGGTTTCAAGTCCTGCTTAAAACATGTGAGACATATCTGTTGCTGTGAGATAGTTAAAATTGTCGTTCTAAGAGTAAAAAAAAAAAAAAAAAAAAAAAAAAAAAAAAAAAAAAAAAGGTCACAACTTCAAATGACAATCTTCAATGATTTATAGTGGTCCGTTTTAGGTCTCCTGTTCTTCATCGTATATCAACATCCCTTTCGAGATTGGTAGCGAGTAATTGTTTCGGTTGCCTCTTTGTCCCGTTCTTTTGTTTTTTAGGCTCCAAGTAGAATATGTTCTCTTCACTACTTTTAATTACATTTTCTTTAACTTTCGTTAGAAAGTCTTTTTTAATTTTATATCTTTAAATCTTTGTCAAGAAAAAACACATACTAAAAATAAACCATGAAAAATAATATATATAGTATCTACAAGACAACAAGTATATATATCATATATTATATATCATTAAAAAAACAAGTAAGATAGTAATAAGTAGAAAGATAAATATAGTTAATAATTAATAAAAGATAAAGTAAGGCCCATATCCCCTACTAAATATAGAAAGTAGAACACACGGACCACTTGTCGGCTCCATTAGAAAGCTGAAAAAACCGCATCAAGATCCTTTAATCATTACTGTATATATCATTAAAAGTTCCAGTCCATCACGCACCTTAAATCACAACCTCATCTCACCAATCCTCATTTAGCACGTAACTCAAACTCACAAGAAAAAAAGATTTTTTTTTTTCGTTCGTAGTATTTGTTCATCAATTCTGGTAAGTTTTTTCATTCATTTCTAGTATATGGTTCATTGCTTTGGCTTCATATTTCCTTTTCTTGTTAGTAACTTGATCAAAGTTATATGATCATGGTTTTATACTATAGCTAGTTTTGTTGAATTATCAAGTCTTGAAATGATCTCATAGTCATAATTGTGCAAAGTTAAGTTTTAAGGATCAAGTGTTTTGTTTTTACACAATTGTAAGAGTTTTAGACCTTTGTTAATTGTTACATGTAAATATGTAACGATTTTAGTTGGATACATACAATAGTAACAATGATAAAGATTTATCTAGATAGTACATTTTTTGTTAGTGAACCTCTTTTTCCTTGGATATTAGAAAAAAAAGATTGTTGTATGATATTATTTTCTTCCTATAAAGCATACATATATTAAGTTTGATGTAGTTGAATGATTCGGGATTGTTTTCATGTTTTTGTGATCAGCAGTGAGGTTGGATTTGCTTTCAACGTATTAGAGTTTTATAAAGTTAAAAGAATTTTAAGATAAAGTTATGAGTTACAAGAACTTTGGAAGCCAGCCAGCTGAAGTTGGGAGTGGGAGCGGGAGGCCGCCAGGTGGACCGGGCGGCTTCCATCTAGCAAGACAAGGGTCGATATATTCTTTGACTTTTGATGAGCTGCAAAATACCATGGGTAGCATTGGTAAAGATTTCGGGTCAATGAATATGGATGAGTTACTAAAAAGTATTTGGAATGCTGAAGAAGTGCAAACAACGGGGCCTAATACTGGTGACGGTGTACAAGAAGGTGGTGTAGTTGATGGTGGAGCTAATATACAACGACAGGGGTCGTTGACTTTACCAAGAACGTTAAGTCAAAAGACGGTTGATGATGTTTGGAGAGAAATTTCGAAAGAGTATACTGGTTTTGGAGAACCGAATTTACCACAAAGGCAACAGACTTTGGGTGAGATGACTCTTGAGGAATTTTTGGTTAAAGCTGGAGTTGTGAGGGAAGAGGCTCAATTAGCTAACAAACTGAATGATAATGGGTTGTTTTCTAATTTGACAAATAACCAAAATCCTCCTGGTTTTGGTGATATTGGATTACAACAGGCTGCAAATAGGAATGCAAATGCAGCTGTAAATGTTAATAACGGTAACCAAATCGCTTTTCAGCCGGCTAATTTACCATTGAACGTCAATGGAAATCGATCCAGTCAGCAGCAGCCACATCAGCAGCAGCAACAACTGTTTCCGAAGCAAACTAATCTTCCTTATGGAAATCACATGGCGCTACCAAGTAGTAAGCCGTTGAGTAGTCCTGTAGTCAGGAATGGAATAATGGGTATGTCTGATCCAAAGATAAATGGTAATAGTATGGTTTCAAATGGTATGTTACAAGGTGGGATGGGTGGGATGGTGGGACCTGTTACGGTTGCTGCGGGGTCACCTGCGGTTTCCTCAGATGGGATGGGGAAGAATAATGGAGATACATCTTCGGTCTCACCTTCTCCTTATGAGTTTAGTGGAGTCGTGAGGGGAAGGAAAAGTGGTACGGTTGAGAAAGTTGTTGAACGGAGGCAGAGGCGAATGATAAAGAACCGTGAGTCAGCTGCCAGATCACGAGCTCGTAAGCAGGTTGGTGTCCTTTTTTAATGTTTGTAAGTACTACTGTTTTATTTTTTCGGTCCAAAGTGTGATGTATACGCTCTCTTCCTAAAGGAAAGACAGTTTCTAAAGTTGCACACATTTCTTCAACCAAAAAGAAACTAAGAATCATCACTCAAAAGTTTATACAATTTGAGGTGGTATGTGCTAAATGAATGTCTAATTTGTTTATACTCAATCAAAAACTCCAAATTGGATGGAATTATTTACATGAATGGTTTAGAAATAAGTAGTCTTCAACTAGCCTTG
The DNA here is from genome assembly GCA_021014915.2 of Artemisia tridentata subsp. tridentata. Classification (NCBI taxonomy): domain Eukaryota; kingdom Viridiplantae; phylum Streptophyta; class Magnoliopsida; order Asterales; family Asteraceae; genus Artemisia; species Artemisia tridentata. The sequence continues at coordinate 276,220,700 of CP139502.1, forward strand.
TGTTTATATGGAATCTTCATAGAAGATTTATATGTCTGATGAGGCAGACTATAACCACAGGCATATCATGTATGCTATACGACAAAATATTGAAAATTCTAGTTTTAAGGTTTTCGTTTATGTAAAACGTAACATGCCACCTTGTAAGAAAGATTCAATCAGTCAAAGCATTAGCATTTGTGTTATTTGGTGGCTAATAAGCTTACTAAAGCTATGTTTCTTTCTTTTCCGCTACTTCTAGGCCTACACAATGGAACTCGAAGCAGAAGTCTCAAAACTGAAAGAGCAGAATGAAGAATTGAAAAGAAAGGTAAACGATTTCGGCCTCTTTTACAGTACTGTAGTTGTTATGGTAAAAACTGTATAGTTGTATTAAACTACCAAAATGAACTTACAAAATTTTTGAATGTTGCAAGCAAGATGATAAGTTTCATATAGTATAAACGGCCTAACGGGATCTGTTATTGGGACAGAGTAATTATATTGAGATCTTTGAGTTGACATCATTTATATTGTGCAGGCGGAGATGATGGAAATGCAGCAGAATCAGGTATTCAAAATCACTTGCTGTTGAATTATAAATATATAAATTGACATAGTTTTTAACGGATTTGCAACCAAGCCATAAGCATGTTTTGTTGATTATTATCTCAACATGCCCATGGCTGCTCATATTCTTTCCTTGACTAGTTCAGTCCCATTATATTTTTCGCCGGTTGTCTTTTTTATGGAACTTTTTATCCGACATCCTAAATATTCTTACGTATAATTGGTAGTCATTTGTCCCTAGAAGATCTAGTGTGATACTGTGATCCCTGGTACACCAGGGTCGCCCCTTTTACTATGACTTACTCAGGGTATCCTAATTTTTTGAATGGTGGTTCACTCGAAAATTGAATAAAATAGCAAACAATTTTCTTTTATACAAGAGTAAATTGCATAAATGGTCCCTGAACTTTGGCCAAATTGCATGTTTCGTCCCAACCATTTCGTAAGTGCAGAAATCGTCCATGTGAGAAACCTTTGAGCAAATTTTCATCCCTGGTTGGGACGAAAATTGCATGTTTTAAAAGTGCCAAATTGCATGTTTCGTCCCAACCAGGGACGGAAATTTGTTCAAAGGTTTCCCACACTTTCGAAATGGTTGGGACGAAACCTGCATTTTGGCCAAAGTTCAGGGACCACTTATGCAATTAACTCTTTATACAATTTAACTTGTTTTTCAAAATTTTCCCATTTTAAGCAATTTACTAAAAAGTTGGTTGCTATTTGCTTTTAAAAGGGTGAAATAGGTTGTTATTTCATTTTCCAGTACCATTTTTTTTTAATAATAAAAACTCCTTAAGATGATAACAAGACAAAAAATAAATTTATTTGTTATCCAATATGCCCTAGCTTGTTTATCTGATGTCAAATAGTAAACTAGGCCAACTTGATCTCATGAATCATTACTTCGTCTAATAATATCAGGTTATGGAGATGATGAACATGCAGCCTGGAGCAAAACGACGCAACCTAAGAAAGACACATTCTGGTCCATGGTGATCGTCTCCAGTGTGTCTGATTGCATCCATTGGTAAAAGAAGTCAACCCCACAACACCAAGGCTTCTACTCATTTGGAGAGGTTCAGAAAGGAAATTCATGCATCTGTACATATTTCATGGAAACCGGTTTTAGGGGTAGAATTAAGGATGCGAGTCATATCTTTCTAGCTGTATGATCAATATCAAGTTTTTCAAACTCCTTTGTTGCGTGAAGCAGACATTTTGGAAATACAAGGTTAGGTTTACATGATGTACGCGAAGTCAATTTTCCACGAGTTTTATGTTTTACTTTTTGTATTTTGTTTCATTGCAAACTAACCATCATTATGAAAGTGCGAGAAAAAGATTGGATCTTCATCAATAAATCATTTCTAACGATTATGGCACAATTACTTCACATGCAACAAAATTTATAATGTTTTCGTTATTTTATCTGTAGATAGTTTGTTAATGAAATTTCAAATGTATGGTTGAGATTTGAGAATAGTCAAACTGTGTTTCGCAACATGGACATAGGATTCAACATGTACCGATGCGTTTGTTTTTTTAAAAAATGTCTTACTAGCCCCGTACCTATTAACTGAGTCAGAGGCGGTCACACATTATGTTGTTTGTCCCCATTAGGCTTATGCCATCTTACTCAATAAGAGGTGGATGATTTGTCTTATTGCCTATTACCCAATAAGAGGCTGAATACTTGTATTAAGATAATATATATGATGGTTTATTAACAATGTTAAATTAGTGATAAAAAAAAAGTTTTCTTTCATATTTAAATAAGTTACTTATTCATTGCATTACGATTGTATAATATATTAATTGTAGACACGAACAATTATTATCATTCAGAAAATTATACAAAAACAAACGAGATTATTTTGTTCACATTCAGACTTTCTAGCCATTTCTTAATAGTAACACGTGGTGGTCAGATTAAGACTCAAAACATTTGAACGAAACAAACAACACCTAACTAGAGCAGTAATTGTGATGTGTTTCCATGTACAAATCACATTGAACATTAAACTTCTCAGAGTCGTTTCACACTTTCACTATCTATACAATAAAGGAAAAACCAAAAATCTTGAAAGTGAAAAACTGAAAAGTATTGAAGGAAATTTAGATAATTAAAGTAACTATTAAAAGCTAGAAGATAATTAAAGTAACCATTGAAAGCTGGAATGCAAGGCTTGAAATTATTGAAGGAAACTTAGACATATTGAAGGAAATTGAAAACTTAAAACTTGCGGCTCGAATTAAAATGCAAGGCTGGAAACACGATTTGCTGGACACGAAAAGTATTGAAAGACTGACTTCTTGCCAAGCAGGAAAATTGAGTTTTTCCATTGCCTATATAAACAACCCCAATGTGTTAATTCATTTCATATTTCATAAAACATAAACTTTTATTATTATTTTCGTATATAACCCATAACCAATATTATTTTCATTCATAAACTTTTATAAATCGTGTTTAATTGCCAAATTCTTAAACTTTTATTATTTTTCGTTTATAACTCACAAGCTTTTTCTTATCACTACAACTATCTGCCATTATAAAATTCCGTTGCTATGCACTGGCATTCCGTCTAGTTAATTCATATAGATGCTTGTGACATTTCAATCCTTTCAATAAAGGGTAATATAGTAAGCTTGATCAAACTTACCTATCTAATTTTAGTAATAGACAATTAAATTGAGATATTCAAAAAAAACAATGGACTATTAATTTGAGACAAAGAGAGTATTTATTATAAAAGATATATACACTAACCTTTGTATAGTTTTTAATGCAGTTTTTCTGATGGCCAAACATGAGTAGCATAAACCTGAATACATCCAATATTAGTTATGAACATAATTATAAGAGTTGATTACATAAATCGTCTTTGTAGTTTACACACTTTTTCATCTTTCATCCTAAAACTTTAAAAGTTACATCGTTCGTCCCTGTACCTGACACTTTATAATAGACTGGTTTTTTGACCAAAATACCAACATACCCCCAAATGAGGAGAGTTAAAGGCAACTCATTAACGAACTAACGGTCAAAGGACCGGTATGTTACAAAGTGTCGTACAGAAACGGGCAGTGTAATTTTTTAAGTTTTAGAACGAAAGGTGAAAAAGTGTATAAACCACATAGAGGATTTATGCAATTAACTATAATTATAATTTCAAATCAAGGAAGCCACAGATTAGTGAATAACGTAGACATAGCTATTATAAGTTTTGAACATACTTAATTTCATATTTCTTAGTTAACAACAAAAGTTAGTATCCCAAAACTCAGTATGGACAATAGATTCCAGCCAAAAACTCAGTATCCCAAACCCTTAACTTCTCATCCAGCAAAAATATAGTTATACAAATTACAACAGTTAGCTAATACAAAAGGAAAAGATAGTATAAACCTACACATGAACAATAGGATCCCCTACCATATACCAGAACAACAAATTTCTGCCAAAAACAAATGAATACTCAAAGTTATTATACCATATAATTGTCTTCAAAACATTTATCCATCAACATTGTTACTGATTAATGATCACTAGTACATTCAGGATCTCCGGCGTCGACTTTTTTTCAACCATGCCGACGTCATGACGTCGACAACATACCTTCTCGACGTCATGTCGTCGGCAACAACTAGTCGACAGAGCCACGTCGGCAACGTCCATACCGACGAATGACGCCGACGACAGAGCGGGACCCACATGTTTTTCGGTCAAACGTTTGTTTTTGTTCGACAATTTGTTACCGACGCCGAGTCGTCGGTAACATAATAAATATTTAATGCCTTAATTAGATTAACTAAATAAAGTCAACGAAAGTCAAATATTAACGTAAATGTCGCCGACGACAGTTTGTCGGTATAATTTGCAGTAATACATCATAAAGTTTACAAAATGGGTGTTATAATCGCTAAACCTAGCTACTATATGTACAAATGTTGCAATATCCTAAGTGTTCAAAGATAATAAGATTGGGGTCGTCAAAAATATAGTTCCAGAGACAAAACAACACAAAATAATACCTCTACAGCCCATCGTCGTCATCGTGATCATCATCATCACTCCCGCTGCTAGAGCCACTCCCGCTGCTAGAGCCACTCTCGCCGCCTGAGCCACTCGCGAGAGCGCCTGAGCCGCTCCCTCCCGCGCCGCTCCCACTGCAGCCTCCAGCGTCACCTCGAGAACCAACCTGGCTAAGAAACGCGTCCCAGTCTGGGTTCCTCGAGATATAACGTGTCAACAACTCGAGCTTCTTCTCAGTTTTCTTAGCTTTCTTCTTCTCTTTTTTCCTCTCT